>NKZV01000923.1:0-551780 GCA_002370175.1 Metschnikowia colocasiae
TCTACTACTCTACTACTCTACTACTCTACTACTCTACTACTCTACTACTCTACTACTCTACTACTCTACTACTCTACTACTCTACTCACACTATGGGTGATCAGTTGCGAAGTATACTATTGGTCCAGTTGCGGAGTATACTATTGGTCCAGTTGCTCATAGCTAGACCCATGGCACACGCCATAGACTACCCGTTTTTCAATGCTCTAATACTGCAGTACTGTATACTTCAGCTATACTAGCAGCAGTATAGTAGAGATCGTTTATGACCCAAGTGGAGTGGTATCAATGCCTTGGTCACCGGCACCTTACCAGTGGACGGCAGCCTTGTTATGCCGATCAGAGAGGGCACATGGGCGTTTGCTGAATAGGTGGCATACCCCGGTGACAATACGATGGTGAAGGTGCTCAGGGCTCGTAACAGGGTGCTTTCCCAGACCCTCCGCCTTAGGCTCCAAGGTAGTGCTCCTATACGGGTAAATATTGAGCTTATGAAAAAGTGAATTGCAAGAAAACCTAATCCCTGTCCAAGGGATAGGCCAAATTGCAGCAAATAATATTCATATTATAAATATTGACCCTCCTGTTGAGAAAATAATAAGTATAATCAACCTTTAAGCCGATAAAATTAATTAGATCTTTAAGAAAAAATATGAATAAATTACTATTGAAAATAAATCAATTCTTCTAAATCATACGTATAAGATAGTCCAAAAGTATAAAAATTTAGCACCACATGTAGTAGGATAGATATTGATACCAGACTTATTTCACATCGGCCGTGCGCCATCTCATTGTTAAACTTAATGTGTACACCTTCAAATATGATATAAAATCATCATAAAGATTAAATAGTGGATCAAATAATATTCTTTGAGAAGTACTAAAACAATTTGTCTACTTTTTAATATAAATAGAACCATCACTATCTCCTCCACTATATCAACTCCCCTTTGGGGCAAAATTTACAAATATATGTAATAGTATCATTGTAAGAAGTTTCCAGCATGGTGATCTTTAATGAGAGCTAACGGGAGTTAATCCTACAGTAAATAAGAATAAAAACCCAATGCAAATAACATAGGTACTGCTAATCACTCCTCCATAACTCATCTCAAGTGGCACTGACGGACTGACGTGTCTGGTCGTCTGTCCGTACTCTAGTACAGCTGTGATGATTGTGAGTATAGTTCTGATTCTGATGATACTGTTCTGTTCTGATTCTGATGTGATACTGTTCTGTTCTGATTCTGATGATACTGTTCTGTTCTGATTCTGATGTGATACTGTTCTGTTCTGATTCTGATTCTGTTCTGTTCTGATTCTGTTCTGATTCTGTTCTGATTCTGTTCTGATTCTGTTCTGATTCTGTTCTGATTCTGTTCTGATTCTGTTCTGATTCTGTTCTGATTCTGTTCTGATTCTGTTCTGATTCTGTTCTGATTCTGTTCTGATTCTGTTCTGATTCTGTTCTGATTCTGTTCTGATTCTGTTCTGATTCTGTTCTGATTCTGTTCTGATTCTGTTCTGATTCTGTTCTGATTCTGTTCTGATTCTGTTCTGATTCTGTTCTGATTCTGTTCTGATTCTGTTCTGATTCTGTTCTGATTCTGTTCTGATTCTGTTCTGATTCTGTTCTGATTCTGTTCTGATTCTGTTCTGATTCTGTTCTGATTCTGTTCTGATTCTGTTCTGATTCTGTTCTGATTCTGTTCTGATTCTGTTCTGATTCTGTTCTGATTCTGTTCTGATTCTGTTCTGATTCTGTTCTGATTCTGTTCTGATTCTGTTCTGATTCTGTTCTGATTCTGTTCTGATTCTGTTCTGATTCTGTTCTGATTCTGTTCTGATTCTGTTCTGATTCTGTTCTGATTCTGTTCTGATTCTGTTCTGATTCTGTTCTGATTCTGTTCTGATTCTGTTCTGATTCTGTTCTGATTCTGTTCTGATTCTGTTCTGATTCTGTTCTGATTCTGTTCTGATTCTGTTCTGATTCTGTTCTGATTCTGTTCTGATTTAACTGTCCTGATTTAACTGTTCTGTTCTGATTTGCAATAAGTGGGTCTTTTCGCACCCATTTATAAACGCGCCCTCAACATCAACATCCACTCCTACCAGCATGGACATCGCCCAACTACGAAATGAACTCTACGCCGCTTCCATACTCCTATCGCAAGTCAGCCTCGTCAGCTCGGCCAAATGGATCACGGAGGCGTTGAACGGGCTTGCGCCGGTGGACGAGCCGTTTGACTTGGCCGCCGCTCCGCCAGTGGCCGAGCACCAAGCCGACCACTTCAAGTTCTTACTCGCCAAGTCGTACTTCGACAGCAAAGAGTTCGACCGCGCGGCCAACGTGTTGAAGGACTGCCGCAGCGGAAACGCCCTCTTCTTGCGGCTCTACGCCATGTACATCAGCATCGATAAGCAGGCGCTCGAGAACTCCGACTCCTTCGTGCACGAGCTGTCCCGGGCCCCGGAGAAGCCCGACGACAGAAGCTTCCGCTACACAAGCTCACACGACGGAGCCAAGGAAAAGCTCGGCGCGCTCGTGCTGGAGGTGGACGAGTACCATGCCCGGGAAAAGAGCCCCAACGCGTTTCTTCTATACCTCGCCGGAATGGTCTACAACAAGAAAAAGCGCCACCTGATTGCCCACGACTACCTTGTGCAGTCGCTCATGATCTTCCCCTACAACTGGAGCTGCTGGCAGGAGTTGCTCTTGACGTTCTCGTCGTATAACGACGCCGCCGAGTTCGTGGACTCCTTCAAGGCCAACGCTGCGTCGGACCTTGGCCGCAGCATCATGTTCAAGTGCTTTGAGGTGGTGCTTCTCCAGGAGTTCTACCAGAACCTGGCCGTTTTCGCCGACAAGATCGCCGCCTTGACCGACGTCTTCCCCCACTTCACGTTTCTCAAGGTGCAGAAGTTCTTGGTGGCCTACCACATGTTGGACTACTACACGGCAGAGAGCCTTTTCGACGAGATTCTCATGGAGGACCCCATGCGGCTCGACGACCTCGACACCTACTCCAATATGTTGTATGTGATGGAGAAGAAGTCCAAGCTCTCGTTCTTGGCCCAGTACGCATCGCAGATCGACAAGTTCCGCTCCGAGACCTGTTGTGTGATTGCAAACTACCATTCCATGAAGGGCGAGCACGACAAGTCCATCATGTACTACAAGCGGGCCTTGACCCTCAACAAAAACTGCCTCAGCGCATGGACCTTGATGGGGCACGAGTTTGTGGAGCTCAAGAACTCCCATGCAGCTATCGAGTCCTACCGTCGCGCCGTGGATATCAACTCCAAGGATTTCAGAGCCTGGTACGGCTTGGGCCAGGCCTACGAGGTCTTGGACATGCACTTGTATGCCCTCTACTACTACCAACGAGCCACCAACCTACAGCCCACAGATAAGCGCATGTGGCAGGCGATTGGGAACTGCTACGAGAAGATCGATAAGTTGGAAGAGGCGCTCCAGTCCTTTGAAAAGGCGCTTGCTATCGAGTCGTTCAACAAAGCTTCTGATGAAGAAAACCAGGCCGCCACCATCGAGCCGCACATCTGCTACAAGCTAGCCACCATTTCCGAGAAGTTGGGCAGACACAAGGAGACCTACAAGTACATGCGCATCTGCTTTGACCAGGAGCACGAATGGGGCGTAACGGACGAAACGTCCAAATCTCGCTTGTGGCTCGCTCGCCATGCGCTAGAAAACAGGCACTACGAGGAGGTGTACGAGCTCGCCAAGGAGTTCCATTTCAGTAATGCCCTTGATGTGGAGGAGGCACGTGCTGTGGTAAAGGAAGCCCGAAACAGGATGTCTACGAGCTATCGTGCAAAGTGATCAAGCAGAACCTTGCAAGATTAGACGGATATACCACTTCAGATGAGGAATCATCAGCATGACAGAGAAGTAGTGCATATTAAAGAAATCAGCTGACAGATTGCCAGTACAGGATGAATGAATAATTAGCTACAATATCTCTATTAGAGTGTTGTATTATGCTGGCTTCAGAAAGGAGCTGTAATTATGCACCATATAATGGAGTATGGGCTCTAGGCCGTGTCCCGTAGAAGTTCTTGCTCTAGATTTTGCAAGTCAGAGGCACTGCTAATCAAGTGACACACCTTATCGACTGTAGATGCCAAGGCAGCCACGGCGGACTCCAACTCGTGGTTTGAAGCCCCGTTGTTCACGTGGAACCACAACCGGGGCGACTGCACCGGAAGGTTTTCCTGCTCAAACACCAACCGCGTTCTATTGATGAGAATTCGGTGCTCCTTCAAAAGAGTGTCGATGATCTTTTGCAAGAGATACGACTCCACGTTGTATTGGTCGCTGAAAGCGTTTAACTTGCGCGAAGGCTTACCACTGTTGAGAAGCGTCAAGTCACCATACTCCTCCGGAAGGCCCATTCGGTCACGATAGTCAGGTGTCAAGGCCAAGTGGATGATGGGTCCGGAGCCATCAGAGGCCACATAGAAGAACCGGGACTTATGGAACGCGTTTTGCATCTTCTCAAAGGCAAAGTCCACCTTGGCCTGAAACGACTTGATGATCTCGGAGCCCCCGTTCTTGTCCTTCTTCTCGGTGATGACCTTGATGACCTCGGAAACTACCCGGGCGGAGTATGGGGGCAAAGAAGCACTGAACACATACGCCAAGGAATTGATCCGCTGGTGGTGCACCATGGGCCGGACGCCTGCGCAAAAGCCTCCGGACGATGCAAATGACGTGGCCAACGAGCCGATAGTGATGGCAATCTCCGATCTGGGGATGCCAAAGTACTCTGTGATTCCACGGCCCGAATGGCCAATGGTTCCAATGGACAACGTCTCGTCCAAGAACAAACGGTACTTGTACTTGTTTTTCAAGGCCACCAACTCGGGCAACTTGGCAAGGTCACCGGTGTAGGAGAACAAGCCCTCGGTGATGATGAACCTGCGGCGCAACGGCCTCTGCTTAGTGACAATCGGATCCAATTCCGACAACACCTCCTCCAAGTGTTTCATGTTGTTATGATCGTACCACTCAATGTCACACCTGGACACAATCAAGGCCTTTTGCAACGCAAGGTTGACACTCAGATCCACCACGGCCAAGTCTCCACGCTTCAAAAAAGCAGGAATCACCGACCCAGCCGTGACAAAGTCCTGGCCGTACAAAATGGCTTGGTCAGTGTCCAAGAACTGCGACAAGTCCTCCTCCAATCGCACGTGCACGTCCTGAGTACCATAGAAGTTGGGCGGGCCGCATGCACCCACACCCGTGGAGGAAATGGTCTCTGCAGCGGCGTTCTTCAACCTCTGGGTGTGCGACAAGTCGAGGAAGTCCATGTTGGACAAGTTCAACACCAGCCCCAACTCGGACCGGCCCACCAACTCAATGTGCGCCTTGTTGGCGCCCTTCACGTGGTTCTCCTTCAACATCCACGCCTCCTTGGGCGACACCGCCTGGATGAGCGGCTCGGGAGTCCAGTCTTCGATCAAGTCGTCCACTTCCCGCTTCGAAAACTGCACAAACTCCGACTTGTTCTCGCGTTTCTTCGACGAGAGGAAGTACTGGATGGCGAATACAAAAAGGACAAACTCAAAGAGCGATCGCAAGGGGTCGTCTTTGTACGACGACTTGATGTAGCGGGAGATGATCAGCCCGCCGGGAATATTTTCTAATAAACTGAGGTAGTATGCGATCTTGATACTTAGCTTGGCCTCGATCAACTCCGCCGTGGGAGGTATTATATTCGACATTTGAGCGCTAGGAAAGCAATAATGTTTCTGAAAACGGGTTCAGAGATAGTTTCAGCGAGTCAAGAATAGTTTCAGCAAAAGATCCTTTCAGGCAAGCTCAAGGATATTTTCAGGGATGTGTAAATGATTCTGGATTGACTGGCGGGAATAATATATGGTTCCGAGGAATGTATATTTGGATCTTGGTCCTTGTGGGTTGGGATGCTCTGACTTGCCCCCACCTGTGGTACGAAAGAATTGGGGCTATTGCAGCGTTGGATATGTAGGTGAACGTGGGGTGGAGTTCGTCTACAAGACTGTTTTTTACTTTTTCCGTTTTCTTTGCTGGGACTCGACTCCAGTGGAACGCGCGCGGTTCTGCATGTGTCTCACCAGAGCGTGTGGCTCAGAGAACGGGAAGCCCACGACGCCTGGGCATGGTTGCTTCGGCCCTTGGGAAGTGTCGAGTGTTTGAGTAGGCCACATGCCCTGGTCCGCATCGGGTGGAGCGGGCCCGCTCCATGCCGTCTTCAGCGGATGCCTCGGCAAGGGTGTACGGGTGCCGGATGTGCACGGGTTCGCGGTGCACGGGTTCACGGTACGCATCCGCATGTGTGGCCGGGGCTTCGCGTCCCCTATTTTCCGGTATCGGTGCGCACACCATACTCAATAGTATAAGTCAGTAGCATGACAGGCAGCACTGAATAGTGGATCTAGGGCAAGAACACACGTGTCACGCCTTCCACGTTTCGCCGGCAGCACACACAGCCCTCCAAGCCCTTGGCCACGACACTGAGCCGGCAGCTCTCGCAGATCGAAAAGCACTTGCATGGCCAGGTGATGATCTCCCTCGGTTCTATCTGGCACACAACACATGCCAAATGTTCGAACAGAGGGTTGTCGTCGTCAAGAGCCTGCGCGGATTCCTTGCGGGCTTCCTTTTGTCTCTTTTCCACCACGAGAGAGAGGAGTTTCTGGAAATCATCCGGTGCCTTGGACTGCCCATTGGCCCTCCGGAAGAGCGACCGCGTCATCACACCGTTTTCGTGTCTCAAGTGCTTCTCAAGAACCTCTTTCTCCTGCACCAACTCAAGGAGGTTATCCGTAGTCATCAACTCGTTCAGCAGGAATCCCGTGGCGGGGTTCTCGGTGAGATCAAGCACGTCCACATCGGATTCCACATCCGTGTCCACCCCCGAATCCTGCTCCTCCACGACGTAGTCTGGCGACTCGTCGTCTTCTAGAAAGTCGGTGCCGCTCAAAAGAACAGCATAGTTGTCCTCAAGCTCGTCGTCGTCCACCTCATTCAAGTTAAGCGCGTTCACGTGACATGGCTGCTTGGCCAAGTGCCTCAAAAACGGCGGAGTTTGAGCGTTTATAGTCGCCGGGTCTGGCGTTTCCTCCGGCACGCGGCGGAACTGGAGTCGCAACCGGTTGTACACACGAACAAGGGGCCACACCAACACCTGCACAAACCGTATCAAGGTCTCCTTGAAGTAGAGGATGCGCACCTTGATGCTTGGTTCAGTCTTTTGGAGCACGTGTTCGACGCCCCCGTTGATCATGGATACGGTGGGGGTGGTGGTCACGTTACCGTAGCCGGAAATGCCGTTTTCCTGGAGATACACGGCGAGTCTCCTGGAGTCACGTGGCTCCAGCAAGAGCATCGACGGGTTAAATGCGTCCCGCAAGCGGCTCCAGGCACCGGCCTCCAACCAGGTCTCGCTAGGCCCGGCCAAGAGGCTGTACTCGGTGATGTAGCTGGACTTCCCTGCCAGGGTCACAGCAATCATTCCCAAGTTCAAGGCTGCCGTGTAGAAGTCTTGGCTCCAGTTCAAGTTCAAGTGCTTGGAAAAGAACTCATAGTCCTCGTGGCCCAGGTCAAAGAAGCTCGCGTAGTTGAGCTCGTGGAAGCGCGAGCCTTTCGTGATGAGAGCCAAAACAAAGATCCCGAGACACACCAAAGTGATGAATATGGTAAAAATCAAGCCAATGTAGGTCAAACTGATCTGTACGGGGAACGACATGACGTTGCCTTCGCCCAGTACGCTGACAAAGTACCATATAAAGCACACGTTGAGCACGGTCAGCGGCACCAAGCGGTACTTGTTGGCATAGAACACGTCGCCCAACTGGTTGGATATCTGCTCCATCAAGGAGAAGAGGCAGACGAGCAACAACGGCTCCGTGGGGCGGTTGGCCAAAGTGGAGCCGCCCAAAACGGGGTACTCGCCGGAGATTTCCTGGATGGCGAACGAGAGCTCGACAAGCGTGATGCCTGCGCCCTGAAGAGGCTGTTTGTTGCGGATGGCCGAGGCAAAGGTCTCCACAAATACCAGATACGCCACCGACAAGTACAAGGGCCACAACATATCGGAGGAGGGCCCGAACCGCACTTCGTTGGCCGGCATTCTCATGTACGGATCATCGGCAAAGAGCACCGGGTCGTACTGGAAGAACGCAGGCACGAGTTTGGTCAAGCGGGAGGTGTCAGAGGGGTTGAGATTCTGCGCCATGATGTTCAACACCGCCAAAACGTTTGTCGCCTGGTCCATAAGCAATATCACCGCCAGAAACCGCAAGAGTTTGAGCATGGTGTCCTGCGAGAGAGGCATGCTCCGCAAAATCGACAAGTACCGATTGCGGGAAGTTACAAGCGGCCTTTGAAAGGACGCGGACGAGGCAATGGCCAAGGTCCGGTTCAAAACAAGACTGATCAAGAAGGTTGCGAGCCCGTAGATCGAGAAGCAGTAGATGGAAATGGAGCCAAACCGGTTCAATGAAAAGGCATTGGCGCGTGCCTGCCGCCTCTGATCCAAAACGGCATCGCCCAAGTACCGAAGAAGCGCCGCCACGCCTGTGTGGTTGACGTTGGGGTCTGAGAGGGCACTGAGCGGGGCGCCGGCGGAGCCGTTGAGCTGCGGAAAGAAGGCCTGCTCTCCCTGCGTGTCATTAACCAGCACAAGCACACCCATGCCTGCACTCAACGTGGCCAATGTGTCGTTAGAGAGGGTGAACATGCGGTGGTCCGAAGCTGGGGAGCAGTGGAGTGTGATCTGCCGCACCGCCGTTCCTGCATACGGCGGGGTGGTCCGGTTCTGAACCGGTAGCTTTGGCCGTCCGCCCGGAATTCAAATATGCTGCGCCCCGGAATTCAAATATGCTGCGCCCCGGAATTCAAATATGCTGCAGTCGTGGCGGCCATGGGCCATTGGATGATACAGGCTGATGCCGTTGAAGGAATCGCTGGTGTGACCAAGAACCTGCTGTTTAGCTTGAATGCAGGCGTGCATATAGATCACACACTCCCCCACCCTCTATTGTCCATATCGGCCGTTAGGGGAGCTGCAGCACCGCCAAAAGTGTACATCAGGGTGTCCGGAATTGCAGGAGCACGCCACTTAAATTTCTAGGCCAAACCACCCAAAACCGTCCGCTTGCGTTGGCCCTTTTTGTCCTGGGGTAGCCTGGTGTACGGGTGTTTGCGCGGCTGCATGCCATTTCCGAGGGTCGTCTATGTAGATACCGCGAACTCCACGCTAGCGAAGGCACCAAACCAAGGCACCAATTATACCCTTCAGGATTTGCTACACTTGAACCTCTTCATTCTAGCCAAGATCGCTGATTCTAACCCTGAATCTAACTACAAAAAGTATTAGAGTAATGTAGTCAAAAACTGGATCTATACTAGTTTAATGTCGTGCACTGGAGTGTAGAGGAAGCAATTAAAATACTGGCACCATAACCGCTTAGTCATTTGAGCCTAAGCAGCGAGATCCTGACGATTGCCATTGTAGCCACTGGCGAAACAGTGAGCCAAACGTACATCCATCCGAGCACCCGATGCTAACCACACCTTCACCATGATGTTCAACACTTACTACTTACGGAGTTTTTAACTCAGAGGACCTAGTCTAATGAGTTTTCTCCGCCCCGCATTTATAGGCGGTAGTCAATAAATGATATGCAAAAAAAACCCGAAACACAGCGACCGGTGATTACAAGCTGGGCTGGGAACATCGGTCCAGGCGGTCCAGCCCGCGTCCTGCATCCACGCAGCGTCATGCATCTGCTCTGGTCTTTCCCGAGCTCCCGCCCAAAACGATAAAGGCCTCGAAGACCCCGGTCTTTCTGTCCCTGGCTGGTTTCTCTGTCGGTCAGACCTGGGCGGGTTCCAAGGGCACATGAACTGGGACCCAGCGGTCCTGCACACAGGCCGCGCCTCAAGTCTTCTCTTCTCACTACTACTCCATAAACCACATGCCCATTCCTCCTCCCCCTCCGCCTAGGAAAAATGGCCGAGCTGCGCCGCCCCCTCCGCCCCCTCCGCGGCTGGCGGTGGCCAACTCCCGTCTAAACGCCCCCCCTCCGCCCCCTGGCCTCTCCGCACCGCCTATGGCAGTGATACCGCCGCCACCAAAGACCGCCGCCTCCGAGCCGCTGATTGACGACCAGCCCCCACGAAAGCAACAGAAGCTCCGCCCCCCCGCTTTGCCCTTTCCTAAAACGCAAGCAACCGCCGAATCCCGCAGAAAACATTGGCTCCAGCTCCAGAAAAGCCGCTTTAATGTCAAAAGCTTGGCCCCCAACAAGTCCAGGGCAAACACCGTGCAAGCGTCAAGACCGCAGAAGGCCGACATGCCGCCCGAACATCTCCGCAAGATCATGCTTGACCATGGCGACTTGTCCAGCAAGAAGGTGGCTGCAGACAAACGCGCCCACTTGGGGTCTCTCAAGTACATGCCGCATGCTATCCTCAAGCTTCTAGAGAATATGCCTCAGCCCTGGGAAGCGGCGAAAGAGGTCAAGGTGCTTTACCACGTGACCGGCGCCATCACGTTTGTCAATGAGATCCCCAGGGTCATAGAGCCCGTGTACACTGCACAGTGGGCCACGCTGTGGATCATGATGAGACGGGAAAAACGCGATCGGCGCCACTTCAAGCGCATGAGGTTCCCTCCCTTCGACGACGAGGAGCCGCCCTTGGACTGGATGGAGAATTTGGACGATGCTGCCGTGCCCGAGCCCATCCAGCTAGATCCCGAGGAACACCCCCATCTCCAAATCTTGGAGTGGCTATACGACGAGCGCCCGCTCGTGGAGGACTCGGCCAACGGCGAATCCTATAGACGCTGGAACTTGGACATCCCCACGCTCTACTCGCTCTACAGTCTCTCTCTGCCGTTGTTGCCGCACGTGACTGACGCCAACTACTACTATCTTTTTGACAAGCAGGCCTTCTTCACCGCCAAGAGCTTGAATGTGCTGGTGCCTGGAGGCCCCAAGTTCGAGCCCTTGTACAAGGACAAGATCAACAACAAGGACTTGGAGGACTTCACCGAGTTCAACTCCATCGACAGAGTCATTTTCCGCGTGCCCTTGAAAACTGAGTACAGGGTTGCTTATCCCTACCTCTACAATTCTTTTGTGAAGAATGTGCATACGCTGTGGTTTCATGAACCCTTGAACAACTACATCAAAGAGGCCCACAGCATCGATACCGTCACCAAGCCACAAAACCCGGCATTCTATGTCCACCACGAGTACAACCCGTTGAACAAGCCTGCATTCTCCGTTCTGCGGCGTGAAAACCAAGTCTTGGATGAATTGCTTGATGATGATGACTTTTTTGTCTCCGCCTCTTTTCTGCCACTATTATCTGCCGACCAAAACGGCATAGAAATCCCCTTGGCCCCGGAATACTCCCCACAAGCACTTAATCTATGGTGGGCTCCATATCCATTTAATCGGCGCTCTGATCAAACCATCCGTGCCCAGGACGTTGCTCTAGTCAAAGCATGGTACAAGGAGAGACCGCCTCCTGACACTCTTTTGAAGACGCGCATTTCTTACCAAAAGCTCTTGAAAGTCTACGTCATGAATGAACTCAAAAACCCACCGGGATCCAGGTCCAGCAACCCGAAAAACCCCAAGTTGCTCTCATCCATGAAAACAACCAAGTACTTCCAGCAAACGACAGTCGACTGGGTCGAAGCTGGCCTCCAGTTGTGCAGACAAGGCCATAATATGCTCAACTTGCTTCTCCACAAAAGAGGTCTCACGTATCTCCATTTGGACTACAACTTCAACCTCAAACCGACCAAAACATTGACAACCAAGGAGCGCAAAAAGTCCCGCTTTGGAAACGCATTCCACCTCATTCGGGAATTGTTGCGAGTCATTAAGATCATTGTCGACTCTCACGTGCAATTCCGCTTGGGCAATGTGGATGCATACCAGCTAGCGGACGGCATCTACTACATCCTCAACCATTTGGGACAGTTGACGGGAATATACCGATACAAGTATAAGGTGATGCATCAAATCCGTGCGTGCAAAGATTTGAAGCACGTGGTTTATGCCAACTTCAACAAGTCCATCGGCAAAGGTCCAGGGTGTGGGTTCTGGCAGCCTGCATGGCGCGTGTGGCTTTCGTTCATCCGAGGCACCATTCCCTTGCTTGAGCGGTGGTTAGGCAATTTGTTGGCCAGGCAGTTTGAAGGTAGAAGAGCCAACGATGTGGCCAAAACTGTTACGAAGCAAAGAATCGACTCCTACTATGATCTCGAGTTGCGTGCGCAGGTAATGCACGATATCATGGATATGATCCCCGATGGGTTGAAGCAAAATAAGTCGGGTATCATCCTCCAGCATTTGAGTGAAGCGTGGAGGTGCTGGAAAGCAAATATCCCTTGGAAAGTTCCGGGCTTGCCCCGTCCCATTGAGAAGATTATCGAGCATTACATCAAGGGCAAGGCTGAAGGCTGGATCTCCATAGCCCACTACAACCGAGAAAGAATCCGGCGTGGAGCCACAGTGGAGAAAACCGTCGTCAAGAAGAACTTGGGACGTTTGACGAGGCTCTGGATTAAAGGCGAGCAAGAGAGACAAGAGGATTTTGCCAAGAACGGGCCTTTTGTCTCACCAGATGAAGCGGTGATTACCTTCCAAACAATGGTCAATTGGCTTGAAAGCAGGCGGTTTAGTCCCATACCATTTCCTCCAATTTCTTACAAGCACGACACCAAACTCCTTGTGCTAGCGCTTGAAAACCTTAAGGATGCATACAATGCCAATTCCAGGCTTAACTCTGCTCAAAGAGAAGAGTTGGCGTTGATCGAACAGGCCTACGACAATCCAAATGAGTGTTTGGCGCGGATCAAGAAATACCTCTTGACTCAGCGGATTTTTAAGGAAGTAGGCTTGGAGATGATGGACCACTACAGCCATCTTGTGCCTACCTATGCTGTGGATCCACTCGAAAAGATTACTGATGCTTATTTGGACCAGTACCTTTGGTACGAGGCTGACAAGAGGCAATTGTTCCCCAATTGGATAAAGCCCTCCGATGACGAGATCCCTCCCTTGCTAGTGTACAAGTGGTGCCAGGGAATCAATAACCTTGATAACGTCTGGAGCACAGCACATGGAGAGTCAAACGTGTTGATGCATACGACCTTGAGCAAGTACACGGAGAAAATTGACTTCACCGTGCTCAACCGATTGCTAAGGTTGATTGTGGATCCGAACATCGCAGACTACATCACATCCAAGAACAACGTGGGGCTCACATACAAGGATATGAATCACGTGAACCAGTTGGGAATGCTTCGAGGCCTTCAATTCTCCTCGTTCATCTACCAATACTACGGCTTAGTTCTTGACTTGTTGATCTTGGGACAAGACCGAGCTTCTGAACTAGCCGGGCCCGTGCACCAGCCCAACTCTTTCCTCCAGTTCAAAGATAAGAAAACCGAAACAGCAAGCCCGCTCCGTCTCTACTTGCGTTATCTCGACAAGGTGTACATGTTTTTCCGCTTCGAACGAGAAGAGGCTGAGGAGCTCGTACACGATTTTCTCCAAGAGAACCCAGACCCCAACTTTGAGAATGTTGTGGGCTACAATAACCATCGGTGCTGGCCTAAAGATGCACGCATGAAGCTCATGCGTTCAGATGTCAACTTAGGTAAGGCAGTGCACTGGGAAGTATCTGGGCGGATCCCACCTTCTCTTACGGAGATGAGATGGCAAGATACGTATGCGTCAGTGTACTCTCCCGAAAACGCCAACTTGCTCTTCACCTTGTGTGGGTTCGAAGTGCGATTGATCCCCAAATCTCGAATGGTATCTGACCTGTCGTCGCAGGAAGGAGTATGGGATTTGATCAATCAATCGACAAAGGAAAGAACAGCAAAGGCGTACCTCCAGGTGTCGCAGGAAGACGTGGACAAGTTTGAAAACCGCATCCGGCAAATCCTCATGTCTGCTGGCTCGTCCACATTTACCAAGGTTGCAGCCAAGTGGAACACGTCTTTGATTTCGTTGTTTGCTTACTACAGGGAGGCAATTGTGGCCACACGCCCTCTCCTCGACGTGCTCGTGAAGTGTGAGACCAAGATCCAGAACAAGGTGAAAATGGGCCTCAACTCCAAAATGCCCTCCAGGTTTCCACCTCCAGTATTCTACACGCCCAAAGAACTTGGCGGCTTGGGCATGTTGAGTGCCTCCCACATCTTGATCCCTGCATCGGACCTCAAGTGGTCCAAACAAACCGATACCGGAATCACCCATTTCCGAGGCGGAATGAGCCACCAAGAGGACCGCATGATCCCCACGATTTTCCGGTACATAACCACATGGGAAAACGAGTTCTTGGACTCACAGAGGGTGTGGGCTGAGTACACCATCAAGAGGCAAGAGGCAATGGAACAAAATCGCCGTCTTACTTTTGAAGACATGGAGGCCAGCTGGGACCGTGGATTGCCCAGAATCAGCACCCTATTCCAGAAAGACAGGCAGACTTTAGCTTATGATAAGGGACACCGAATCAGAAGAGAGTTCAAGCAGTTCAGTTTGGCCAGGTACAACCCATTCTGGTGGACCAACAACCATCATGACGGTAAGTTGTGGAATCTCTCCGCATACAGAACAGACGTGATCCAGGCCTTAGGCGGTGTGGAGACCATTCTTGAGCACACACTTTTCAAGGGAACCGGTTTCGACTCGTGGGAAGGATTATTCTGGGAAAAAGCATCTGGTTTCGAGGACTCACTCAAGTTCAAGAAGTTAACCAATGCACAACGTTCAGGATTGAGTCAGATCCCAAACAGACGCTTCACGCTCTGGTGGTCTCCCACAATCAACCGAGCCAACGTTTATGTGGGATTCTTGGTGCAGCTTGACTTGACGGGAATCTTCTTGCACGGAAAAATCCCCACGCTCAAGATCTCCCTCATCCAAATCTTTCGGGCCCATTTATGGCAAAAGATCCACGAGTCCTTGGTGCAGGACTTGTGCCAGGTTCTAGACAAGGAGTTAGAGGTGTTGCGGGTGGACAGTGTTGAGAAACAGGCGATCCATCCCCGGAAATCGTACAAGATGAACTCGTCCTCGGCCGATATCGTGTTGACCAGCACCTACAAATGGAACGTTTCCCGACCATCTTTGCTCAACGATAAAAACGACACCTTTGATAACACGACGGCTACCAAGTACTGGATGGATGTTCAGCTCAGATATGGAGACTACGACTCCCATGATATTTCCAGATACACAAGGGCTAAGTTCTTGGACTACACCACGGATTCTACCAGCAACTACCCCTCGCCAACCGGAGCCATGGTGGGCGTGGACCTTGCGTACAACGTCTACGATGTGTACGGCAATTGGTTTTCCGGAATGAAGCCGTTGATGCAAAACGCCATGCGAGAAATCATGAAGGCCAACCCAGCGTTGTACGTGCTCCGGGAGCGGGTCAGAAAAGGCTTACAGTTGTACCAGTCGCAGCCGCAGGTGGCGCTTTTGAACTCGTCCAACTACTCCGAATTGTTTAACAACGAGACGCAGCTTTTTATTGACGACACAAACGTCTACAGAGTTACCGTGCACCGGACGTTTGAAGGAAACCTCACGACCAAGCCAATCAACGGCGCAGTTTTCATGTTGAACCCGAAATCCGGACAGTTGTTTTTGAAGATCATTCACACTTCGGTGTGGGCCGGCCAAAAGAGATTGGGCCAGCTAGCAAAGTGGAAGACGGCAGAGGAAGTGGCAGCGTTGGTGCGCTCATTACCCCGGGAAGAGCAGCCCAAGCAATTGATTGCCACGAGAAAAGGCGTCATGGACCCATTGGAGGTGCACATGTTGGACTTCCCCAACATCAGCATTCGGGCGTCGGAGCTCCAGCTTCCATTTGCAGCGGCACTCAAAGTGGACAAATTGGCGGACGTGGTTCTACGGGCCAGCGAGCCGCAGATGGTGCTTTTCAACTTGTACGACGACTGGCTCCAGAGCATTTCATCTTACACCGCCTTCTCGCGGGTGATTCTCTTGCTCCGGGCCTTGGGCATCAACCAAGAACGAACCAACTTGATCTTGCGACCCGACGCCAGCGTGGTGACCCAAAGCCACCACTTGTGGCCCACCTTAGCCGAGGACCAGTGGATCGATGTGGAAACGCAGTTGCGGGACTTAATCTTGAACGACTATGCCAAGAAGAACAACGTCAATATCCAATCGCTAACCCAGTCTGAGATCCGGGACTTGATTCTCGGTCAGGAGGTCAAGGCTCCGTCTGCAACGAGGCAACAGATCTCGGATATCGAAGGCAAAGAAGGCAAAGAAACCGAAATGGCCAGCGCAAAGCTGCAGCTCACGGCGTTGAAGACCACCACGCAAAACGTCCATGGCGAAGAGATCACCACCATCACCACCACCAACTACGAGCAGCTGGACTTCAGCTCGCAAAACGAATGGAGAAACAGGGCCATCGCTGCAAACAACCTTCATTTGCGAACCAAGAACATCTACGTGTCGTCCGACGACTATCTTGATGATGACAGCTCCACGTACATCATGCCCAAGAACATGCTCCGCAAGTTTGTGCAGATCTCCGACACCCGGACCCAGATCGGAGGCTATATATACGGAGTGTCTCCCAGCGACAACAGACAGATCAAGGAGATCAAGGCCATAGCTTTGGTGCCGCAGTTAGGAAGCACGCATTCCGTGCAATTCCCCACGTTGATCTATGACAAGAGCAGAAACGACTACTTGCAGGGGTTGGAGTTGCTCGGGTGGATCCACACGCAGAGCGCCGACTTGAACATGCTTTCGCCAATGGACGTGACAACTGTGGCATCTTTTGCTGCCAAAAACCGGGCCTGGACGCTGGAGATGATCTCGTTGACCGTTTCGTTCACGCCGGGCTCGGTTACCTTGAGTGCATACTCGGTGACAGAGGAAGGATACAGCTGGGGCAAGACCAACACCGACTTGATGTCGCCAGCTCCCGCCGGCTTCAGTCCTTCGTTCAGTGCCAAGCGGCAATTGATTCTTTCCGACAAGATTGTGGGAGGGTTCTTGGTGCCGGACGACGACATATGGAACTACTCGTTCATTGGGCCTGTGTGGGACGCCAACGGCGTTTTTGACTTGAAGATGGATATCCCGCTTCCTTTCTACCACGAGTCCCACCGGCCGCTCCACTTCACCAATTTTGTGGAGATTGAGGGCAACGAGATGGAGGCTGATCAGGAGGACAACCTCGGGTGATCACTAGACTATACCATGAGATCTTGCCATGTCTCCAAGTTGATGTCTAAAACTAGATCCAAAATTGGCGGATAAATTCTCCAACACTAATCCACTTCATAGATCCCAGTAGCCCACAAGACTGCAGCAGAAACAATTAGGCATTATTAAATTTATAACTCAAGTCAACAGCCCAAGTAGTTTTCGTCCTTGGGCGGTTGATATTGAACAGATCTGATGTACTACCTCTAGTCTCACCAGTGGCGGACTGAGATGATATGGTCCTCAATGGCAAGAAGAAGGCGTCTCAAATCCGAGCGTGAAACGTTTTCCCGTAGCAAGAGAAACTCCAACGAGTTTTTCCCGTTCATATATTTCAATAAGCGGTAGAAAACAGTCGTAAGATCCGGAGAGAGATTGCACTCTGTATGGACGATTCGATCGAGCCAGCGCCGTTCCAAAGCAGAAGCCCGGCCCGGATCCACCAAGATGGTGTCGCCATCACTCTCCAAAACAAGGTCCGGGAGCGAGTTGGAGGCCTCGAGCTTCTTTTGGATGCGGCTGATTTCGTCCTCGATTGTCCCCACAGGCCGGTGCTTTTGTTTGGAGGAGTTGTCCACGGAATTGGCTTTTTTCGACGAGTTGTCCACCGGGTTGGCCTTTTTCGACGAGTTGTCAACCTTGGAATCACGAACGATGTCCTTGCGACCCTTGTTGGCATTACGGCTGAGCTCCTCCTCAAGCTCCTCTTCCACATTCATCTTGACTTTCTTCGACACCTTAAGCCAAATATACGTGTGGAGCTGCGTCACGTACCCAAACCGTACAAGCCACAGAAGTGCTAGCATGTACATGTCTTTGTGGTCCCTGGAAGGAATGATGGACGCAAATTGGCGGGGTTTCTTTGTCCGAGTCGAGAGAAGCTTCAAGAACGACGGAAGCGACGGCACGGTGGGGAACATCTGGGCGAATCTGGGCACGTCCCGGCTGAAGTTGGTGGTGAGTGGAGCCATTGGCGACACGATGTATATGGACCGGGTGCTCAAGGGAGTGATGACGCGGGCACGGCGCCAGTAGACGAGATGAAGCGCAAACGACTTGATTTGGCCAAGGTCTAGCTGTGATTCGTGCTGCACCTGCATCATATTGAAGATGCGAAGCAACAGTTCTGTGGGCGTGATGAGCTTGATGAACTTGGCGATTTCGGCGCTTGGGTCCGCCTTGATATCCTTGATGATCTGGTCGGGCTCGTCCCAAAGGAGTAATGCAAGATAGATGATATCGTCGGGGTTGGAGTGGATGCGGTCAGCCGAGTCCTCGTCCTGCTGGTCGAAATCCATTTCAAGATCGCCTCTGTCGAGCGAGTTGCCAAGGAGAAGCTGCAATAACTTGTTGCTGTTGTTGTAGCGAGTAGTCTCGCCCAAGTTGACCAGACCCGATCCTCCGAGACAGCTGGTGGACGAGAGGTACGAGCCCGGGATGTAGGGGACTGTGGAGTCCGGCAAGGAGAGAAACTCCATCTTGATAGGGATCTGGAACGACCGGAGCTTGCCGTTGATGTTGAGACTGGCAATCTTCAGCTCACGGAGAGAATGGTAGCAGTCGGCCATCATCCTGCACACAGCGCCCCGCTGCACCAAGTGGGCGGTCAAATCGCCGCCAGTGTCGGAGTCGTGCCACTGCTCCTTGAGCTTGAAGATGTGCTGCACCTGCGACCCGACGTAGTTGTTTTTGTGCTGCTCGTAGCGGAGAACTAGCGAGAGCTTGGACACCACGTTGTAGAACATCTCATCCACGCGGTAGTTGCGCTCGATATTGGGCGGGTCCATCACAAACACCAAGTGGAACATGCTCAAGGCCGTGGCCGAGTGCAGCGAGCTTTCGGTGGCTTTGGGGTGCGGCTCGGGCGGGTCTTCCCGCTGGTTGGAGGCCACGTGGTCCAGAACAGACTTCTTCTTGGACCCCGCCCGGTGTTTTCTCTCCCTCCAAACGCCGTGGCGGTTCACGTGCATGGGCAAGCCCAAGAAAACGTGGTTTTCAAGCACCATGTCGAAGCGCCGGTTGCACATGGCCCTGGGCGGGCATAGTAGCTCCGATAACTGGTCGAGTTCGAGCCCTACAACCGTGGGTTTTTCGGAGGCGGTTTGCTGCAGCATTTCCTCCAGCGGTAGCTCGGCCGCCGGGCCTGGCTTGGGCTCCTTCATGTGCTTATCCCTGGCGTCTAGGAAGCTTAGGAGATCCAACTTGGAGCCAAGGTAGAAGTCCGAGTGCTGCACGTTCCACGTGTCGGCCAGGCTGGAGCGCTCGTCGTGTGAGGCCTGGAACTCGGCGGCCTCGTAGTCTTCGTCGTCAAAATCATCGTCGTCCGAATGGGTGTTGGAATGGGAGCTGCTCTTGAGGTCTTTGGGGTAGCTGAAGATGATCTGGGGGCCGTTGTGGGTGGAAACCGCTAGTAGAATGCCAACAAGCGACGGGTTGGGGAGGTTGTACGACATGGAAAAGAGAGTTGACGGCGGGGGAGAGAGGTGGGTAGAGGTGATAAGAAGTTGATGGGTAAGTGTGGTGTACGGGTGCACGGCCTTTTCGCACCCAATGCATGACAGATGATGCCACTAGAGAATTAGGGATACCAGAATCCGAGGCGATGGAAGCATTCACACGGCTCACATAAGGGGCCCACTGTGAGCCATGGTTTGAAGCTCGAGGGATCAATGTGAAACAGAACAAACGAAGTTCGCATGAGGGATCTGTTAGAATTATTATGCGACCTGGGGCTTTAGCCTGTATTCGCAATAGGTTTAAGCTTCTAACGGCTTGTTAATATTTAAGGATCGTCCAAGAACGATAATGCTCGTTGGAATTCGACTCTTCCTGAACGGCTACTCTTATTGTAGGAACTCGCCCGTTCAGGGATATTAGATATAGAGATATCTTTATTGTAGTATCGTATTTAACTAATGGAGTTCTTGCTTCTTCAAGAACGGAGGCTTTCTGCGCGTCCTTATATAGCTAGTCGAGATATAGCTAATCATCCTTGCTTGCTATTCTCTCTTGCTTGCTATTCTCTCTTGCTTGCTTGTTTGCTCTTGACGTCACACATTCCGGCTACATTCCATTCCGGCTGCACTCCTGCATATGGGTAGATATAGTTTCAGTCCTTGACATTCTTGTCCTTTCGTCCTTGTGTCCTGTATCTAGGTTAAGTAAATCTAGTGCTAACTACTTCTTAGAGGCCTATGGACATTCTTCAGATTGTAACTAGATCTTATGCTTTCTCTCCTTTCGGGCCATCTCGGAAAAACGCATCTGGGGAACGCCTTGGATCCATCTGTTGAAGCCAACGATGGCCTCCTTGGCACTGGCGGAGTTGATCATCAGGTCTCTGTTGCTCTTGAGCAACTGCTTGTTGGCGAAAATGGAGGGTTCGTACAAGCCGTCGAACTTGCGCTCCAAGTCGTGGAACACCTCGTCGTTGAACTTCTCGGTGGAGAGGTTCTGGCCGTTGTAGGACTTGTTGAAGAAACCCAAGCGCTGCAAGTCCTCGCCCAGAACCGGCTTGGCAAACAACAAGGCCTCAGCGGATTTGGACCAGCCCAAACGCAAGAACAAGGTGGCCAGCGTGGCGCCCTCGGCCACCAAGCCTAGGTTGGAGAATGGCACCAAAAGGTGCACCTTGGCGTCGTCAATGGAGTAGACCAAGTCACACAAACTCACGAGAGCCGACGACAAGCCAATGACCGGCCCGTTCAACGCGGCCACCAACACCTTCTTGTGGTTGTGGCATAAGTCCGTCAAGTACACATTGCGGCCGGCAAAGTGCTGCAACCAGTACTCGTGGGAAAACACCACCTCGGGGTCGGCCTCGATCAAGGCCTTGTCGGCGAAGTTGGCGCCGGCGGAGAAGTACCGCCCGGTGGACTGGATAAGCGTACACACGGTGTCGTCCTCGTCGTCGGCCTCCTGGATGTACTTACACAACTGGAGATACTCCTTGCCGTTCAAGGCATTGAGCTTGGAGGGGTTGTTGAAGGTGATTACGGCGATCTTGCCCCGGACTTCGTAGCTGATGGTTTCGATCTTGGACATGGTGGGGAATGTGAGAAGCAACGGCAGGCCCAGTTCTTATATAGCTGCGCGCGGCCTGCGAGAGGTGGGGATGGTGCAGAGACCCGAGGTTAAATCAGGCATGCCCGCACCATACCGGCCTTTAACCCGAGCACTCCCCTTAACCCGAGCACTCCCCTTAACCAGAGCACTCCCCTTAACCAGAGCACTCCCTTTAACCCGAGCTACTCCGGCGGCCATACACAAGCATGATAGATCTCCAAAACACCAAGACATCCGTAATCATATTCATATAATCGCATAATCCTAACCTGATCTTGTAGTCAATTTTCTCCATAATACCATAATCCTATTAGCTACACCCATCCAAACCCACCTATCATTCACAACCTGTCATCCATTGTATGCGGAAACCAGGGCTGGGTCTTGGGCTGCTAATTGTCTGGGCTGCTAATTGTCTGGGCTGCTAATTGTCTGGGCGTAAATTGTCTGGGCTGTAAATTGTCTGGGCTGCTACTTGTCTTGGTTGGTTCGATGTTTTGGGTCTTGGTTGGTTCGATACTTTGGGCACCTAATGTTGGCTTGTATGCATTCCAGGCACCGCAGCGTGATGTGGCCAACTCAACAGCCGCCTTCGTCTAGTGTTGCCGTTGTGGCCTGGTGCTGGCCGGAACATTGTCTTGTACAGGACCGGGGTAAGTATACGCGCGGCGGCCATTCGCAAGTCTAGAGACATTTGAGTGAATCTCTCAGTCAGTTAGTCAGTTAGTCACAGTTCTTAGTTACAGTTCGTAGTCACAGTTCGTCACAGTTCGTCACAGTTCTTAGTCACAGTTCGTAGTCACAGTTTCTTTTCCTCTCAGCCAATCAAAGAAACTTAGAGTCAACTCATTTGAACTCATGTGATTTAGGTTGTTTTGGTTATTGGTATTGGTGGTTATGGTTTACTGGTTATGGTTTACTGGTTATGGTTTATTATTCTTTGATCATGGCCGTTGGTGCGCCTAGTGCAGAAGAACCTCCGCTGGAGCGCTGGAGCGCTGGAGCGCTGGAGCGGTGGAGAGGTAGACTTGTAGATGGTTGAGGAGTGCATTGAGACATGAGAGCCAGTAGCGCTTTCTAGAATTGCGCCAGGAGTAGATTTAGTGAGTTTACACTGGCTGCAGCACCAGGGCTCACTGCCTCACGCCGGAACCTGTTGCACCGAGCGGCCTGCACAGGCGGCCTACTGCCACCTCTTCCTCGCTGGGTACCCGGTTCCCTTAACTCAAGCCGACGTCTAGTGGCCCAAACCGACGCCTAGTGGCCCAAGCCGACGCCTAGTGGCCCAAACCGACAGACCCGGATCCGCCTTTTGCATTGGGCTTTTTGCTGAGGTGGCCGGTGTACGGGTGTCCGAGGCCCTTCAGAGGCAGTCTCCACACGGCCGGCTTAAGGTCGATGCTGCGGACATAGCTTTGAGAGTGCCCTGTAGATCGAGCCCCGCGGACTTGCCCCCTCGACTCACACACTTGCTATACCCAACAATTACCTCGCTCCACTCTGCCATGATTAGACACTGGCCTGGATTAACTTGTCACGTGTGCGCGCACACTCACTACACTACACTACACTACACTATCGCCCTACACACTACACTACACTACACACACCACACACTATCGCTCATGAGTCTACGTGTCGTACAACCGTCAGTAGCACTCCCCCCTCCGCCCGTCACGCGGTTGCGCCAACCCGTGGTCTTCACCCCCCCAAACACTTCCAAGCAGCTCCCCCAATACTACACGCTCCAAGTGCCCAGCTTCTGGTACTACAACACGCCGTATGTGCTAGTGCACCACTTGGCGCAGCTCTGGAACTTCCCCTCTTCTTATCAGGTTATATGTAAGATGTTGAAAAAAACAAGCATCCCCAGAAACCTGCTCCTACGCACCTCCGACCCGGCGCTTAACAAACTCCTCTACGAGCAAAAGCTCATCAAACGGGACCTCGTCAAGTGCAAGCTCTTTTACATGGACCTCGAGCTTTTGGTCCAGATTCTTGTGACTGACGACCTTCTCTTTGGCACACGGGCCCCCGAATCGCCTGTCTTCTCGTCCGTTCCGGAGATCCCCGAGGACGAGCTCATAACCGTGTCCCAGGTGTTCCCCGGGTTCGAAAACATCGAGGAACGGCTTCCGTTGACGTATGCATCGTTTCTTTCGCTTAATCCGCTCACAAAACTTCACCTCTACAAGCACGACGGAATCTACCGCAAGGTTTGCGGCACCAACATGAGTGCTTTCGAGAGGGAATTGATATGTACCTCCAACAACTATTTCCTGGACGATGTCACGAGCCAGACCACTGAGCCGGTGCTTTCCGCCAGGAAACCTGTGGGCCGGCAGAGAAAGGCCATCGGCAACATCGACCCCAACAAGGCTGATGTCACCGAGAACCTTCTACCCGGAGCGGGGCAGATCCCCGAGTTCAATGTCACCTCCATATGCAAAGTGCCCAACTACTTTGTCACCACCAACCAAATGAATCTGTCGTCGCAAAACTCCAATCCTGTGGGAGGCCATTTGAAGGGCTTACAATTACGGCCTGAAGACGAAGTCATTTCCCCACAGCTCTACCAGACTCTTTTGAACACCGACCAAGACGCGTTCCACTTCAAGTACTACTACTTCAAGAACTACAGGGGTCCGGGCTCCGGTAACTACAAGGACGCGGCGCTCGTCAATAAAATCAACCGCATCAAACGCTTCACCAAGGACTCTGGCCCCAAGCTGAATAAGACAACCCACTTGCCTGTGGACCGAGTCACCAAACCCACCGTCAGCAGGGGGGATCGCCCCATCAAGGGCTTGGTGCATGACTTCTACACTAACGAAAACATCGAGCTAGTCACGGCCAGGCAGAGGTTATTCACCGAGGACTTCACCAATCTCGAGATGCTTCACAACAACACCTCCTTCAATTTGCTTCTCAACGCTTATAGAGACGTGGCTACCGAGACATGGAAGTCGTATTTCCAGTTCAAGAACACCGACTTTGAGAAGTTATACAACGAGAAGAAGTGGAGGGCTCGGCAAAAGAGGAAGATGGAGCTTTGGGCAAAGCGGTCCGAGCTTAAACCAGGCGATGCCGAGGCAGACGAGTTGACCTCTTTACTCAAGCCTGACCTATCGCAGCATTTCGTTCTCCCTACCGACTATACCGAAGTGAGGCAGAAGCTACCTGTGGAATTCAGAGGAGAAGATGACGACCCAGAGCATGCTATCAGCAGGCCTATCCGTTACACGGCCACGTATGCGGACTCTAGTACCCCAGAGGTGTTGAACCAGATTGAGGTGGTGAAGTTGCCCAACTCCAACTCGCTTGGCTGGGACAACTTGCGCAAGTACGCCAATGATAGTCTTTAATACGGTAATGCAATATACTTGAACAACTCGCAGTAATGAAAATCCAGTCTATTAAGAGTCTATAAGGGTATCAGGTATTGGGTATCAATGCAGGGGTAAAAAGTGCTCCGGTGGCAGGCCAAATAAGGCGAGTTATTGGTGTCAAAAGGAGTGAGTAAAGATATCGATATGAAGATATCAGTGTTCATGAAATATAGGTGTCACTGAATCGGTGTCAATGCAGACTTCCGCGTATTAATCAGAGTTATCAGTGTCGTCGTTATAGATCTTAAAGCCCGGGGCCAAGCCCGGGGCATCATGCATAGTAAAGTTTCTTCCAATGCTCTTGCCAATGAATTTGTTGGCCACGTTGTAATTGACTTTCAATGGCGACGGCTCTTCTGTAAAAACGAGTTTCCTGGGTTTGAACCGTCTCTGCTCTTCCGACATGCACTTGAGCTTACGTTGCCCGGTGGTATGGTTTATAAGCTCGATTGTGTCAGAGAGATCAATGGGCTTGGGGGACACGTCGCGGTGGCTAGAGTGGTTTGTTTCGAGAAACGGGTTGGAAAGCTCATGTCTGGGTATCTTCTCGACATCGCGCAAGGCGATGATCTCCACGCCGTCTTCCTCAGGGTACACGCGCTCGAAGAAAGACTCCTGCTTTATAGTCAACTGCGGTGGCGTCAGAGGGTACTCAGAACCAGGCAAGGGAGACTTTGTGAGGCGTTTCTCCCCAAAGATGTTGGCGCTTGGTAGGAGGCCCGGATCCGCAGCATCACGCAAGCGGCCGTTTTCGGATGGTTCGGCGGCATCACGCAAGCGGCCGTTTTCGGATGGTTCGGTGGCATCACGCCAGCGGCCGTTTTCGAACGGTTCGGCGGCATCGGGAAAGTGTATTTTAAAGCCAGGGGAGCTAGTTTCTTCAACAGCTCCAGAGTACTGGATCCGCAAGCCAGGGGAGTAGTCTGCGCAGGGAACCGCGGTGGCGGCAGAAGGTGGAGTTTCATCAGCGAGTGCCTGCAAGCAGGCAGTCAAGTTGCGGGACTTCTTCGAAGGCACCACTTCATGGGACTTGGAGCGGCCGGAACCCACAGTCAGCGGCGTGGGGAGCAACGCTGCAGGGAAAGACAGGGAGACCGGGGTGGACGCGGCAAAGATGTCGGGCGCAGTAGCTTTGGAGCGGTAGCGGTGGATCTTAGCCTCAGGGGTCACCAGCACACATTGCAACCGCAGGGGGGATTTGGAACACGTGGAGTTGGGAGTACAGGCCGCGAGCCTCCGTTTCTTGGGGGTAGTTTCGGGCAGAGCAAAACCAGACATAGCCAGCAGTAACTAGAGGCAGCCAGGGGTGGAGCAGTGGACCAAGCGTATCAGTCTCAGCGTATCAGTCTCAGCGTATCAGTCTCAGTATGTAGAATACGAGACGAGGGAATAGGGGTAGGAGCGTAGTAACGGAAGGGACACCGGGCAGAGGCACGATAGGGCCAGACAATCCGATAACGGCAAGAAATCAAGGGGCACGATACAGAAATCAAGGGGCACGATACAGAAATCAAGCGACCAGATGAGGCACGGAAGGCACAAAAAGTGGCTATGAACGGCGGCGAAGGAGAAGCTCAACCACGAGTAGATCGACGGATCGGCGGAGGCACACGCAGATGGCAGTACAAGTGGTATGATTTGACAGACGATCAAAGTAGGTACATTCACGAACCAGGTCGATGCACGCGCGCGGCGTTTCATCTGCATGCTCAGCAGGGCCAGATGCCGGAAGCTGCCACCTGGGCCATACAATGAGCAACAAGGTGGCTGATGCAAATGGATTACGAGGACAGTTGATGGGTGCAGATGTTGGCGCTTTTATAGCGAGCGGCCTGATTAATGGAACTGCAACGCACCCCTGACCAGGGAACAAACCAGCAATGCACATATATGAAACGAAATAGACAGGTGAAACATGAGAATGTTGGACAAGTAAGAATGTACGAAGACCACAAGGGAAGAGAATGTATGAAGATAGAGGGTCTGGATGTATCAAGATGAAACAAATGAAAGGTTTGATGATACAAATATCTAAATCGGGTAATGGAAGCAGATCCATAACCATGACACAGAACAGACGAAGATAAACGGGAGCCGACCACGGAATGTGGGACGATGAGACAGCCAACAATATGGCATGCGATGAGCACTGTCCTGCATCATTCTATGGTGTAGTAGTCGACACAAGAGACAATGGAGCAGAGACAGAAGACAGAGACAGAGACAGAGACAGAGACAGAGACAGAGACAGAGACAGAGACAGAAGACAGAGACAGAGACAGAAGACAATAGTGAGGTTATTACAGTGAGGTTATTACAGTGAGGTTATTACAGTGAGGTTATTACACTAAGGATATTACACTGAGGATACAGTGAGGATACAGTGAGGATACAGTGAGGATACAGTGAGGATACAGTTGGTGATGGCTGGTACCGGATTGTCCATGTGTTTCGCCTGCATGCACAGCACATAGACACCTTCGTGTCTTGGGTGCAACTGCCAGGCTGTGGAGGTGGGCGCGCCATTCCCACGTGATACACTCTACTTCCCTGAACGGCGCGTGAAACACTAGTCCTGCTAACACTGATCTTCCTGACCTGTGGTGCTGACTTGAAGATCAGACCCTGCACAATCGCCCCACCCTAGACCACTCATTTCTCGCCCTCATGTCGTTTGCTGACAGCTTCTGGTCCGAGGACTACCGTCTGGGCCACAAGGTCCTCTTTGATGAGCTCTACGAGGGCGTCAAAGAAAACGAGGACTTTATAGCGCTCATCTCCGGCCGTATGGAGCTGGAGTTGGCGTACGGCCGACATTTGGAGTCGCTCGGCTCGTCCTTCAAGAAGCAGAGCAAGAGACACGCCGATCCCGACTACGTTTCCACCGTCAAAAACGCCTATGACGAGCTCAACTCCAACTTCAACCGCCAGGGCCTTGCCCACGTGGAAATCGCTTCCAACATCGAGGACTTGGTCTTGCTCCCCTTCTCCAAGTGGTGCAAGGACCACGAGCAACGCGTTGCTTACCTGGAGCTGATGATCTCCGACAAATACAAGACCTACTTGAATGCCAAGGCCGCCTTGGAGAAGTTGCTGAAGAAGTACTTTAACAAGTGCCGTATGGTGGAGGAGTTCAAGTCTCGCTACTCGGAGGACGAGTTGAACGACTACGAGTCCCTGTTTGCGGATGATCCCGCCGAGGCCAGGCCTGACTCTTCCGTGACTGCTGACGACGACGACGATACCCCTGTGTACGAGATCGGCGGCTCTCCGTACACCGCCAAAATGACCAAGGACTTGCTCTCCCTGATCTTGACCCACATTGAGTTGAAGTCTCATAAGGTGCCCATCTTGGGTACCTACCACAATGTTTCCTCGGGAAGCTCCATCACTCAGTGGCTGTTAGACAACTTGCCTGACTTGAAGGGAAACATTGCCAAAGCCGAGGCCTTAGGCCAGGACTTTGTCAACAATGGCTTCTTAAAGTTGATTGGTTCCATGAGCGGCAGCAAGAACTTTATCAACTCTTCGCAGTTCTTGTACCAGTGGAAACCGGTTGTATTTGAGCTCACGCAAATTTCCGAGTTTGACTTGAGCAAAGCGGCCCAAAACGCAAATTACGATCCGATTGCTGCTCTGGGAAGCAGAACAAACCAGTTTTCAACCTACTTGGAGGACATGAAGCAGGCCATAGGCGTCAATTCCGTCGATTACTCCGATAAGTCGCAGTACTCCAAGTTGGTGAAGGAAGTGGCTTCGCTAGATTCCCAATACTTCGAAACCACAAAGACCTTGGACCTAATCCGATGTGAGTTTGAAGAAACCGTCATGGACCACATGGCATTCATGCAGAAATGTGAGTTGGACCGTTTGAAGGCTATTAAGAAAGTGACCTTTGACTTCATCGCCACCTTTTCCAACAAAATCGCCACTTTGAAGCATTCTTGTGACGAGCTCCTCCTCATTGAAGAAACCATTAACCCAGTGGGCGATTTGAAGTTCTTGATTGAAAATTATGCAACCGGTAAATTTCACCCTCATGTTACCCTCTACGATAACTACTACAATTCCAACATCAAGCAGACGTTTGGCGTGGACCTCAATGTCAAGTCCAGATTGGACCGGCGGCCCGTTCCCATTCTTGTCCAAACTGCATTATCGTTCCTAGACTCTGTGTACCCCGATTTGGCTGATGACGAAGAGCGGGTGGAATTGTGGACTACCCCCGTGCACCTCTCCAAAATTCATCAGTTGAGACTACAATTGAATGAGTTGACTAGCGGGACGGAAATGCAGGAGATCTTTAAGAAGAGTGAGCCTAAAATCGTTGCCAATGCTCTCAAGCTCTACTTCATGGAGTTACCGGACTCTATCGTGCCTCATACTTATTACGACTTGATCAAAACTTTGTATCAGACTTATCCAGCAGAAGCCAACGACGATACTGCGGACAAGTCCAGGATCAACGGATTGCAAAACACCTTGCTTGAGCTCCCAGTGTGCAATTTGGCTACCCTCGATGCCATACTTACTCATTTGACCCGGTTGATCCAAATCATCAGCTCGAAAAATGCCGATTTGAGCAGTTCCTTAAGCTCCAGGCTCTGTCGAGAGTTCGGAGCGTTGGTGTTGCGGCCCAAGAGTGACTATGTTGATGCTGACGGAAAGAATGCACACTCATTAAGCGTCGCAATGGAGATCTTGCAGCAGAGTTTCATTGCGGACTTGTTCAGCCACAAGGAGTCCATTTTTGGAGAGTTGAGAAGACGGGTCTCCAAGAAACCGTCCAGAGACAATTCCAGATCGCAGGCGCGAGGAGATGCACTGAGAAGCAATTCCACCAAAAGTGAGGTCGGAGGTAGTAACTCTAAAGCACGGTTGGAGACCAAAATGAAAAAGGCATTGCATGAAAACAAAGGTGTCAAAAAGAGCGAGCAAATCCCCGACAAGGACGAGGCTTTGCCAGAAGTTCCAACAACACCATCGTCCAAGTCCAGAAGCTCGTCGCCTTTAAAGTCCGGAAGCTCATCCACATCGGGATCTCTCAAGAGATCTATTTCACCCAATAAAAAGAAAATCAGCTCATTGTTGGAGAAGAGCAATTCTAGCGGAAGCATTGTTTCCAGCAGGCCCCCCAAGAAAGAGGTGATCTACAACGATTCCGGCGACTCGGACTTTGCCAAGCCCCAATTTGCACCAGGAATACAGAGAAAGTCCAGTGTCAAAGACCTTGCATCGAAATTTGAATCCACATCCGTCAGCAGCCAGGATGAGGCCATCACCGTGGACTAATTCCCAGAACGCTGAGCCAACTACATCAGTGATGGGTCTACTGACAGTGCTACAGGCAATTACAACATTCATTAGTATCGTATTTACCACAAGTCTGACTATGCATCGCACTAGTAAACCCTCATTATGTATCGTTCAAACACATATATCGTGTACAGCCATTCATTCCTATACAGTATGCACCCAACATTCATTATATTGTTTAGTGGAATTCCTATTTAGCATGGTTAGTCGTGGGCTTGGCGAAGGCGGTTGATTTCATCGCAGAAGTTGGGCACCTTGCTGTTGGACAAGCGGAGGATGATATCGTCTTCGTTCCAATCCTTCAGTTCATATTCCTCGATGGAGTTTTGCAAGTCCACCAACTTCTTGAAATAGTCCTCGTGCTTGGCTATAAGAGCGTCCGAAAAGGTAGGCAAGCGGGAGTTTTGCGAGAGAGTTCCGCTCTCGGCAGAGAGCACCGTGTTGAGAATGAGGCAGGAGATCAGGAGCATAACGTCAATCTTATGGTGGTTGGCCAGGGACAACTCGTTCAAGTTCACCGGGTCCTTGGAGAGGTCCTTCACGATGCAGCGGAGGTGGTAGCGGATCGGGTCCCGCTCAATGTCGTCACACAAGTCGAAGAGCCACGACACGTCGAAGTTCGCATCCTGTGGGTAGGGAATCACCTTAGCATACTTTGAGTCGGCAATGACATCGATGACATTGGAGAGCATGGCGTACTTGGAAGTGCCCGAGGGATAGCGCTCAAAAACACAGTCCTTGAGCTCCTGAGGCGGGTCGGGGAATGCAGCAAACTTCTTGACTAGCGAATCGTCTAGTTTCATGTGCGGAACGCCCAACTTATAGAGAAGGTAGCGTATGTTGCCCCAGTGCACAAAACTCTTGACGGCAGCCAACACCTCGGGCAGCTCCAAGGCCTCGGGCCCGTAGTATTCCTCCACATACTTGCGCAAGTACACTCCCTCGAAGGTGGTGCCGATGTGGTGGTCGGTGTGGAGGAAGTTGAGCTTCGAGCAGTAGAGAATGTTGCATCCTTGCTCCACGTGGGTGGGGGTCACGTCCCGGACAAAGTCCCGAGCTTCGCTGACCAAGTCGGGGTTTGTGATTGCGTTGGACTCGTTCACGGGAACCACGGACAAGTTTTCGTTCTCGTACCAGTCGTTCTCCTCCAACAGGCGGGCCACGCCAACAATGGCTAGGCACAAGTCGCGGAATTCCGACAAGAGACTGGGATCAATGGACCTGATGATTGAGTACGCCAGCACCGTGGACGCGTGGTCGCCAAGCAGCGCCGGGTTGATCACGAGGTGTTTATCCTCGTCCTGGACCCGGTGGAAGGAAGACTTGACGAAGCGGTACTTCCTGCCTCTTTTGACGATCTCGGCCAACGAGAGGCCGCCGATCTTGCCGAGAATGGACTCGGATACGCCCACCATGGCATCGGATAGAGTGGTCATGGTGGGTGCCACGAGCCTTGAGCCCACGGAAAACCTGAGTGCCGCATCCGTGCACCGCGCCAGTTCACGAGCTCCGCCAATTGTCCACCACCTACTACAAAATACGCCGGGCCGAGGTGCACGGAATAGCTGCACCAGAAAATACACCACAAGACCAAAAGTCAAAATAACCCGTCCGGCAGCGTGCACCCGTACACCCGGGCGCCAACACCCACGGAGACTCTGGGCATGGAAGTATAGACGAGGCGGCGGGCGTCACGTGAGGCCACATCCGTTTGCATTGTTTCTGAATCGGAGCATTGTTCGTGAATAGTGACACCGCCTCTGACGGTGCAGGTCGATTAATGAGACAAGTGCCAAGCAATGCGACAAGAAAAGCACGGCAATGCATTGCGGCTAAACCTCCCCATGCTAACAAGGTACACTTAGCGACTGGTGTTAGAATGGGTCATGGTTGTGCCATGAGATTGTATTGTAGCCAGGGATAGTCAGTGTTAGTACTTGGTAGCAGTAGTCAGTGTTGGTAGTCAGTGTTAGCAGTAGTCAGTGTTGGTACGATAGTTTTACGGTAGTTTTACGGTAGTTTGGTCGGTAGTCTTGCTATAGTTGTTATGGTACTGTATAGTGGTGTATAGTGTAGCAGTGTAGCAGTGTAGTGTGGCAGTGTAGTGTAGCAGTGTGGCAGTATAGCGTAGCAGTTACTGTAGTGAAATGCAATAATAAACAGACTGGTATTATCTATACAAAACAGCTAGGCGGTCTTCTCAGACTGACTGTGTCTCATATTCTTGATCTTCCTGCGCCGGGCATTGATGAACCAGTTGCTCAATTGTTGCTGGTTCAAACCGGTCGACACCATCAATTGAGTCTTTTCAAACGAGTTGGGGTAGGGGTGGCTGAGGTGGTCGTTCAACCACTTGAGGAGAATATACGTGGTCTCCTTGGGTAGGTTGTTTCTAGTCTTGGATCGCGTGGACGAGGCTAGCTGCAGCGAGGGCATGTTGGGCGACATGTCGCGCGGCGTGCTCTGTTCGCTGGAGAAGCCGCCCTCGCTGGACGACCCCAGGCTCCGCGGACTGCCGGTGGCCGCAGACCCTTTGAAGAAGTGGGGCGTGGCGCCTCCGGTATGCTTGGGGTTGAGAATGCTGTGGATGGGTGCGGGCGGCGCCTCGTGCTTCCATGCGTACATGGCTCCTCGTGGCGCCATCATGTGTGCCTGAGAGTACTCGTAGCTGTAGTAGGGGCTGGCGTAGGGGTAGAGCGAGGGCCTGGGGCCAAACGGATCGGGCACCCCGCTCTGGAATATATCGGAGATGGGAGGGAGCGAGATGTTCTTGTTCATTTTGGGATTACGGGCGGTATTATGGTTTATGGATGCTGGCGACGGCGGTATCAGAATCAGGCAGTAGCAGAACTCCTTCACGGTATCAGGACAGCAGTTCGAAGGACAGCAGTTCGAAGGACAGTTCACAAAGACAGCAGACAGTTCGAAGGACAGCGGAATAGACTGCAAGTTGGGTCGGTGGTGACAGTGAAATTGAGACGTTAATGAAAGATTGGCCCGCAGTTCGGGGTGGAGCGGCTTATATACTCCATGGTGCAGCCGCAAGAATGACTAGCTACGAGCTCTTTCTTGGCTCCATGAGACACGCGCAAGTTTATCTTGTGCATATTGATTTAGCAGCGGTGCATAAAGTGTCAAAAACACAATGGCCATTTTTCAACCCACGCCGGGGATTTGCGTCCCGTAATTCCCGGTCTGGCTTGTAGAATGCCAGCCGTCTCTAACGCAGGCTCAAGCTCCGAAATCCGGCGTGAGGTGGTGCAATTGGCGTGGCCGAGGGCGAGGCCCAAAATGCCAAGACTTTTTAGCAGGTGTCAAACGTCAAGCGCAAAATGCCAAGACAAATTCCCCAATGGCCATGTACAGAAAATTCTTGACCCTCAATTGCACTTGCACCATAGAAAGAAATTGCCTATCTCGCATACAATGGCATAGCCTCAATCGCCGACCGTGGATGAAACTACTTTTATACAAAGCTTCTTTGAAACGAGTGGCGCTGTTTCAATGGAGACTCTGGCTGGGGCCGCTGTGCCTGCGGGCCGGGCCCACGCCCCGCTTGGGGATTACGTCTTTTCCCATTTGCCGCCGGCCACTCCTTTTGCCCTCGCCGTACCCGCTGGGTTTATCGGCCATGGCGGCGTCTCCGAAATCTCCGATACCCTTCAGCCTGCTCGGGACAAAACGTTGTTTCGCGGCATGTGCGCTTAAGTTTTTCTTGTTCTTTTTTCCCGCGTCCCGCTGATGGTCTGGCTGAGACTACAGGTGTCAACGTCGCCCGCACGCACCCCATTCAACTCACTGCACACATCCACCTCACTGTCTGCAGACATTCATGACACTTCTGCAAGCATCCTGCTTTACATGCTGGGTCCCAATTTGGTCCCCGGGCTTGCGCCGACCCCGTAGCTACCCTTGGCTGTCTTGGCGGCTGTACCTGCTTCCGTTTTTCTGGCGGCTTTGCGTGCTGTGGTCCCGGCTCTGTCCGCCTGCTTGGGGAGCATTGTGGCGGAGCTGTGCCTCATTTTGCCAAGTGTTTTGGCTGACGCATTTGTCACTGTCACTCAGAATCTTGGTGCTGGCCCAGTGAATGCGGTCCGCCCTAATTCCGCTCCATGCGCGTGCACCGTAAGGCTCTCCCTCTCAATCACTATTGGCTTTCCAACAAAGCACCTGCATCATAGCCTGTCATTCAACAATCTCTCGAACTGGCCCTTGTCGTACTTTATATACTTGGCCCTGTTCTTTGTAAACTCGCCGCCTCCGTACTTGTCGTATAGTTTATTGTAGGCATTGAGAATCAATTTTTTGATCTCGCTCGCCAAGTACGCCTTCAAGTCCTTTTCTTGGATGTTGAACCGCTCGTATTGCTTGAGGGCCTCTTCAAAGGACTCGTTGAAGTTCCGGAAGAGCTCCTTAATTTGCTCCTTCTCCTTGGCACTATTCAGGCCCCCATGCATGGCATTGGTGGTGGTGATCTGCGTCATGTCTCGTATAATGATGTATGACGCATAATTCCAGTCGTCCAAAAACACCTTGAGGAACCGGTTCTTCAACCGCTGAAGCCGCTCCATTCCAACCGACCCTAATTTCTCATAAAGCGACTCCAGCCGGTTGACTATGGTCTCGATCATCACAAGGTTCTTCACTAACATAAACCCTTGCGACAGTTTTCTCAACCCAGACTCGCCCGACTGCTCCTTCAAGCTGATCTCAACATTGATCATTAACTCGTCGATCAAGTCCAGGAAAAACGACGACACTAGAAACGACGTGCGGTCTGCACTCTGTGCTTCGGCGCCTTGCACCACCGACGTGTACACCGCGATGAATTTGAGAGGCGGCTTTACGTCGAGCCAGCTGCCGAGCTTCTTGTTTTCCAATAGCGAATACACCGACTCGTACTCACTGATTTTGCGGACTTTGGAAACCACCTCCACCACCACCTCGGGAATGCTATGCTCGTTGAGCCGGTCGATCTGCGACACCCTGTTGTCCACGTACTTGACCCACTCCGTGAGCAAGCCCTGGCACCTCTCCACAAACCTCTCGTACGCCTCGTTCGCACGCGGGAAGCTCTCCAATCCGAGCTTGCTCTTCCGAAGGTTGTCGTCCAAAAACTTGAGCTGGTCCAATACATCTAGGAAGATGGCGTCCTGGCCGGCCAATCCATTGGTATCCACGTAAGCATTGTACGACTCAACTATCGTGCAGAAGCGGGTCTCCATGTAGCCAGTAATGGTGTTTTTGAATACGGGAGAGGCCAGGACTTCGAGCTGGTCGCATGCACTCCGGAGGCCTACACAGCATTTGAGCAACTCTGCCGTGAGCACCGAGAGCCCGCTGGTCCCCTTTTCATAGGGGATATTCGACTGCCTCCGCTTCAAGGTGCAGGCGGCCTCCAACTGAGCCAATCTCAGCGACAAGAGCCTGTTAAAGGCCTTTTCAATGGCCTCATGTGCACTCCTCAAGTTCCGCTGCTTGGAGTAGAAGGAGAGCACCGCCACAATATCCGCTAGTTTTGGGACGCTGCCGTCGTCCAAATCGACCTGCGCCAAGAGCTTGGCAAAGTGCTGCATGACTCCTAGCTCGGCCTTGTCCACGCAGTTGGCGAAGTTTATCACCACGCCATCGAAATCGCGAATATTCTGCTTCATCTCACGCACAAGCCCCGCCGACGCCTCCAAGGTGTCCAAGTACCGCGCCATGCCGACGGGGTCAATGGGGGAGGTGAGGATGCTTTGGTAGTCCGCGGCCTGCAGAGAGTACCTGGAGACGTTTTTGAGGAGGGAGAGGCCCTCTTCCACCGAGGCCTTTTTCGAGTTCAAGGCGTTGATTTCCGCAAACACGGGCTTGATGCTTTTGGAGGCGGTGGACGTTTTGGACGTGATGATGCGTAGCGAGTTGTTGATATCGGAGAATAGCTCTTTGGAGCGGGCGAGGTTCTGCGTTAGGACCGCCACATCGGCTTCGTCCACGTCCACGCTTAACATTAGTAGACTGTGATTGACTCCAGCAGTGTGCAGGAGATGTAAATGTGGGTGGGTGTAGCGTTGGTAGTATTCAATATGTACAGTGTAGGTGAGTCCGCGCTCATGTAGTGGTGCGTATAGTGGAAGCACCATTGGGAACGCCCTCCACGCCCGGTCCGTGCAAGTTTCAGTGTTTCAGCCGTGTTTCAGCCGTGTTTCAGATCTGTTTCAGCCGTGTTTCAGATCTGTTTCAGATCTAGGCTGTTTGCATCTTAGACCTATTCGGCTCTTCTACCGTGCGCTGTCGTCATGCTGGGGCTAGAGCGGGTCACGTGACATGCTCGCGGCCTGAGTCTTGTCTAGTGAGAACAACCAACACCGCTCCTCATGACGTCCCCGACCCCCAGGTTGGCCCGCTCGTTTCCAGAGCTTATCAGCAGGCTTGAGGAAATGTCGGTTACACATAAAAATGGCGAGAAAAAGAGCCCAGGCTCTCAGCGCTTCAAGGGCAAAGTCTCGCGCGGTGACTTCTCCATCACAACCGCAACAGGCCCCTTGATTGTGCACAGCTGGAAATTCCCCGAGTTCGAGTTCAGTCCCGAGAAAAGCGACCTCCCCTGCCATGCCCGTGGCTTGTTCACCAGCTCCCATGGAATCGTCGCTAGAGGGTACGATAAGTTCTTTAATGTTGGCGAGTTCCCATCGCTCACAGAACCCAGGCTCAGGGCTGAATGCACCGGTCCGTTCAATGCGTCCACAAAGGAAAACGGATGTATCATCTTCTTTGCGGGTCTTCAAGACGCCACCTTGGTGGTGTGCTCCAAGAACGTCACTGGAGACTATTCTCTGGGTTCCGCACGCAGTCATTACCTGAGGGGCTACCAAGAGGTTGAGCGGCAATTGGCCCGAATCGGTAAAACCACCCAGGATTTCGCCCGGGCCTTGTATGAGATGAACGCCACGGCTGTTGCCGAATTGTGTGATGATGACTTTGAGGAGCACGTTCTCGAGTACTCGGGTGAAGATGCAGGACTTTATTTGCACGGAATCAACAACAACTCCATCAAGCTCGAAACCGCTCCCGCCGAACAAGTGTCGGAGTTCGGCCGCAGGTGGGGCTTCAAAAACGTGGATCAGTTGCATTTCGATACCTTTGATTTGCTCATGGTCCACCTCAACGAAACTGCCAAATCCGGCATGTACAAAGGAAGAGAAATCGAAGGCTTTGTGGTGAGATGCCGGCGTCAAAACAACGATTTCTTCTTCAAATTCAAGTTCGACCAGCCTTACTTGCTATACCGGCAATGGCGAGAGGTTACAAATAAGGTTTTCTCCGAGACCTTCGCTACGAAAACAATCCGTGAAGTGGTTGCTCAGCTATCGCAGCACCAGCGTATCACTCTAGCCTACTTGCTATTCGTCAAGGACTACTTTTCCGAGAACCCAGATGCGCAGAAGGAATATGACCAGAAGCATGGCGTCATTAAAATGAGGAAGTTGTTCTTGCGTCATCTTGGACTTGGCGACTCTGAGGGCACAAGAGCACTTGAACTTGATGGGAACAAATCTCTCGCCACCAAGCTCAATAGCTTGGTGCAAGATACAAAGACTGTCTACTGTGTCATAACCATGGCCGCCCCCGGCTGTGGCAAAAGCACAGTTTGCAGGACCTTGGCCCGCTTGAATGCAGATTGGGTCCATCTTGAAAATGATGATTTTTCAAAAGGATCACTATTCATCAATGAAATCTTGTCCGCGTTGGATTCCAAGCAAGTATGCTTTGTGGATAGAATGAACTACCGTGAGAGATACAGAGCAGATCTCTTCAGAAAGCTTCACGAAAGCAGAGGGACGTATCTACTGCCTGATACGGCGGTCAAATTCATCGGCATAAACTTCCTTGGGTCGGGGGTCACAGACAATACAAAGGACATTCTCCAGCAAAGACTTGTGAACCGTGGCGACAACCACCAGTCCATTCAGGCACTGTCCAATCCCAAGCAAGCAATATCCTTAATGCATGACGTGTGCCATGGGTTCCAGGCCCCAGTTATGAAGAACGAAGATGCTGATGAGTTCAGAAGAGTCATCAAGGGCGAGGAGCTCACAAGATCCGACTCCAACTTTGCGTTTGTGATCAACCTCGACGTCGGCCACATGGACTCGTCCTTGGAAAATGCAAAGATCATTTATCATGAGCTTGTCAACGCATTTAGTGAGTTGGAAGTCAAGGACTTGAGTGAGGAAACTTGGGAGCAATCCTATACCAAGGCTCGCGAGTACATGCCGCAAATCAAGAAGAAGGTTACTCCGGAGCTGAGGAAGGTGGAATACTACGGGATCGCCATCGCAAAAAGCCAAGTAACGTCTCACCTAGACTCGTTGCTTGGAAGCGACGCTACGTGGCAGCGGCTCAAGGCGGAAAATCGAGTGCAGGAGCAATTCCATGTGACGCTAGCCCACAATAGCAGCTCCAAAGTGGACGTTTACAAGCAGAAGTGGCTGGATTTGGGACGCATCTTCAGCAAAAACGCCGTGCAGAAAACAGCAGCCCGCCAGGAGAGAGTGTTTGTGGATATTCTCTGCAACATCAAGATCAATCGGATCATGGTGGTCAAGGACCAATTGATTGCTCTTGAAGTGACTAATGAGGGCTACTCACAGAAGATCCAAAATAATTGGATCAAACGAACTGGCACTCTTCCTTGCACCAACAAATATCTCCACATTACCATTGGCACGGTGTCGCCGCAGATCAAACCTATGATGTCCAATGTGTATCTTGAGCACATGCATGAAAGGAATGATGCAGGCGACGGCTCTATCATGGCAGTTGAGTGGGAGCAAGAACTTGAAGCGCAAAAGGCCTTTATCAAGTTTTCATGAGGATTAGAGCTGAACGATGACCATGTTCGGCCTAGCAGCAAAGGATGCCATCGACCAGTTCCTGTCACTAGTTCCTCCCTTCAACATGCAAGTCGAAAGCTTGTTAGTGTTTGACTTGTACTGATGCCGGTGGTCATGAATCTCCATGGCATATCGTGTGTATTGAGACTACATAATAAGCTCCTAATACAATAGGAGGAGCAACAAAATAACAGGGATTAGTAATTGTACATTACCTAGTATAATGCAAGAGACTATTATAACCGTGCAATGGACTAGTATAACCGTGCAATAGACTAATAGGATCGTACTATCTACTGATGTAATGCTATCTCCTGTGTAATTGTGCTATAGACCAGTTCGTGCTACGGATCAGTTACAATTGTCAGTATGTAAGCATGCAGGGCACGTGATGCCGCATCCGCACATGTGCTTCTACGATTCTGGGGAAGCATCCAGCTATGAAGGTCGTCTTTGTGCCCATTGCCATCGTTGGATGCGGCAAGTCAACCATTTTCCGAGCCCTTCGCTCCGTGTTCCCCCATTTCCGGTACATTGAGAACGACAGCTGCTCCAGCAAGGGTGCCTTCTACCGCCAGGCCAAAGACGCGTTGGCAGACCCGTCCGTGGAGGCCGTGCTCCTCGACCGCAACAACCACCTCCTCAACCACCGCAGAGAAATTGTAAGTACGCTCCAGCGAAGCGACGTGCTCCTTGTGGCGGTCCTCTTCGTGCCGCTAGCGAGCAAGGTCAGTGGTGTATTCGATACGTCGTGGGAGAGGATCACCGAGCGAGGCGACAACCACCTCCAGGTCAAGCTGCACAGTGACGTGGGCATGTCGCGGATGATCATCAAGTCAATGGCCAAGAACTTTGTCAACTTCAACCCGAACGGGCCCTATGACACGCAGTTTGACTACGTGGTGGAGTTAAGCACGGGCAAGGAGTCGTCCCGGCAGAATATCCACACCATCGTGAGGGAGTACGAGCGCATATGCAAGGACAAAGGCATTGAGCGCAAAATGCCTGGGGCAGACGAGTTGGACGAAGCGCTAGAGCAATCGCTTCTTTTCCGGGTCGCAGCGAAGCCGAAACAATAGGCAGGCAAGGAAGCCGCCGAGACATTCCATTCTGAAGCAAAGGATTTCAGCCGTGCAGCCAAAGTATTGCAGTTAAAGCAAGACCGTGGGTTCAATGCAGCTGTTTCAATGCACTCAATCATGCACTTTCAATGCACTGAATTGTGCAGATTCAATGCACTCAATCATGCAGATTCAATGTACTCAATCATGCACTTTCAATGTACTCAATCATGCACTTTCAATTACTCTTTCAATTTACTCAATCATGCACTTTCCATTTACTCAATCATGCACTTTCAACGGACTCAGTCAATTACTGGTATAAATGCATCCAAGCCATGTATCAGAAAGAGGGTGCATGCATGAAGAAACGGAGCGGTGTTTCATGTCCCTATTCCACAATGGCAGTGATTTTCATGCAGGTCTAGACTCCAGTCATTAAGCAATAAACGAACTTGCATGCAGAACTGTACTAGGTCCGCTAGACATAGCCCTGGTACTTCCACCACAAGATACTCCATGGTACCATGGTGTATTGGATACCTCAGACTTCACTCGTGTACATAGATACTACACGGGAGTGCTACAGTGCAAGCTAATAAGTAAACCAAATACTCTACTGATACGCTACTGATACGCTACTGATACTCTACTGATACAGGACGGTTAACAGATACAATAGTGGCCCCGTGTAGAGTATTGGACATGAAGCTACAAGAGCACTAGAAAGGGCGCTCTGTGTGCCGTACCCACATACGGGTCAAGTCCACACTAGATGTAAGCCCGTCTAATTGAGCCTCATAACTCCCTCAGTGGGGCCAATCTAGTATGAGTTTTCTCGAGGAATAGCGACGGCTGAGCTCCACCTACTCTAATGGGGATCTATGTTCGGTGACTGACTTTGAGTTGCCCAACAGATCTAAGGTCAAAGCTCCGCATCGAGATCTACTTCCAGGGATCATAGATATTATTCCAGAAATCCACTTCCGGTTCTGATGCTACCCAAACTCATGGACCGCCAGTAGTTATCCTATGAACCAGTAAGCAGCCAGTACCATTGTAAAACGGCTTTATGATACCAATATCCAAACAATACGGTAAAAGGTGAAAGTACGATATTAAGTGCTGAAATCTATGTACTTGATATACCTCACCTTGTCTAGTGTACACCAAACAGCTTTGCTTAAGTCCTGAACCACTACACGTCAAGTTCTCCTAGTACCTTAGTAGTTCTCCTAGTACCTTTATTCATTTGTTCAAAACTCCCGCAAAGCGAGCTGAAGTAGATGAATATTGTACTTTTTGGACCCACGTGGGTTATCACGCCTGTAACGACGGACGTCGAGCCATCCCTAGTTTGAGTCATTCCATGCCAACAGATGTGCCGTATCTAGAGATTTGAGCGGCATCAAGTCTAATATAGACTACTCGTGGCATGTTAGTATACACCAGTAGACACCCGACCCTAGATCCGACCCTAGATCCGATCCTAGACTTTAGATCCTGGATATTATCTAAATATAGTTAATAATGGATGTATAGTTAATAATGGATATATAGTTAATAATGGATATATAGTTAATAATGGATATAGTGGATACTGGTAAATACCAGACTAATTATGTCCTGGATATTCAGGACATGGTCATGTCACGCACCAGCAGATATACTGGGGTATAACAAGAGTAAAGACTGGAAGCTTGAACTACACTACATACCAATCTAGGCACATACCAATCTAGGCACATACCAATATCTAGGCACATACCAATATCTAGATCTACATACTAGGTACTCTGCATAACGTGCTAAATTCTATGTGACATCCTTGATAGTTAGTATTACTTTTTGCATGGAACTACCCTATTACTAGATATTACGGAACTTGTTTTACTGGATACTACTACTTACTACTTACACTACTTACACTACTTACTACCACTTAGTACTTAGTACTACTTACACTACTTACTACTTACACTACTTACTACTACTTACCACTACTTACTACTACTTACTACTACTTGTTACTTACTACTACTTACTACTACTTGTTACTTACTACTACTTACACTACTTATTACTTACTATTACTACTTAATACTTACTACTACTACTTACTACTTACTACTTACTACTACTTACTACTTACACTACTTACTACTACTTACTACTACTTACTACTACTTACTACTACTTACTACTACTTACTACTACTTACTACTACTTATTACTTACTATTACTACTTAATACTTACTACTACTTACACTACTTATTACTTACTATTACTACTTAATACTTACTACTTACTACTACTACTACTACTACTACTACTACTTAATACTTACTACTTACTACTACTACTACTACTACTACTACTACTACTACTACTACTACTACTACTACTACTACTACTACTACTTACTCGTTAGACCGCGATGCACAGCGCTATGCTTCATATGACACGCCTACCTCAATCAGATGGGGATTATCAGATACCTGAAATGGGAGTCAACCTCCTATTCGACAGGAACTGTACTATCCCCGATCTATCGGCACCTAATCGGTGCCTTAAATCGCCAATATGCCGGTGGCCCAACCAGAAGAGGGCCCTCTTGGGTCTTATCTCGTCAGCCCTTCCACGGGCCGAGATAAGAAACGCCAGAAGTATATAAGATCCCTGATTTCTCTTCTGGGAAACATCAACGAATACACTGAATTACAAAGTACTAAACGTTAAAAGAATCTAACACTACTACTACTTACACTCACTTACTGTTACCTCATCGTAGCTATTCTTTAGCTTATCCAGGGTCTATATCAAGATTGAGCCTGTGCTCCTACACTACGAATGAGAACCCATAATAAAACTACCACTTCTCTGTACCATAATCTATAATGTGCACTGTGCTACACACTGATTTTAAAACATAACTTTATTTAGTACCTCTGATATACACTGCTTAGTCTAATCTAACTCTAAATACTTGACTCTAACTCTAATAACTTAACTGACCAACTCTAAATACTTGACTCTAACTCTAATAACTTAACTGACCAACTCTAAATACTTGACTCTAACTCTAATAACTTAACGGACCAACTCTAAATACTTGACTCTAACTCTAATAACTTAACGGACCAATACACTTGACTCTGATTTACTACTCTGAACTACAGCATTATCTGCACTGCCCTCTCATTGTATCAAGCTATCTTTAATACAACTCTGTTAGAGGCAGGACAGACATTTCGCTACTGCAACATCTTAATCACTATCGTATTGACATGGATCTACGTCTGAATGTTTCGAACGCAGTCTGGCTTCTAAGCAACATGTTTGATAGGAGGACGTAGAAATTGATCTATACCGAAACTGGGTCGTGCGGTGGCCATAATTGCGGTGGCGCCATCTAACGTCCTATTGACTTGTGCTTGTATCGGCTAGATTCGTCGGCTACTCAGTCTTGGCGTGTCCGAGGACGAGACTACCGTTAGTAGATGGATAAGGTACTGCACACAGTAGTCTAGATAGGTAGATAGATAGGTAGATAGATAGATAGATAGATAGACAGATAGATAGTCAGTCAGTTAGTTAGTTGTTAGTTAATTAGATAGTTAGTTGTCAGTTGTTAGTTAATTGTAGTTAATTGTAGTTAATTGTAGTTAATTGTTAGTTAATTAGTTAATTGTTAGTAATTATTAGTATTGTTAGTAATTATTAGTATTGTTAGTAATTTTAGTTATCTGTAGTAATTTTAGTTATCTGTAGTAATTTTAGTTATCTGTAGTAATTTTAGTTATCTGTAGTAACTTTAGTTATCTGTAGTAATTTCAGTTATCTGTAGTAATTTCAGTTATCTGTAGTAATTTCAGTTATTTGCTAGTTATCTGCTAGTCTTAGAGCATTTCACGAAAGAGTCATAAATCTCCAGCTCAGCCAAGTACCATCGTAGAATCACGTCTCAGCTTGCACGGCAGACTGACGAATACCGTCGTGCCGATGCCTGCGTAAGCGCGCCTTGCCCCAACAAATGTTATGTGCACACACTGAAAAGTCCTGACTACTTAGCTCAACCGTTCAAGTCTGCTTTACCCGTCATTGCAGCTGGTCCAAGCGTACGCAGATACTCCGAGCCACGGCCTATCCATCACAAGATTGAGCGAAGCCTGAGCAAAGTCCTCAGCCAGTCCTCAGCCAGTCCTCAGCCAGTCCTCAGCCAGTCCGTTGCGGCTATCCACTCATTACACAGTCTTTTCACACAAGTACTGGTTCTAGACCTTAAGATGAAGAAAGAAAAGCTCCAAATCGACTTGCGCAAAATCCCCGCGGGCACCATCAAAATCGACTGCTCGGGCGCTTACATCGGCAACGACCACTTGATCCGCGGCAACATCTCGCTGGTGTCGACACCATCGCCGCTCTCGTCAGACAACTCGTCCGAGTCCGAGGAGGACGAGGCCAGCTTCGTGTCTCTAGGCGAAGGGCTGAAGGATCCCAAGAACTCGCACATCTCGCTTCCCAAACACACATCCGAAGTGATCCACATCTCCGTGGACATTGGGGGCACGCTAACCAAATTGGTGTACTTCACTCCGTCGAGCTCGGGCCGCGAGCGGGGCGGCAAATTGCATTTCCGGGACTTTCAAACCGCCACGTTCGAGTCCGAGGCCTTGGTGTTCATGATCCGCCTCGTGCGTGAGAGCATCAACCTGGAAACCTCGCCTCCCATCGTCCACATTGTGTCCACGGGAGGTGGTGCTCACAAGTACAACAAGTTGATGACGTCGGCGTTCGAGAAGAAGAACTTGCCCATGCACATCGTCAAGAAGGACGAGATGGAGTGTCTCATCAAGGGCTTGGACTGGCTCATCACCAAGATCCCCAACGAGATCTTCTCCTACGACCTAGAGAGGGGCAACATCTGCTTCAACCCCAGCCCGCACAACGACGCGAGCATCTACCCGTATTTGCTAGTCAATATCGGCTCGGGTGTGTCCATGATCAAAGTCACGGGCCCCGGCCCCGAGGGCTTCGAGAGAATCGGCGGCTCGTCGCTTGGAGGTGGAACGCTCTGGGGTCTCCTACTGCTCTTGACCGACGCCAAGGACTACAATGAGATGCTTGAAATGGCGCAGAAGGGCGATAACGAGAACATCGACTTGCTCGTGGGGGATATCTACGGCACCAGCTACAACAAGATCGGGCTCAAGTCCAACCACATTGCATCGTCGTTTGCCAAGGTCTTCAAAAAGCTACGCTTCAACCAGCAGCTGCAGAAAAGCAGTGAGGCTATGGGCACGGCCGAGAAGCTCGCGCACTTCAGACAAGAGGACATTGCACGGTCGTTGCTTTACCTGGTCTCGAACAACATTGGACAGATTGCATACTTGCAAGCGCTCCGCTTCAATCTCAAGCGAATCTATTTTGGGGGGAGCTACATCTCTGGACATATGCAGACGATCCACACGTTGAGCTATGCGCTGAATTTCTGGTCCAAGGGAGAAATGCAGAGCTATTTCCTCCGGCACGAGGGGTACTTGGGCAGCGTGGGTGCATTCATGATGGGTCCTAATGGGCTGCAATCTACTGCTTAATCAAGCCCGATGTTCGCTGGCGAATGGGTGTAGGTGTATACTGCAGGACCAGCTCATGTTGCAATAGACCGGAAATACACCAGTTCTAGAAACTGCGTCACTAGATTATCCATCATTACTATCCACAAGATACAATATCATACAATATCATACAATATCATACAATATCATACAATATCATACAATATCACAGTCACTATCACAGTCACTATCACAGTCACTATCACAGTCACTATCACAGTATCAGTCACTTCACTATCACAGTATCAGTCACTTCACTATCACAGTATCAGTCACTTCACTACATCTTCAACCACCTTTCTTGGGCTTTTGCTTGCAACGTTGCATTGCAACTGCTCGCCTGCATACACCCCTCAACAGATAGTGCTCGTAAGTAACGAAAAACCCCCAGCTCTGCAGGCACAGCGTCAACAGGCCACTGTGCATACCCCAACCCCATCCATCTCATTGAGCACTCGTCTTTCCTTTCCGGGCACCGTTCTGCAGATAGCACGCCACGGCCTCGTCCTTCCTTCCGCATTTCTCTTGGGTCATGGATTCTACCCAGTCTCTCAAACATCCAAGCATCCACCCCGCCCACGCAAACCTGCTTTCCCTTTCTCATCCGTTCTACTCGAAGCGCTTCGCTCAGTCCCCCTTGCATCCGACTTCCGAGTGGGCCGAAGAAGTTTCCGACTTACGAAGACCTTTTACCCTCGAAGACAAGTCGGCTGACTGTCTGACAGACCCAAAGATGAGTGCTACTGTGTTGCAAGTGCTCGAGAATACGCCTTCCAGGGTGCCGGTGAAGGGCGTGTTCACCACGCCCGGAAAGAACACCCATACGCCGGCCAACTCAGCTGCTCGGAGCAGTGTGAGCCCGGATGTGGTGGAACCCGTGAAGCCAGCCGCCAGGCACGTGCACACGGCCGACGTGTTGTGGGCCATGTTGAACGACGTGACCGGGAAGGATAAGATGGCCAAGTTTGGCCAGTACACGTTGCGTCTTTTGCTTCACCACTGTCGCAAAACACAGGACTACTTCAGCGACGACCACGTGAACATCAAGATCATCAGCCGGACTTACGCCAGCAACGACAAGATCCTTGACCTTATGCTCAACTTCATGCGAAACCCGCGTGCATTTGCGCGTGTTTTGGTGGTGTTGACGTGCTCCGTGTTTTCCTCAAGGCTCGCGGGAATGGTGCCTGCTTTGGGGTTGTATCGGCAATTGATGCGGTTTGGAAAGTCGCCATTCCGTGTGCGGGGGCTTTTGCGCCAGGTCCGCCAGAACTTATACAAGGACGAGTTCAGCGATACGTGGAAAATCAACGACAAGTTGTTCTCCAAGTCCAATTTGGGCGACTTGATCGGCCTCTACTACAACATCAACGACGAGTCTCAGTTGCTCTACAAACTAAAATTCTTACGCAACCAGACGTGGAAGTCTATTTCCAGTCGACATGAGTCGTATGCGTGGTACTGCGACTCGTGGTTTGCCCTCTACAACGCCTATAACAACTTGGGCAAGCTATCACATCAAGAGATGGACATGAAGATCCAGATCCAAGTCAAGAAGCGGTCGCGCACGCTCTCACGGCAAGTTCTCGGTGGAAACGCCCTACAATCGGTCACCGTCACTGACGACGATCTCAATGATACCCAGGCCCTCAAGGAGATTCAGTTTAAAATCACCAATGCAAAGTTGGACATTTACAAGACCCTCTCCGACATCATTTTCAATTCCTACACCGTTTTCAACTTGGTGTTACCTTTCGACACCTTGCAGATGTGGATGGGGATCAGCGCGTCGTTTTTAAGCTCCATCAAATTGTACCGGGAGAAGAAAGTCATGTTGATGCAGCGTGGCCAATGATCCCAATATGTATTCTACCTAATATAGCATTGCTGTAGTGAACAAAGATTGTGTGATGTAGGTGTATGAGATGTAGCTGTATATGAGATGTAGCTGTATGAATATACAATCTCTAGTGAATTAGTTCATCGAACAACTATGTGTCAGAGAGAATGTCAGAGAGCGAGATATCATTAGACACCTCAGCAGCAGTTTTCCAGAACTTCAGAAGATGCCTATCGCCCGAGTCACAAGCAATCACAACAATCTTTTTCCCGGGCCCGTGTTCCATTGCAATCTTCGCTGCAGCCACACAATTGACGGCAGCAGACAGTCCCCAGAAGAGACCATCGTTGGCACAGAGAAACTTGGCCATCTTGACTGCCTGGTCGTCGGTGACTCTGATGGAGTCATCAATGTACTTCTCGCCCTGGGAAAAGTTCCACGTGAGTCGGTTCAAACCAACGCCCTCCACTATGGTATCCACCTGGTGGCGTCTGCGCTTTCCCTCTTGCTCAACCGAGTCATACATTACGCCGTACCTGATTCTGTTCGCAAGCCCCGAGCCCTGGGGATCGGCCAAAATCACCCGTATGTTTTTGTCTTTGGACTTGAGGTACTTGGAAACGCCCGCTATGGTTCCGCCCGTTCCAGACCCGGTGACAAAATAATCAAGAGACTTGTCGACCTGCGTGTAGATCTCGGGACCCGTCGTCTTGTAGTGCACGCGCCAGTTGAAGTCGTTTTCGAACTGGTCGGCAAATATGGCGTTTCGGGAATCCGTGGGGTCCAGGTTGACCCGTCTGGCGCCTTCCCGGGCAACATTGGTGTACTGGTCCGGGTTGACAATGGAAGCCGGTTTGACGGGCTCTAGCTCGGCGCCCAAGGACTCTAGGAGCTGGAGCTTTTCGGGCGAGGTATCGGAAGGGAGGCAGATATGCGACGTGTAGCCGAGGGCGTTTGCCAACACGGTGAAGGAGATGCCTGTGGAGCCGGAGGTGCCCTCATAGATGACATCACCACGGTGAGGCCGCAACTTGCCCAAGCGTTCGTTTTCCCTGATGATGGCCAAGGCCACGCGGTCCTTGGCCGAGCCGGCCGGGTTCATGAGCTCGAGCTTGGCGTAGATCTGGCACCCGGTGAGTCTAGAGAGCGACTCGATTTTGATCATGGGCGTGTTCCCTATAAGAGAGACCACGCCGTTTGTCTTGGGGCGCAAGAGGGCCACGGACGCCGGCTGCCGGGGGGCGTATCTGCGCCATAACTCAGACGAAACAACAGCAACCACGGCGACGGCCGCTGTCCAGACACGAAAGTCCTTGTAGTCAGGCATGGTGTGGAAGTAACGCGAACATCTCAGAGGTACGGATGGACAATCACGTACATATAAGTTGGGCGATAAGTGAAGTCAAGGATAAGTGAAGTCAAGGATAAGTGAAGTCATGGATAAGTGAAGTCATGGATAAGTGAAGTCATGGATAAGTGAAGTCAATAAGGCAATAATTCATGGTCATAAGGCGGCGGACCCTTTCAGACCCAGGTGTCTGCGGTGTATCTTGAAGGAGTGTGTAGAGCAGTGATGAGTGATGTGCAGAGCTAGGCACCTCCAGGCAGTCCGACAGTTTTCAGTCCCGGTCCGACAGATACAAGTGATGGATACAATAGGCTGAAAATAGATATTAAAGGCAAAAATAAAGATGCAACAGATATTAGAGATAACGGAAATAATAGACCGATGCGGCAGACAATCGACAGATTTAGACAGATGCGACAGATGGTTGCATATATACGCAGACCCAGCCAGCATAGGTAAAAAGACCGAACATAACAATCCCAAGTTTGGGTGTATCAAGATACAGATCAATGAGGAAATAGAGTTCAATGGGAATAGAGTTCAATAAGTAACAATCAGAGTAACAATCAGAGTAACAAACAGAGCAACAATCAGAGCAACAATCAGAGCAACAATCAGGAAGCAAAGATTAATAAGAACATCAATAAGCACAATAAGGAAGATAACAAGGAAGCAAAGATCAATTCCATTCTAGTATCCAGGATCAATACAAGCATTGCAGTCCTATGCAAATTTCCCGATTCAGTACAGCAGCACACAGTCGTATGCAATTTCATAGCTTTGCAGTCGTTGCAATTTCATAGCTTTGCAGTCGTATGCAATTTCATATTCAACAGCATTGCCGCCTATTATTCAACACAATCCGATCTAAATATAGAACCATCGCGAGATCAATAGATCCTTGCGAGCCAAAGCAACGTTTGCATCAGTGCTTGCACAGGGTTCTTGTGAAATCAGGGTTCTTGTGAAATCAGGTTCTTGCAGGACCATTGTGATGCACTGTACAGTGCTCAGCAATGACTACCTAGTATTGTATATTTCGCGTGGGGCGGGGGTGGGGAATAAGCGAGTAGGCGAGCAGCTTGCCTTGCAGAGAACCCCACATAACTCCGAACAAAGCACAAGGGGCTCACAAGAAGTGACAACGCCAGCCACGCAAAGCATGTGGTCTATGCAAACCTTCGCCAATCCTTCGCTTGTGGGTGCCCCATGGGGAACGCTGCATTGCTGCCCAGGTCCTACACACGCGACCCGTACATGGAGAGTAACTCCGCGAAACGCTTCCCCATACCTACAAACAATAGCACCTGCACTTCCAGCTCTTCCAGCGTGCTATTTCCACCCACCTTACAAAGCGCCGTGTATTGGACCCCATCGGAACCTTGCTGTGTGATCTGCTGCACCGCTGCACTACTTGTTGATTGAAGCGCTGCTTCCACTCTCCGCCATTGCAAAATTTACCACTCTACCATGAAAGAGGAAAACTCCGAGGGTGTTGCCCACACCACTGAATATTCAAAACCCACTGCTACCGCCAAGGCCCCCGAAAAGCCCAAAGCATACACCATCAAGTACAAACGGCCCAGGGGCTCTCGTGCCTGCACGGTTTGCAGGGCTCGTAAAGTCCGCTGTGACGCTGAAATCCACATTCCTTGCACCAACTGTATCACGTTTGGCTGCGAGTGTCTTCTTCCCGAAACTAAAAAACGTGCCGCTTCCTCCAGGCCGCCCAAGAAGCTGGCCAAGTCCGACGCTTTCGCCAATGACGACTCTGGCAATGAGATCGACGACGATGCTCTGCTGAAAAATATCGATACTTCCCTCCCCCACAATCTGGGGCCTGCTTCGGCGCCGGAGAACAAACCCGCCCATGGCGATCTTCCCCCGGGCGCTGCTTCCGACTCGTCTGATGCCACTTCTTCGGTCTCCGAGCCCATACACAACATATCGCAAGTCTCGGTGCCTCCCTCGTTGACATCCAACTATAAAAACCGCCCGTCCATGCACAAGCGTGAAATGATGGCCAGCTCTGCAAGGTCCTCCGTCACTTTTGTCGGCCACTCCAGTATCAGCTTGATGGCCCAGAAAGTGGGCCAGAACCACCTTGAATTAGCAGAAGACTTGTTTGAGGTCAGCGACAACTCCACCTTGGACTCGGTCGAGCTAGAGATCCTCAAGTTGAGGGGCGCCTTTCTCTTGCCCTCGGAGAAACTCGCTCTGAGCTTGGTGGAGCTGTACTTTGAGCACGTGCACCCATTGATGCCCGTGATCAACCGAACAGAGTTTATGGCCAAGTTCAAGGACCCCAACGACTCGCCCTCCTTGATGCTCCTTCAGGCGGTTCTTTTGTGTGGTTCCAGAGTATCGAAAAATCCCCTTCTATTCGACAGCAAAGGCCTGAGTAATCTAGCTTCGCTTACTTTCTTCCGCAGAGCCAAGGCGCTCTATGAAACAAACTATGAAAGCGATCCTGTCTCCATCATCCAAACGGTGCTTCTTATTGGCTCTTTTTGGGAGGGCCCTGAGGATGTCACCCGCAATTCCTATTATTGGACTAGAGTTGCCGTGGGTTTGGCCCAGGGTTTCGGCTTCCACAGAGACATCAGCAGCTCCTCAACCATTAGTACTTCCTCCAAAAAGATATGGAGAAGGATATGGTGGTGTCTCTTTGAAAAGGACAGAAACGTGGCCATTGCTTTTGGCAGACCCTCCACCATTGACCTCACTGATAGTGATGTTCCCATGCTTACGTTGGAGGATTTCGACGAAAGCGATCCCGAACTGGGTATTGTGTCTCCATACGGTGTCAACTTGACGCACGCCCTTTATTTCATACATTTGGTAAAGCTAGCTGAAATCACCGGCATTATCATCAAGCACCAGTACACCGTGAAGGCTGAGCTGATGAAGCGTATCAATAAGTTCTCCATCATCCAAAAGTGTGACATGTTGATGGGTATTTGGTTCACGAACTTGCCCGAAGAGCTCCAGTTCTCATTGACCGACTCTTCCAAACAAAACTTCTACGCTTGTCTATTGAACGCCCAATACTACAACAGGCTATACTTGATTCATCGAGCAAATCTTTTGCGCATGGCCAAGTCCTCATCAACCAACCCAAACAACTACAAGTACCCTTCGTGGGGAATCTCATTCCAGGCAGCCCGGATGATTTCGATCGTGTCGAAAATATTACTCGACAAAGGCTTGATAAAATACTGCCCTGTGATGTTTGTCTACATTCTATTCAGTTCACTTATCATGCTCATCTATCATGTGGACTCGTCTAACCCGGTCATTGCAGCTACAGCATCGGACTCTCTCTTCATCTCGCGGGGGGTGTTGAAGGAAATGGGCAAGTACTGGCAGATTGTCGGGGTTCTTTTGAAGCTTTTCGACAAATACGCCAATGATAAAATCAAGCGGGCCCACGTGATTGAAACCGGAAGCTTAATTGCTGAATTGCAAGAACGACGTGGAGTGCAGAATGAGGCCAGAGCAAAGCATTCCCCCAATAGGGAGACAATCTCGCCTACTTCGGTCACCTCGGGCATATCTCCTAGAGGCAACACTCAGTACCGCCAGTATCCAGTGGAAACTCGAAATGTGGATATCGAGGACAACTCATCCACGCCGCCCAACATAGAGGAACTTGTACGTCAGTACAAAAACAATACTCACGAGGAAAATGTTGCCCAGGGTCTCTCGAACACCGTGGGCAGCGCCGAAGCGCCTGCAGTACAAACCGCTCTGTCGAATAACGACAACACCACGCCGTCTTCGATTCATTCTTTCCCAGAAATCTCATTGGTGACGGAAAAACTCCCACCCAACAACAACTTCTTGGAGAACTTCGAGCCCACGCAGCTCTTCCCCAACGCCTTGAACTCAGTTCCTGTGTCGAGAGCGCAAACGCCATTTCAGAACTACATCAAAAAGGAAGACATCTTACCCGAAAGTCCTGCAACGTATCAAGACCCCAATTACGGCAAGTCCAACAATGGCGACATGTTGCCTAATTTTGTGGACAGTTCCTATATTAACATGAACTTGCAGCCGCAAATGGACGATGGAGGATACTTGAAGGACGACATCGGACTGCTTTTCAACATCCATTGAGCGGGGTGGTAAAGGCAACTTAGAAGTATGTATATATGGCTCAATTAAAACGTTTTTTTACCCTTTTTGTTTTTCGACCGGCTGAGTTTCTCCAAGAGCTCGTTTCTTTGTACCTTTTGATTGTAGCCCACGAGATTCTCCACCACAGACTCAAACACAGCTTGGCTTCGCCTTAGTTCCTCGATATTTTCCTTACCAATAGCACATAGCTGGAGTAGTTTGGAGTGATATTCCAATAAAGACTTGAGTTTCTGGTCAAGCATTTCCATGGAGCAGTTGGCCAAAGATTGCGCGGAGAAGTTCTTGACCGGGTCTTCCTCCAATGCATCCAACACCGATGTTGAATTATTAAGGAACTCTGCTTTTTGCTCGGCAGAAATCGATAAAGTTTCTAGAGCAGGGAGCTCAATGGCCAGCCAGTCTATATCGTGTTCGGTGGTGGTCTTTGCTCTGTTCGAGGGGTTGGAAAGTCTGTAGGAAAGCATGGGCGTACTCTCCACCTCCTCTAGATCAGAGGGAAGACCAAGATTCAGTAGTAGATTGGACCTCATTTTCAGCTTGACCCAGCTTGGCGGATGAAGCCTAGGAGCCTCCGATAGTTTCTGGAATCTCTGTGAAGCATTTTCGTTTAGCAAATGCGACTGGGCAGTAGAGGGCGGGCGCAGTGAATGCGGGAGTAGCTCTTCAACAATTTGATCGAGTGTGGAGGAGTTTTGGAACACGTCATCAAAGAAGGTATTGTCATTGGTGTCTGAAATTTTGAGATTCTCTATAGAAGCTTCATCGAAGGATCCGAAGTCATCATCGTCCTCGACATTTGGCTCTGCAGTGTCAACATTTGCCTCTGCAGTGTCAACATTTGCCTCTGCAGTATCAACATTTGCCTCTGCAGCCTCTTGAATTGAAGTGTCTTGCACTTCTGGCACGGCTTCGTCTGCGGAGGCCTTGGATTCATGCTCTCTCTCGTCCAGGCCTTCCTCAGGATCGTCGGGATTGGCACTTTTGCCGGCAAGAGACTCCATGGAATCGGGACATTCGGTGGACCCATGAGTACCATTATTCTGCCCGTCATCGTGAGTGGCCACATGTTCTCCGGCCTCTGGTCTCTTTCCTGCACCCAGGCCCTTCGCAAGGCTCTGACCTGTCCGTTTCCTGGATTTCTTGGGCATTCTCCTGACGTGAGGGGTGTAGATGTGAGTGGTGTAGATGTGAGTTGAGTCCAGAGTGGAGCGTGTAGCGTACGTGTAGACCGCGCGCGTGCTCTCCTTCCCGTCATGGCCAGTATAGTCTTCTTCTCGGTGGGCAACCCCGGCCCCATCAACCGACACTCTGCAGGACACTACGTGTTGAAGGAGTTGATCAATGCTCTAGGGGCGTCTCAACTCGTGAGGAAAGGCGTTTACTCGGTGACCAGCCTAGATAATGTGTACTTTGTCAAGTCAAACTCGTATATGAACGAATCTGGCAAGCTGATGCAAAAGTTTCTTGCCGGGGAGAAAATCGGCAGCTGCAAGGTGTTCATCTTGTACGACGACTTCGAGGGCATCATGCCCATTGTCCGCATGCAGCCGTTCAAGAAGAACGAGTCGCATGGCGGCATCAAGTCGGTGGAGAAGGAGCTCCAGTCCGATCGCATCACCTCGTACAAGCTTGCCATTTGCATAGGGCCCAAGCCTTCCAATGCGTCGCGGGACACCATGGCCGCGTGGGTGCTCTCGAACTTTAAGGAGTCTGAGAAGTCTATGTTGGCCAAGTCCATGGAGTATGTGTATAAATATGTGGACGTGATATTATCCAGCGACGGAGAAATCGGCGACTGCAACAAGCTCAATGCGCGAGTGAAGAAGGCCATGGCTTGTGACTAGCCACTGCGGCTCAGTCCTCCGCGGAATCGGAGTCGCTTTTTCGCGTCGAGAAGCTTTTGGAATCGTCCATATCCGACGAGTCAGATGAATTATCGTCCTGCGATGGACTGGCGGCGTCCAGAATGCCGAGGTCGATCCGGCCATTGTCGTCTGATGCGACTGGCGAAGGTGACCCAAGGCCATAGCTTTTGTCTTTGTTGACCCCAGAACTCTTGCAAAGATCCCTGCCATCTTCAATGGCCCGCTCGATGCTCAACCTGTGCTTCAAGAACAATAGACGCGGATACATGCTCCTCTCGCCTTTTTGCAAGTACTCCTCCATGCGAGCCTCGTTGGGGTCCAGCAATATATAAAGAAAGTCCTTGAACCTATTGCGCGGCCAGATGGTGAGTGTTCCTGTGAATCTCTGCAAGAAGACATTCAGCCAATCCTGCGCCAGCCAATTGGGGAAGAGATCGAGTAGCTTCACGATCTGGAGCCACTTCTTAATCTCAAGCTTGAGCAAGTGCTCCATGGCTGTAGCAAAGAATCCTCCTCGGAGCGATGCGAATTTCTGTTTCTTGGTCTTTCTCCGTGGGATAGCTACCGGCTTCCCTACCGTTCCTTTGGGAGCATAGAAGAAAAGCGAGATGTGGGGATTTACCTGGGAGACAACCGAGAATGTCACGTTGTAGTAAGTGTTAAGTGCATCCACAGGAATATCGGTCCTAAGCGACCCGTCTTTCCATTTCACTCCCATACTGAAAGGGCTGGCTTCTCCAGTGGTGGTGTTCTTCATCATAAGAACCACCGGATTCAAAATGCCTGGCACCGCGGAAGATGCTAGCAACGACGACCAGATGATGCAGTTGGGGGATGTGATGGAATTGCATAGAATCACCGGTGAGTGTGGCTCTGCGGGGACTGTGGATATGTTCAACTTTCTGCCTGTTCTGTTGAAGGCTTCTTGGAAAGTTAAAGAGCCCCTCGTGAAGAAGTTGGCCTTGCGGGCCCAGCTGACAGCATCAAAGCGGGCGCCCGTTTTCCACCACCGGGGCAACCACACGTACCACGGATCCTCGCAAGCGGTTATTTTGCTGGCTAGTGCCGGGACCAAAAGCTGCTTTAATTCTTCATCAGTTCGGGAGCACGTCAATGTAGCAATAAGGCCACCTCCAGACGTCCCGGAGATGATTTTCGGAAGCAAGTCGTTCTCCAATAGAGCCTTGACTATGCCAAAGTGGGTGTAGGCAAAACAAGCGCCACCGCTGAGACAAAGGGCGGTTTTCCCGTAGTTTTTCTGCACCACTTTGAAGAACTTTCGCTTGTTCTTTGAGGATACGACCTTTTCGCTAGCGGCGGAAACACATTGGATCGACTTGATCACTTCTTCGATGTACTGAGTGACGAGCGTCTTCGTGCCATAGTATCTATGGGAGTATAGTTGTCTGTTTTCGATTCCAGCAAAGTTGCTCTTCAAGCATCCTTGGAGCACAACCATTAAGTCGGCCACCTGGCCCTTTTTCCGCAAAAGCTTGAGCATTTTCATGGTTTTCGTGATGGTTTGTGGGTCGTAGTAGGAGAACTTGGGGTTATCTGACCACTTGTCTAGACCAAGAAACTTGTCGAGAGCAATGGCATTCTGCACCCACTCCTCGTAGTTTGCCGACAGCCTGAGCTTGTCTCGGAGTCTTTTCCTTTCGCCAGTCCATGTGAAGAAGTACTCCAGGAGAGCCACATAGGCACGGATGAGGGTGTAGATGAAGCAAAGAAAGGAGATCCAGCCGAGGATGAAAGCCAAGACGGGCCAGCGGAAAAACATGTAGGACGAGGATCGGCGAAACTCGTTGGAGAAGATATTGGCCGGCGGCCTGGGCTCCTTGTTGGTGTCGATACTGGAGGGGAACCAGTCGCTTTTCGAGGAGATCTTCAAGTGGGCGGCTTTGGGAGGCTTCTCGGCGGCACGCAGCTCGCTCCGCTCGGCAGAGAGGTCCGTGGTGTTCAAGAGCATCTCGTTGTTTTTAGAGGTTTCGTCTTTTGCAGCTTCATCGTCGGCAAGCTTCACGGGCAAACCATCAGCGGAAGGGCTATTTGATAGCAAATCGCCATCTTCAGGGTCGGAGAATGCCAACGCCTGTGCAAACGCCTCAATGTGTTCTTCATTTATGTAATCTTCCTGGAATAGATCCAGAGACAGCAAGCTGGACATGGGGCGCAATCTTGTGGAGGGAAGCAAAGCCAGAGTAAAGCCAGAGGGAAAGCTAGATGGCTGGCTTGGAGGTACGGTGCTGGAGATGAGGGGATTTCCACGGTGTTTCGGTGTCGGCTGTGGCTTGCGATGCTGGGGGATTAGGGTACGTCTTGTGGCTAGACATGCAAACCAATTAATCCCCGGCGTAGATGCAGGAGATAAAGAATGTTGAGAGACGGGATCCGAGATCTGCGCCCATATGCCGGATCCTGGGTACCTTGAGCGTCCAAGACTGATTTTGCAAGACTGTGATCTGGCGAACCTGTATTTTGAGCCTGAGTATTCAGGCGGCTGACCTGATTAGCGTAGCATCTGGGAGTATGGTTCTGGTAGTGATCTGATCAAGAGTCAGGACAGGAGACAGGAGTGAGACAGGAGACAGGAGTGAGACAGGAGACAGGAGTGAGACAGGACAGTGAGTGAAGCCGGCAGGGTCACGTGCGGAGCTCACCACATGATCTCTCTACTTGACATCGAGGGCACCATCTGCTCCATATCTTTCGTCAAAGAAGTTTTGTACCCGTACTTCCTCTCGTCGTACCGCGCGTACCTCAAGGAGGTCAGGTTCCCTCCGCAGGACGTGATCTCGGGCATAGTCAGCCAGTTCCCTGCGGCGGCGCTCCAGTCCGAGGCTGCCCTCATAGAGCACATCCAAGGCTTGGTGGCCAAAGACATCAAGGACCCGGTGCTCAAGCTGTTCCAGGGAGAGGTGTGGAGGAAAGGCTACACGAAAGGCGAGCTCAAGGCCCCGTTGTATGCGGATGCCATTGACTTCTTGGCCAGGGCTGAGGACGTGTACATCTACTCTTCAGGCAGTGTGGCGGCGCAGAAATTGTTGTTTAGCTACGTGGATGTGCAGGGCGTGGCCACGGACTTAAACCCCCGCATCAGTGGCTACTATGATATCACCACCTCGGGGTTCAAGACCGCCCCGCTGTCCTACACGAACATCTGTGAATCCATTGGTTGCGAGCCGCACCAGGTGACCTTTTACTCGGACAACATCCACGAGATCAGGGCCGCCAGGGACTCGGGCTTGAACTATACATTGGTGGTCCGCGAGGGAAACGCCCCGATTTCCGACGAAGACAAGGCTGGTGTGCCATGCATCACCACTTTCGAAGACTGTTAACTACTCAAGGTATAGATTAGCTCCTCTCTCCGTGTAGTGACTCCTATGCGATGAATGAAGCTTATGTGTCACGGAACAAGATGTCTGCAGTGATCTCTTCGTTCTTGTCGCAAGCCATGTAGACCTGGATGACCAAGTTGCGGTCAAATCCCAACTCACACAAGCGACCAATGGCGCTCTGGTCCTGCTCGGACAATTGCAATTGCACCACCTCTTGGTCATCGGCGGCGTCTGCTTCTTCTCCCTCCAAATCAAGGTCGCTCTCCAAAAATCTCTGCACGAACCCCTCGGGGTCTTGCTCGATCAACGCGGCGGCCTGGGGGTCTGCTGCGGCTATGCGCTCAAGTAAGGGCTGGATCAACTCCGGATTGCTTCTGATGGCTTCGCGGAGCAACGCAAGCTGGTTTTCTTCGCTCATGGCTGCGTTTCCCTCGGCGGCGGCTTGGTCTCCATGAGCTGCTGCTGCATCGAACATGTTCTCGTGGTTGGTGTCTGCAGCGGGAGCGGATTCTGCAGCCCCAGCATCGCCCCCTTCGCTGGTCGACGCCACAGGGGCAGCGGGCTGCTGCAAAGTCTCGGGGATGCCGGTGAGCAAGTACTCCACGGCTCTATGAGGGTTGTTGAAGGCGGCACGCAACGCACGCTCAATGTCGGGTCTTTCGTAGCCCATTTCCAACATGTTCTGGATGGCGGCTTCCCTCTCCAGGCCCAGGGAGAAGTCCGAGGCGTTCGTGGGGGACGGTTCCTGGGCAGTGGAGGCAGGCTGGGTCAGGGGGTCTTGCAGAGGGTCGTTGGCAGGAGCAGCGGAAGCAGGCTCTGCAGCAGGAGCAGCCTTTTTCTTGGAGATCATGGTGATCACCGAGTCGCCGTCTTTGATCTTGAAGTCTTGCAACTGCTTATCGTCCTGGAGCACTTTTCCCGAGTAGACAAACTTCAACTGCGAGGCGTCCACATCTTTGGAGAGCGCCACTTTCTCCTTTGTCGAGAGAACCTGGTGTTAGTAGAGCAAGGGCAATGATCACGCCGGATGGCAAATGGATGCGGAAAGGCCTTGCATACCACAGCTACGTACGGTATCGGAGGGCTCGACGTCTACCTCCACGGTCTGTTTCTTCAAGTCTCTGAAGGTTATCTTCATTGCGTATCTTCGAGATGGTTGAGAGTGGACGTGATGTACCTAGGACTGAGACTGAGGCGCGCGGGCACGCCGACTACTGGAGTGAGGACTACGGGGTGGAACGCCAACGAGAGCTGAAAATCTGAGCATGAACTGGATATCTACACTGACAGTGAACTATCTACACCGACATGTAAGCGAATGTAAACGAATGTAAACGAATGTAAACTGGCACTTCAACGGACCTCAACTAATCTAGGCTGACATCTAGGCTGATCTACACCGAACCCATGCTGCGTAGCAACGTGTTGGGCTTTGACTTCTGTGTTGGCTTTGACTTCTGTGTTGGCTTTGACTTGGTGGGTATACATGTCAAATGCAATGTCATCAAGGCCTGTAGCCAGCGTACCCTAGGCTAATCTTATGCTAGTATATATGCTATATTGTAACTTCCGCACTGACCAGTGCTGTTCGCAGGATTCTATGGCCACGCACTTTTGCATAATACATACCCTTGACAAATCTCGCCAAAATGCTAATCACATTTGCATCCGTGGCAAGTACTCGTAGGCTTGGCGTGCCAAGTCTCCCCTCGGCCGCTGCAGTGTGCAGTGTGGAGTGTATGGCGCGGCGCAAGATACATCAACAACTAGGCATCGAAAAAACAGTCACAGCAAACCTGTGACCGCATCTACCCCATATTCACACCACATCCACCATGGATGAGTACGCTGCAGAGCTACATTCCCACAAACAAGACCCGCCCAAGCCGGCCCTCGCGCCCGAAAAAGACGCCTTGCACACTGCCCATGATCTAGATTTGGAACACGCCATTGGCGATGCCTTCAAGCAATTGGAGATGCTCAACGAGTCTCACGGCTCGCTGCTGCAGCCACTCTTCGAAGCGCCCAGCCAAGCCGCCGGGCATCTTGAGCCCAAGCCCGATGCTGACCTCGACAGCGTCGTTGGCGAAGTCTTTGGCTCCTTGGCCCGCGACTTCTCCCCACACAAGTCCCTGGGCCCTGGCACTGACTACCAAGACCACTTGCTCCCACAGGCTGGGACCGGGTCTGAGGCCAGAGACCCTTCCGAAGGGACACACCTGGAGAGGGCGCTTGATTTGCCTCTGGAAGTTGCACGTGCCCAAGCCCCAGATGTGCACGCAACCGATAGCGGACACCTACAGAACGGAGGTGTCCGAGATGCAAATGTGCTGGATGTAAGTGCACAGAAAGCAGAGAGTCTACGCAATGTTGATGTCAATGATGTCAATGATGTTGATGTTGATGTCAATGATGTTGATGTTGATGTCAATGATGATGTCAATGATGTCAATGATGATGCCATCCGTTCTCTGGAGGTGGGTGCCGACGAAAAAGCCAAGCAAGAACTCGACAACGACAACATTGACCTCGAGGCTGCCATTGGCGATGCTTTCAAGAGTCTTTCCGACTCCGCAGAAAATAAGCGTTTGCGTCTGGCTGAAAACACTTTACATGCGGAGAAAGACCACGACCAGAACCTCGAGGATGCTATCGGAGAGGTGTTCCAAAACCTCACCAAGAACAAAGCATCCGCACACCAAGAGAACCCAGAACCCAAGCCTCTGGACCGAAATGCTCTTTCGTCCGATGACATCTTACGCCAGGCTATCACCCAGTCTTTAAACTCCATTTACGATACGAAGAAAGACCACGCTGTGTCACAATCTCAAGCACCAAATGTCTCCGAATCAAATGTCTCCGAATCAAATGTGTCTGAATCAAATGTCTCCGAATCAAATGTCTCTGAAGCATCAAATGTGTCTGAAGCATCAAATGTGTCTGAAGATGTCTCCGAAGATGTCCCCGAAGATGTCCCCGCGGGCTTGAATCTCGCTGGCATCGTGCAAGATGTTGTTGAGCGCATCAATTCATCCGACCCCAACCCCGACGCCTTGCAGAACCGGCGCCAGAGCCTCATAGATGAGTTGGCTGGCGAAATCTCTCACAAGGTCAACAATATCGACAATGGTGCTCCCGCTCTGAAGGACATCCCCGTCCTAGACGACACTGTGTTGGCACACTTTCAAAATGTTGCCAACAAAGAAGACCCGCAACCTCTAGATAACGCCATCAAATCCGCCGTTGCAAATGCTGTCAATACTGCAACGTCTCAAGCTCCGCTGAAAGCACTGGTGCCGTCAGCCGAAACTGAGCTGGATTTGGAAAAGCTACACATGAACGAAATCCTACAAAATGCCTTCAACATGGCCATGCTGAACCCACATGAACTCATCACGTCGCTAGACATCGACGAGTCTCTGACTGCTATCCCAAAGTCCGCGTCTGTGGATACACATCGTGACCAACCCAATGCCTTGTCTACGGCTGCAGCCATCGCTGCGCTCTCTGTGAAGGATGCTCTTGCTCGGAAGGACGCCAATGCCACGGACGAGCCCAAGGAAAAGTCCAACACCAAACCGCTTTCAATCGCGCAAACGCTTGCGTTGCATCGTGCTTCCATGGCAGGGTCGGCCAAAAGAGACTATTCCGCCATCCAGACCCTAGAGGACTCGATGAAGTCCGAGCCGGCCAGCTCCGTACAAATGAACCCGCAATTGTCTAACATCCTCTCTTCACTCTCACATCACATCCAATCGGGGACTCAGTCTCAAAATCTCATGCTGGTGATCAGACAAATGACGAATGCCCTCATGCTCACCAAGACATCCATCAGTGTGACCAAACGGGTCCAGGAAATAGTGCAAGAGCTCAAGAAACTTCCCGAGTCAGAGAAGACATGTATAGACGATCTCAAAGAAGGGAAACGGTTTTTGTTGTGTTCCATCGAGGACTCCCAGCGTGCCCAGACGCTACTCACCAGCATCATTGGATATATCCAGCCACAAGAAAAAGCCATGGGCGAGGCCAAGATGGAGGAAGATTTCACGCAGATGCCGAATCTCAGGCAGTTGAGGGAGTTCTACGACTGTGCCCACACGGCGATATCTAGCTACAACAGCACCAGGTTTCGTGCGGCGCTAACCGGGGTGAAGCGGGATGTGGACTCTCCAGAGTATAAGGAAAGGGTCCGAAACGAAAACCGAGAGCGCAAGAAGAAGTGGAGAGAAGAGAATGCAGAGAGAAACAAGGACAATGACTTGCGGGCACGAGTGCTCCGGCGGGCCGCGTACATGTTTGGCGAAGGGAATTCTCGGGAGAAGACCCTCTGGATGGAAGATGAGTTTTCCAAGAGACGAGAAAAGCGATTTGCTCGCAAGCAGAAAGAAGAGAATGCCGAAAACGGAACGCAGGACTTGAACCTGGCCGACTCCAAAGGCAAAGCAGCCTCTTTGCACAACGCCAAGCTCTCTGGGATGCTCGGAAAGTACCTCCATTTGGTGGGGGAAAGTGGGTCAGAGATGATCCCGGAGGCTGCGTTGGTAGCAGCGTGTGCAGTGATTGCCGTAGCAGTTTCCCGGTACACCAGTGAGATAGGTGCGAAGGACATGAAGCAGATCCTCAGCACCATCACGCAGGTGATCAATTCGGTGTTGGATGCCAGCATCCGGTCAGGCGACTACATGAAGATGCCGTTTCTCGTCAAGGCAGAGACCAGCGACAAGAACAAAGAGTTGAAGGAGAAGTATTCTGCGATGATGGAGCTGCGCGATGCAAGCAGTGGAAGTGAAGCATTGCATGTGGGAGAAGCACCGAAGCGGGCGTACGAAGGAATTCTCGAAGAGGCAAAGAGGAAGAAAATAGAAGATGCGGCCCACGACACGTCTTTTGCAAAGACGGAATTCGAGCAGGCGCCGCCCCGGCCGTCGTCTTCCCCGGCGTCGTGGAGCACTGCGAGTGCACTCAAGATGCCTCACTACCGGAAACCACTTGGCAACAGTGACGAGCAGCAGCCCAAACCGCAGGCCAGAGACATCCACAGCGGCAAGGCGGTATTTTCGCCGTTCATCTCCAACAAAGTGGGCAAGGATTCGGCCATTGCGGCACCCACTGGGCTTCGGAAGCCAGGCTCGTTCCAGCGGCCTGCATACGCACGGCCTTCCAAGAGCAGTGGGTTCCTGGCCCTCTACTCCACCTCCTTCAAGCATAACTAGCTAGTAATATTAATATAATCGAAGGCATTACAATGAGAGGCATTAGTAATGAGGCATTACAATGAGAGGCACGGAATGTTTGATTGCAGGCACCAACAGCTCTAACGTCACGTCACGTCAAATGTCACCTTCTACACAATGTCCCTTCTACACAATGTCCCTTCTACACAATGTCATCACGGAGTCGCAGAGCCAATGATCATTGGTTTACTCACTTCAAAATATAACTTATGGTGGTTCTGACTCTTGGGTTTGTTTCCTATGGCTGAGGCTGGCCTGTGAGGTACGCGCGTCAACAGACGCGCAGTGCTACTACTTCAAACAAGACAAACATGGGACGGCTTGTGGGTCTAGAGCTCCACAACTTCAAGTCGTATAAAGGCACGGCCAAAATCGGCTTTGGCAATGCGCCATTCACGTCCATCATCGGGCCCAACGGTGCAGGTAAGTCAAACATGATGGACGCCATCTCGTTTGTTTTGGGCGTCCAGTCAGCACAGCTCCGCTCCCACACTCTCAGCGACCTCATTTATCGTGGTCCTTTGGACGGCGGCCTGGATGCAGCAACAGCCACGTCGGCGTATGTGTGTGCTCTGTACGAAAAGGATTCCGGCGAATTGGTGCAATTCATGCGGACCATAAAGCAGACAGGGGCGTCTGAGTACAAGATCAACGGAATCAACGTGACCGCGTTGCAGTACACGATGGCGTTGAAAAACGAGAACATTCTCGTCAAGGCGCGCAACTTCTTGGTGTTCCAGGGCGACATCGAGAACGTGGCGGCCCAGTCTCCCAAGGAGATGTCCAGGTTGGTGGAGGCCATCAGCGGGTCTCTTGAGTACGTGGAGGAGTACGAGCTGCTCAAGGAGGAGCTGGAACGAGCCCGTGACATTGCAGCAGAGGTGTTTTCCAGGAAGAGAAACCTCACCTCCGACTCCAAGCAGTACCGGGAGCAGATGAGGGAGCGGGATCTCTTTGAGGTCAAGTTGAATGACAAGAACAAGTACATCAAGATGTACTATCTCTACAAGCTATACCATAACCAGAAGCGCCACTTCCAGGCGTTGCAGGACAGCACCGCTATTTCCGAGAAGCTAGCAGGCGCCCGTGAAAGATACGACACCGAGGACGCTGCCCACCGAAGCGTGCTTGCCGAGGCCCTGAGACTAAGCCTAGACCGGAAACGCTTGGATGCGGAGGTGTTTGACTTGAAATCCGCTGCCGACTCCAAAAGAAGAGCCTTGGTGCCGGTAGCCTCCCACAAAAAGCTGCTTGAAAGCAGGGTGCGTCAAACCACCACCAAGGTTGAAAACTTGATGGCCGATCTTGCCAACCAGGAAGACTCGGCCCGCGAGCTGAGAGCTTCTCTAGCAGAGGCCAAGGCAGCTTTGGAGCATTTCGACGCGGACATAGAGGCTCTCACAAGCCGCATCAATGTTCCGCCCGAGGGTTTGCAGCAATACGAGGCCTTAAGAAATACGTTTTTGGCCAGTTCCGGCTCGCGTTTGGAGGAGTCCATGTCTATTCTCGAGAATGATAAGGAAACGCTCCTTTCCTCTGTTAAGAGCATCGAGTCCCGCAAGCAAAACGCCCGCGACCGCATTCTAGAGTTAGAGTCCACCGTTCGCTGGACTTATGACTCCAAGATAAGCGACCTCAACATCACCCTCAATGACTTGTTGAGCCAGAGAGCCATCAAGAAATCCGCCAAGGACGAGCTCATCAAACGAACCGAGGAGAACCACTTTGCTGAGCTCGAAACCACCACAAAACTTAGAACCATCAATGCAAGACTCGATGAGGTTTCGTCCTTGCAAAAAGAGACACAGTCTCAAAAGCACTTGCGTGACAATGTGTTGATGTTACGGAACTTGATCAAGGACGGCGCAATAAAGGGCTTGTTGAGTGAACTCGTTCGTTCCTCGCAGCGTAAGTACGACTTTGCGCTCCAAACTGCCCTCGGCCGTTACCAGAATGCCATTGTCGTCGAGAGCCTGGCGGTGGCTCACAAATGCATTGAGATCTTAAAGGAGCGGCGCTCTGGAACTGCCTTGTTCATCCCATTGGACTCGGTGGTCACAGAGCAGCACAACTTGAACTACCTCAGATCCTTGAGCGATGATGCGTGGCCTGCTTTGGATATAGCAAAGTTCGAGGATCAGTCTGTCGAGCGTGCGGTACAATTTGCTTTGAGCGGAACCATTATCGTGGAAGATATTGACATTGCTAGGGACTTGAAGTGGGGTCTGGCCAACGTTCTGGACTGCAAATTCGTGGCCCTCAATGGATCCATCATACACAAGTCAGGTCTTATGACCAGTGGGCAGAGTGATCCCAAGGCAGTTACGTGGAACAAGAAGGAGCTTTTGGACTTGCGAAAAGAGAAAGAGGAATTGACTCAGCGGCTCGTGAAACTCCAGAGTGAAAAGCCAAAAGACATAGATCTCAACAACCTTATTGAGGAGATTGCACTCATAGATGACGAACTTCCCAAGGTGAAGAGCAAGGTTGATGTTTTGGAGAGGGAAGCAGGCGAGAAGAGAATGGAGATCAATCACCAACTGGATGTCATCACCGGGCTAGACGCAGATTTAATCCAGAAAAAGGAATCTGTCGCTGCAGTGAATGAAAAGATTGCTGACTTGCGGCTGCAAATCAAAGAGCTCCAAGACCAAATCTACTCCGACTTCTGCAAACAATATAACTTGCAGACTATCGACGAATACGAGTACTTTCACGGACCTGCAATGAGATCACGTTCTAGGCAGAGAGCGCAATTTCAAAGAGAAATTCAGTTGAACATCAACAAATTGTCTTTCCAGGAGGAAACCATCAGGGAAACCAGATCCCGAATCGAGAAGTTGGAGCACACAAAGATGGAAATCGAACGCGAATTATCCGCAGTGAACGAAACCTTCGAATCGCTCTCCGAAACATTGCAATCGGAGCAGGACCGAGTGAAAACGGTGGCGGAGACCCTCACGAAATGTGAGGCGGATCTTGCTGAAGCACAGCAAGAAGCCAAAGTGAAGGAAGCCTCCAAAAAGGATATGGAAGCAGAAGTCAAAACGCTCGCCGAGGAACTCACAGGCTCAGAAGAGCTCATTCAAAAGATCGATTCCGAGCGCTTGAACATATTCAAAAACTGCAAGCTTGAAAGCACTGACTTGCCGCTTGAAGAAGGATTTTTGGAGTCCGTGTCTCTTGAAGCTGAAACACAAGATATCTCGCAGCTAGCCTATCTGATACAAGTGGATTACTCTCTTTTGAATGCCAAATTGCAAGAACGCTACTCGTTGAAGACCGAGGCCGAGCTCAGTGTGGCAATTGAAAACATCCAGAAGGAGCTTGAAATGCTTGCACCCAACTCGAAAGCTTTGGATCGGTTGCGAGAAGTGGACCAGCGTCTCAAAGATTTTGACCGGGAATTCCACAAGGCCCGGCAGGACGAGAAGCGAGCATTGAACCGGTTCAACGAATTGAAGCAATTGCGCAGCGAGGTGTTTATGAAGGCATTCGCCCATATTTCCGACAAGATCGACGGTATCTACAAAGAATTGACCAAGTCGGAAGCTGCACCGCTCGGAGGGTCTGCGTACCTCACGTTGGAGGACGAGGATGAGCCATATAGCGCAGGAATCCGCTACCATGCCATGCCGCCTATGAAGCGATTCAGAGACATGGAGCTCTTGTCGGGCGGAGAGAAGACCATAGCGGCCTTGGCTCTCCTCTTTGCCATCCACACGTACATGCCGTCGCCGTTCTTTGTGTTGGACGAAATCGATGCAGCACTCGACAATTCTAACGTGGCCCGCATATCCAACTACATCAAGAACCACGCGGGCCCCGGGTTCCAGTTCATTGTGATTTCCTTGAAGAGTTCTTTGTTTGAGAACTCGGACGCTTTGATCGGAATCTACAGGGAGCAACGGGAAAAGTGCACCCGAACAGTGTCGCTTGACTTGAGACAGTACAGTGCGCAGCCCAAAGAACTACCGACCAGTGAGTCCAGAGAAGTGCCAGTTTCCAATGAGCCCAGCGCCCCTGCTATAAGTTAGGTCTCGTCATGGCAACTCTGGTAATGTCGTGATCTCAATTGTGACTATAGTGAACTCCAGTGTGACTATAGTCAACTCAATTGTGCCTACAGTAAGCTAGCGAGCTGAGCAGTAACGGTACAGTCTCATGGCAGTCGCACTAGTCGCGCGATGATCTCATGTCATCGGGGCATGTTCGGCAGAATACCAGCACACCATGCGTTGTTCCGACGGAGCTACACTAACTTGCAAAGCATATTGAAACAGAAAACCAAACGGGGCTCCACAGATGCCACGGCACGTGACCGCATCATTCTCCGGGACATCCAGTTGCTCCTAGACTCCAACGGGCTCTCGTTGGACCGCGTCAAGGTCCACCAAGACACCATCCACCGGTTCCTCTTTGCCCGCAGCAGAGAATATAGCGAGGTCGACCAGGTTCAGGTCTTGTGCTCAAGCTCAGAAGGCGACGGCTTGGCCTTGGTCCGCAGGTGTGCCTATGACCCCACATGTTCAGATGAGACAGTGATGACGGTGGTCAAGATCCCCAAGACCGTGGCCGGCGACGAGGTGAAGATTTCGCTACAGAGGCACTACGACTACTATGCGGAGGCCGAGTTGATCAGCGTCTCGCGCAAGTCCAGAAGGCACAGCGGGCGGAATGATGGCCTTATCTTGTGTGAGCACTTCGCCCAGTGCAGCGGGTGCCAGCTCCAGATGTTGCCGTACGAGAAGCAGCTTGACTTGAAGCAGCAGGTCATCAAGAGGGCATACCAGTACTTTTATCCCGGGCTAGACACCTCCTCCGTGACCAACTTTGGCATGGTGGTGGAGTCGCCCATGCAGTACTCGTACCGGACCAAACTCACGCCCCACACCCGGGTGTTCAAGAACACGCTGCTTGCAGATCTTCCGTTGCCTGTGGGCTTTGAGAGCGTTTCGTGGAGCTCGGCGGTGGTGGACGTGCAAAGGTGTCCCATTGCAGCAACTACCATCAACGAGAAGCTTCCCCAGGTCAAGGCAGCATTCCACGAGCAGCTCACGCAGAAGCTTGTGACCGGGACCCCGAAAAGGGTCCCGGCCGACTTCCTCCTCCGCGACCTGATCCGCATCAACCACGCCACGGGCGACTTCCAGAACGTGTGCTTGACCCACCGCCACAACGTGGTCACGGAAAAGGTGGGCGACCACGTGTTCCAGTTCGAGGCCAACGAGTTCTTCCAGAACAACCGCTCCATTCTCCCGACGTTCCTTGCCTTCATTGAGGCCCAGCTAGCGCGTGTTGCACCTGGCCACAAGTACCTCATCGACGCATACTGTGGGTGTGGGTTCTTGGGCATATCGCTCTCCAAGAACCTCCCCGACGATGGAAAGGTCTACGGCATAGAGATCTCCAAGCGGTCCATTGAATACGCCAAGCACAATGCAGGCATCAACGGCATCAAGAACCCCTCCAAGATCGAGTTTATCGCCGGAGACTCCGAGTGCATGTTCACCAACGGCGAGTTCTTGCAATCTCGCGTCACCGGCGCTGACAGTGTGGTGTTAATGAACCCGTCCCGGAAAGGTTCCACCGAGACTTTTCTCAAGCAGTTGGCGGCCTTCAAGCCCAGGGCCGTTGTTTATGTCAGCTGCAATGTGTTCACGCAGGCACGAGACTTGGCGTTTTTGCTCAAGCACTGTGAGGACCGGAATGTCAACTACAAAGTTCAATCGGTGACTGGGTTTGACTTCTATCCGCAGACCAAACACGTGGAGTCGGTGGCGGTTTTGGAGTTGCTGGAATGATTACATAGCCAAAAACTTCATTATTTATGTACATAGCTAATTAGAGTTCCTCTGTTTCCTTGACGATCTCCTCCGTCACATCACACATGGAATGCACCCCCCATTCCACTCGCTTGCGTTGCTTTCTGCCCGTGATGAAGTCGCTGTGAGAGACGGTCTTTCTGATGAAATGACACATTCCTCTCAACATCGCAGGTTCTTCCTTGGCTTTCAATATTCTCTCGATCAAGGTGCGGTCGTCGAATTTCTGCTCTGACATGCTCTTTTTCCCGACTAGACCCACTCCTATAGCATTGACCTGGGACTTCTTTCCAATGTGGTCGAAGAATGTCACGAACAAGACCTCCATAAACATCTTGAGGTCGGACGAAGCAGTGATAAAGTTCACGGTTCGGAGAACGTGTAGAGCCAAGGAGCCCTCGGCAAGGAGATTGCCAAAGAGCCTTCCCAAATTAAGGATTTTCTTGAGCTTCTCGTCGTCGTCGACGTTGTCGTCAAAGCCAGCAAAGTCGTCGTCTTCATCCTCGTCAGTTCCACCTTCGAAGCTCTTCACCAAGTCCCAGAGCATAAACTGGAACGTTTTTCTGTACGAGTGACTTTCACACAATTTCAGTGCCAAAATGCCATAGTACGGGTTGTATGCTGGCTCCACCACGGCACAGTGGACCACAATCCGGGGAATCTCTCTCTCCTGCGACTTCTTCAAAGCAAGCTTGTCGAGCTTGGTCACGGCATCGACATAGTCGTTGGCAGACATGATGGAGATGAAAATGGCCCTTCTGATATCAGTGTTCATTCTCTGGAGTTTGGCTAATTCCAACCAGTTGGGCTCCGCAGACTCAAGGATATCATTCATGGCCTCCACGTTCGCCAACACCTCCGGTTGGGCCTCGTTGCCTTTCCATGCTGACCCCACAAGCCACCACTTTCCGCGAGTGTCGACATTGCGGATGTCGTCCAAGGATACTAGTAATGGGTCGGCCAATTTAGACGACACAAAGTTGCCCAAAAACTTCTTGAGCCGTATCATCAATTCGTGGCTGTCGGCCTGGGCAGCAGTCATCTTGTTGTTTTTCAAGGAAGAGATTGTTTCGATCAAGAACTGCATTCTGGGGCTTGTGGATGCGAGCGACGATGATTTCTTCGACACTTGCAAGACGATCTCTTTAAGAGATCCCGGGTCGTCCGATCTCATTTGGTTGCCGCAGTTTCTGATGATCTTAAGCAAGATTTCAGCGTTGGACTCGGAGAGGTCTTCGATGAGATCTCGGATCAAATCGTAGAGAAGCTTCGACGACACCAACTGGAGTGCATAGACCGATGATAGAAGAGACACTAAGTTGAGCGCTTCCTTGGACTTTCCTTCGGCCGTTCTGGCCTCCTCAAATTTCTCGATGAGTGTCTGGATAAAGTATGCTCCGAAATCCACGCCTTGGAGTCTGTAGATGGCGACCACAGATGCGGCATGTAAGTAGACAAAGGTATCGAGCAATCTGCCTTGCTGGATAACACTTTCTAGCACGATTGATGTCAAGCATTCGTTGACGGCCTGTCTGGCGTTGTTGAGGAAAAGCCCGTTGATTTCGTTGACAATCGAGCCAATGTTGGCCTCAGAGAGCCTATTGATGGGTCCCTTGAGAGATCTTCGAAGAGCAATATCTGCCTCCGAGGCGCCGCCATTTTGCAAGGCCATTTTTCGGCGAAGCGCCGGAGGAATGTATTTGGATTCACTTTTTGCCTCATTATTGCTGTCCGCGTGGACATCAGACCCGGGTGCTACATACGGGTTTTCTTTGGGGCCACGCTCCTCGTCGCTGCCCAAGTCTTCGTCGTAATCGGAGTGGTCCGAGGTCGATTGCTCGGACACAGACTCGTCGAAATCAAGACCCTCCAAAAGACCACCCACCACGTCGTTTTCGTCGAGCTTCGTGAGCTTCGACTTCTTGCCGTTTTTGAGTCCCAACTTCTTGGCATAGTACTCCAAGTCGTTATCCAACGGATCCACGAAGTTGGCCTCGACCGGCGTCTCAGCCTTCGAGCGCTTCTTTAGTTCGGCCTTGTTCTTTTTCGCTTCCTTCAAGGCTTTAAGCTGAGCTAGTGGGTCCTCTGTTCCTTCAAGTTCTCCGGGCACATCGAAATCCTCCTCAGCAAAGTCGCTTCCGTCATCGGAATCATTGCCAAAATCTTCAGCTTCACTGAGATCCTCGAAATCAGAGGGAATCTCGGGGAGCATCTCGCCGTCGCTTTCCTTGCTTTCCGCCTGGGCCCGTTTTGCTTCCTTCAATTTCTTGAGAGCAGCGAGCGGATCCTCCGAGACATCTGCATCAGAGGAGTCGAGTTCGTCTTCATCAAAGGACTCGAAATCATCGAATTCGCCATCTTCGGAGATGTCCGGTCCATCTAAATCGCCTTCACTAAGCTCATCGTCCAAGTCGTCTTCACGAACAACACGGAAATCCAGGGCTTTGGCATCAGTGCTGGTGCCTTTCCCTTGTTCTGTGCTTTTCTTGGCGTCCTTCTGAGCTTTTAGAGCCTTCAAGGCCGCCATAGCGTCGTCCTCTGGCTCGCTCTCGACAACACTGTCTTGATTAGGGGCCGGGGCTTGACTGGGGCCATCTCTAGAGTAGTTCAGCCTCTTCTCATGCGATTGGGTCCGAGCCTTTTGCTGTTTCTGCTTCTTTAACCGCCTCTCCTCTTTCCGCTTGTCCTTCCTAGAGACCCGTTTGCCGTCGAACTTGCGCTTTTGGCCAAACCGCCGGTCCTTACTATAGTCTCCACTCTCCTGCTTGGTCCGGATCTGATCTAGGACTGCACCCGGCATGCGGATCGCATGTTTCTCCGATTTAGCCATAGCTGGTGGGCTCAAGAGATGAGATGCCGTGATTTACCTGGGCCGCAGACCCGTACACCGGCGCGAACCGCGACGCTTCGTGGACCTCACTGCTCCCCACTTGTAGCTTAGGACCACATACACGATGAACCGGTTCAAGCTAGATCTATGGGGCGTCAAATTGGACCTCAAGCTTTTGGGGGACATCTTCTTCCTCACAGGTGCTGGGCTCTCCATGTACTACATGCTCAACCACTTGTTGAACGAGAGCCTGGACGCCTCCCGCAACAGGGACAGCAAGAAGAACAGTCACAACGTGTTGAGAAAGATCCAACAACACAAGTCGGACTTGAAGAAACTCCAGCTCAATGAGTATGAGAAATCGCTACTCAATAGCCTTGTTCTTCCCGAAGATTTGAAGGTATCATTTGACGATATAGGAGGATTGAATGACATCATCGACGAGCTCCACGAGGCGGTGATTTTGCCGTTGACGGAGCCGGGGTTATTTGCCACGCACCTGTCGCTCATCCAGTCACCCAAGGGAGTGCTTTTCTACGGGCCTCCGGGGTGCGGTAAAACCATGTTGGCCAAGGCCATTGCCAAAGAAAGCGGGGCCTTTTTCTTGCTGATCAGAATGCTGACGATCATGGATAAGTGGTACGGAGAATCGAACAAAATCGTGGACGCCATCTTCTCATTGGCCAACAAGTTGCAGCCGTGCATCATCTTCATTGACGAGATTGACTCGTTCTTACGGGACCGGTCGTCGACAGACCACGAGGTGAGCTCGTTGCTTAAGGCCGAGTTCATGACACTTTGGGATGGGCTTGTGTCCAATGGCCAGATCATGGTTATGGGGGCCACTAATCGTCAGAACGACATTGACCTGGCGTTCATGCGGAGATTGCCCAAGCGGTTTGCCATCGGTAAGCCGGACCGGACGCAAAGACGCTCGATCTTGAAGAAGATCTTGAGTGACGCCACTCTAGATCCCGATTTTGATTTGGAGTCCATCGTGGCACACACCGAAGGCATGAGTGGCTCCGACCTCCGAGAGTTGTGTCGAGAAGCGGCCTTGAGGTCTATGAAGGAGTACATCAGAGACAACTATAAGTCCGGTAAGAAAGTGAACAGTCTGGTGGACTCTTCGAGCGTGCGGCCGCTACGCACGCATGACTTTTTGAAGGATACCAACTATATACCTTCAGCCGTGGTTGACTAGGCGGGCATTTTGGATCCCGAACACAGAAACCGAAAACTATACCAAGCTCATGGAACTGGCTTGTGGCTCGAGCATACCTGGAATCACATGTATGTGATATACTTCATCAATTGAGCTGACCAAAGCACAATTGTACAAGACCTCTAATAGCCGCTGACACCCTCTGACAGCTGCTACTGGGCTCTGTTCGAGTCTGTTGGGCTCTTTCCCCTATTGGCCTTGCTAGCCAGCTACAAATACGTCTAATAGTTCACGATGAACACTCATGCAGGTGCCAGGTTTCTTTGGTCACGTGCGGGTGTACTGCACGCAGTGTAGTGAGCTCAACGCTTGGTGCGAAATTTTCTACTCTACCAATACTTCTTCCTACCTTCTTTCTTCCATCTCTTTCCCCCCTTCATTTGTCCTCTATCCCCTCTCCTAGCCAGGTCCCCGCTCATTTGTCTCTTCATGCAAACATGGAGCCGCAAGTGCGCCAACATCTGGTACTTGGGATTTTCTTAGTTCAAATGATCCCTGGCCTCTTCGAAGATTGTTATACCGCTCTAAATGGTATAGTGATTCAAAGCGAAGCCTAGAACAAGCTCATGCAGTATTGGGGCTCAGCACAAAAGTGCTACTGGCTCCGCGTCTCTATGGTCTACCCCAAGGCCTGGTGATTAGTATTGCTGTGAGACATCACGGTTTGCATGTAACGCGCACGTAGATTGCCTCCACCCCACCTGAGCCAGTTGTATAAATAGTGTGCACCTGCCGCCCCTTCACCTTCAGTACTTTTATATCCGCCCCCTTCACCTTCAGTACTTTTATATCCGCCCCCTTCACCTTCAGTACTTTTAGATCCGCCCCCTTCACCTTCAGTACTTTTATATGATCCACCTCCGTGCTTTGAGGACGGCCAGAACCTGGCATAGCAATTTGCCGCAAACTGCAATATCAAATTATGTCCGCGTCCGTCACTACTCTCCAGACTTGCAAAAGTTTAAGGATGAAGCAGAAACCTCTGAAGGAGAAACCCCGGCGCAATTGACCGGTATCATGGATTACGAAAAGCAAAAGGAAATCCTCGTGTTTTTCGACAATGTGTATCCCCGGTCGCTAGCAAAGTTGCGCTACAGCAAGTTCTGGGGCTTCTTGGCACATTCCATGGACTTCACCCAGACCGATAAGGAGGTCAAAAACTTCATCAATGGCGTGGTCAACAGCGACAAAAACCCTCTACCGGACCAGGTCAAGTGCCAAGAGTTGGTGCCGTTGAAGAGAGACGGCGGAGTGTTTGTCAAGTTCACCGTGCCTCCTAACTCCAGTTCTCAGAGTCTACTTGCTGCCATTGAGAGCAACATCGAGAAGAATCAGAACGAGCTCTCTGTGCGGTCGTTCTACCGGCCGAAAGTCACGGCTTCGCTCGTCAAGGGTACTCCATGGATCGAGGACTTGAGCCGGTTCCCTTCCCGCAAGCTCAAGGTCATTTTCGAAGGTAATCCTTTGACCGAGGAGGAGTTGTACTTGCTTTTCAGGAGATACGGCACCATTATCGATATCCTTCCTGCCTCTTCGTCTAGCCCCACGTCCACTATTATCTTCAGATTCACTGCTTCGTGTATTCGGGCCAAGAACTGCATCACGGGAATGGTTCTCGATGGTGGCAAAACCACGTTGCATCTCCAGTATATTCCGATTGAGCGCGTGAATACCGTGACCAACATCATAGCAAACCACCAGAGAATCGCCATTCCCGTGATTTTGGCGCTCTTGGCCACCATTGCCGTGCTCATTTTCGAGCCCATCAGAAAGCGATTCATCGAGTTCAAGATCAAGCAATACTATAGCTGGGATGCCCACAAGGACAAATGGTACATCAAAGCCGTGGCCATACCCTACAGGATGATTGTTTCCAGCCTCAGTGACAGCAAACACTTTATAGGTGACTCTTTGGAAAACCTCACCGGAGGCCATAAACAAGAGGTGGATATCGAGGAGTTGGACTCGGACATGTACTGGTCTGAGAGATCCGAAAAGGCAAATCAGTTGCGCTTGTGGGTCTGCGAGAACGCCAACACGTTCATTGTGGTGAAGGGTCCCAAAGGGTCCGGGGAACGGGAATTCGTCACGGAGCACGCCTTGAATATTGACGATTCCTTCAAAAAGAATCTTTTGGAGATCGACTGCAACAACTTGGTTAAGGCCAGAAGCGATAACGAGTTCTTGAAAACAGGCGCTTCTCAGTTGGGCTACTTCCCCCTCTTCACCTGGACAAATTCCATCTCTCAATTTGTCGATCTAGGCTTGCAAGGGTTGACGGGCCAAAAATCAGGTCTCAGTGAGTCCAAAGAAACTCAGTATAAAAACATGTTGCTGTTGGCGCTGGTGGCTATTAGAAATGTGGCTCTTGATGGGTTCCCGGCATACAAATGTGAGATTGATCGTCAACAGAAGTTGAAGCATGCAGACCTGGCCGAAAGCGGCGAATCAAAGATTGTGGGTGCTAAAGAAGAGGACTACTTGCAACTGCACCCCGAGGTCAAGCCAGTGGTAGTGATCAACAACTTCCTCAGAAAGTCCGATAGCCCCCATGACTTTATCTACAAGGCCCTCGCCGATTGGGCAGGCCAATTGATCCTGAACAACCTGGCACATGTGATCTTCATCTCTGCGGATTCCGGAAGCTCTCTGCACTTGACTGCAGCACTCCCCAACCAGGTTTTCAAGACCATCTCTTTGGATGACGCCACGCCCGCCAGTGCAAAGCATTACGTCAGCAAACAATTAAAGGACACCAGTGCACACTCGCACATTGATAAGTGCCTTGAACCGCTTGGAGGCAGGATGCTGGACTTGCAAGCTTTTGTCAGACGGGTGAAGCTGGGAGAAAGGCCTGAAGCCGCCTTGAAAGAAATGATCCATCAAGCCTCCGAGCAGATTACCACGTTTTTCCTTAATGTCAACACCGATCAAAGCTCATCTGATACGCCATGGAACCCAGCCCAGCTTTGGGCGCTCATCCGGGCCCTTGCCAAAGACGACCACATTGACATAGACAACTTGGTGCAGTCACCTTTATTCTCTCTCAACTACCACACTGTCCAGACGTTAGGGGTTTTGGAGAAAAACGACCTCATTTCTCTAAAGAGAGACAAGGGTATCATCAAGGCCGTGTCTACAGGAAGACCGCTCTTTAAAGCTGCATTCCAGGATTTGGTGGGAGACCTAACAGTGTTCAAGTTGTATGAAACGAATTTCTACTCGGAGTTGATTGCTTTGGAGAATGCCAAGATTTCCAAGCTCGAAGATCAAATATGCAAGCTTTCCGATTCCAGAGACGTCAAGAACATGAAGGAGAGAACCGAGTACTTGAGCAGCAAGATTCTTGCATCCACTCATAAAGTGCAAACCTATGAGGGCAAGCTCAAGGACGTTGCGGCTCTCGGTACTGCTAAGAAGAGCTGGTTCTAGGACATTGTATATAAACCCTCAAATACGGCAATTAATGGTAATTAGAGATTGGTAATTAGAGATTGGTAATTAGAGATTGGTAATTAGAGATGAGGTTGGCTAGAGGTGTCGTCTATCAATGACTTCTTGATGATCTCGTAGGCCATTTTTCGTCGAATAACCTTCATATCTTTCTGTGAGAAGGTCAACGGAAAGTCCCCCGCCACGTATCTGGCCACAGTGCAAGTGAACACTCCACAGTCGTAGCCATTCTGCTGTTGGGGAGTCTTCATGCTGGGATTGAGCGCATACTCAACCTGAGGGGCTTGCAACCGCTCCCTCTCTTTGATCATGTAGTCTCGCAAGATCTCAACCGTCTTCCTATTTCCGCCAGAAGATAACGAATCGTAATACCCAATGGTTTTGGCAACATTATCCACCACCGCAACCGCCCAATGGGTACCCATGATATTGATGGGCACAATGACTTTTTTCTTCTCCGCTAAATTGACCTTCCTGCGCTTGGCCCACCTAGCCACCCCCTGGTATCCTTTACTCTTGAGAGTGGAGAAAAAGTGGGTGGTCCAACAGTATGTATCGTGGACGCTCTCTGAAACGAGGTTTAAGTAGAAATCGATGACATTGTCATTAAGCCAACTCGAATCACAGAGAGTGTGGAGATCTCTGACGGTAATATCAATGGAAAAAGCAGAAACCACGAGAATGTTGCTCAGTTTTGTTCCCCAGTATTGATTGACCAGCAGTAGTTGATCAGCAGTGAGCGGTTTGATAGAGGACTCTGCTTCTGCTCGTTCACGAGATACCAACAGTTGGATTTCGCCCCGTTGCTCTTTAACAAGCAGCGAGAAATCGCTGGTGGGTTTATAAGCTAGCATGGCATTGGTCAACGAGTAATACTGATGCGGGGCCTGCTTGAAAGGCTTGTAGAATCTGGAAACCATATCATCATACTCATCCCTGGGCGAGGCCAACTCCGTCCTCAAAAGGTCAACGGCGGAAACTTCGTTCTGTTCTGCTTGATTGTTGTACATGCGTCCACGGATTATGTATTTGGAGCCAGCAGTAGATTTCAAAGACGTCCCATACTGATCGCTCATGACCAAGTCCTCGTCGGTATCATCTAGCTCAAAGATGCAACTGAATATATCAGTTTCGCCACGCTTGGGGGAGTTTTGGTGGAGAACATTCTCTTGAATAGGCAGCGTGCCTCGGGGGGTGCTGGAAGAGATTGCTTCAGGAAACACAAGTTTGGAAGAGATTGCTTCGGGAAACACAAGTTTATCGTACAAGGCTTCGTTTGAGCCGGCAGCGGACAATCCCCTTGAATTACCGTAATTGGATTGACCATTTGAACGAGCGCCATCTCCATCGCCATTCAAATACACACCATCACTCGAGTATACCCCCAAAGAATATTTGTCTAGTAGACTGAACCCATACGAGAGGGATTTGAGCACTAGGATGAGTATATAGGACGCGGACGCCTTGAAGTAGTCTAGCGCGTGGTGGCGGAGCGTGTTCTGGCCGTGATCCAAGGAAAGGGGCTGCAGGAAGTTGTAGGTGAGATGCGGCAGGCGCTTCCGGAAGCCAGGAGGCACGTATTGTAGACTCCCTCGTGACGTCAAGGGGTTGTCATCGAAGTACGAGGTGCTCATAGGGCATGACCTTTGCGACGTGACAAGCGTGAGTTCAGTGCCTGGTGCACGGGTGTGGCGTGGGTATCACACCAGGGCTCGGGTATCACACCAGGGCTCATGTGCACCAGGGCTCATGTGCACCAGGTTTGGGGAGCTTCTTTCCAACCTTCAAGGCTTTGATTGCTTTTCTCCCCCAGCCCGATATTCGCTCGTTACCGCCGGACTTGTCGGACTCAGTTTGCTGTCTTCCTCTGCCAATACGTGACTGGTCTCACTCGCACGGTGAGGCTGATGAGCGCAGTGGAGAGTGGACATTGTTTAGGAGCGGAACGCGGTCGTGTCACCCGGCCTCGAGGGAGTCCTGCAGGGAGTCATTTTCCAAAAGAATCAAAACCCCCCGTATCCTGCTTGTCACCAAAGGCACTTGTATTACTGGCACCCCACGTGCTGTCAAAAGGCGCGGGTGCAGGAGCGCGCAGACTATCTATTAAGATAAGTGAAGCTCTCGCACGCTTTCACGCAGCTAATTTGAGCACTCACTATTGTGGCAGATTGTTCTTGAAAAAGTACTAATATTTGCCCAGTGGCCCAGACAATGTCGCAGGATCCAAGCAACCAAAGCGCCGGTGCGGATGGAGACGCCCAAATGCTCTTTGACAGTAAACTCAGCAGAGAGATCTACGGGCCGTGGAAGGAGTACTACATCAACTACACGCATTTGAAGAAGCTTTTGAAGGAGGGTGTGATCATCAAAAACGCCTGGACCGAGAAGGACGAGCAGGTGTTTGTCAGTGCGTTGGACTCGGACTTGGAGAAGGTCTACACGTTCCAGATCAACAAGTACGATGAGTTGAACGAAGCCCTCAACGACTTGCAGGCCGAGACCGAGTCTCCCAGCGCCCAGTTTGACGTGCACAAGTTTTCGGGCAAGTTGGACCTGGTTTTGAACGTGACCCAGGAGTTGAACCACTTCCAGAGATTGAACTACACCGGCTTCACGAAAATCGTCAAGAAGCACGACCGCTTGCACCCGGCATACTCCGTGAAACCTTTGTTGAACGTGCGCTTGAAGTCTTTGCCCTTCCACTCCGAGGACTACTCGCCGCTTTTGTTCAAGATCTCGGCGTTGTTCCAGTTTTTGCGGGACAACTATAACATCGACCAGTCCTTGTCCAAGTTGTCCTCCTTCAACGAGGATTCGGCCGCCGAAGAGTACAAGTCCTTCAAATTCTGGGTTCATCCCGACAACTTGATGGAGGTCAAGGCCACCATCTTGCGTCACCTTCCTGTTCTCGTGTACAACTCCAAAAACAATTACTATGGTGACGACGATGATGATGATGACGATGAAGAAAGCGAGATCTCGAAGTTTGGCAAAAACGACCCCAGGATCAATTGCTTGTACTTTGACAACGAGAACTTCGACTTGTACAACAACAAGTTGATCAAGTCTCCCAACGCCTCTACCTTGAGAATCAAGTGGGTGGGTCCCTTATACAACAAGCCCGACATTCTGATTGAAAAGAAGACCTTCGAAAAGCAGTCTGAAACCTACGATGTGGACGAAAAGTTCAGCATCAAAGAAAAATACTTGGACGACTTTGTCACTGGCAACTTTGACTCCAAGAAGTACCTCAATAAGTTGAAGAAAAAGGGCAGATCTCCTGAGCAAATTGAGGAGGTCAAGTGTCACCTCGACAGCTTTTCCAAGTACATCGAGGAAAACCATGTGCAGCCCTGTCTCAGAACCACCTTTAAAAGAACCGCTTTCCAGATTCCTGGTGACGACAAGGTACGTGTGGTCATAGACTCAGACATTCTTTTCATTCGTGAGGATTCCTTTGACCAAGCTAGACCAATCAGAGACCCTAGCAAGTGGCACCGCACTGACATTGACTCTAAAGGCGCCAATCCGCAGTCGTTATTGAGAAAAGGCGAATTCGTCAAGTTTCCTTATGCCGAGCTCGAGGTCAAAATCAAGCTCAGGAAGAAGGGCAAGAAGCTTCTCTGGATCGACGAGTTGGTGCAATCGCATATGGTGAAGGAGATTCCAAACTTCTCCAAATTCATCCATGGTATCGGGGCTTTGTTTTTGGAGGACGACAAGTTGGACAACATTCCTTTTTGGTTCAACGAATTGGAAACTGATTTGAAGTTCGACCCTAAGCAAGCATTCAACGACACCAAGGACAAAATGGCCAAGCTACAAAGTGACGAAGACAACATCAAGAAGTTCAAGTCCATGTTGGCCAACTCTTCCGCTTCTTCGGGCTACACACCTCGGTCCAAATCGTTTTCTGGCTCCGATATGCTTAATTTTGACCCTCATACCAAGCCAGACCGTCTGAACTCTGACTTTTTGCAGCCAGTTCAAGAGGCAGAAGATGTCACTGCAACTTCAGGGGCTGATCTTGACCAGTCTTCGGATGAAGACTTTGAAGAAGAGGACGACAGGAAAAAGGGAAACAAGCTCTTTAAATTCTCCTCCAAATTCTCCAAATTGCTCGATGCGGATTCCGAAGATGAGGAAATCGACTTGCCTACGGGAGTGGTGAAGCCCGACATGTACATCAAGAATGCGGGCCCACTCAAAATCGAGCCCAAAGTGTGGCTTGCAAACGAGCGCACCTTCAACAGATGGTTGCATGTGACGACGTTGCTCTCCACCTTGACGTTCATGATCTATTCCTCGACAGGGGAAGCAAACTCGTGGAGATTGGCCACCAACTTGGCCTACATCTACTTCGCTTTGACCATCTTCTCTGGGATCTGGGGCTACTACATCTACATGAAGAGAAGAGAGATTATCATGGAAAGGTCCGACAGACATTTGGACAGCGTGGCCGGTCCATTGATAATTGCGCTTGGCTTGATGGCAGGATTGGTGATCAACTTTGTCTATGGCTTCAAGCATGTGGCGTCCCAGAGGGCCAACTCCTTGGCAGTGATGGGATTGACGGAGGATTTCTACGAGAGAAACCCCATGCAGAAGGCCATTTTAGAGTTTATCTTCAACATCGTTGGAGCATGATTTAGAGCTGAAATAGAAGCAAAAATTCAGAAGTAAAAATCTTCAGTAGCAAAAATCTGCACAAGCAAGAGTTTCACCAAAGTGACACCTGAATAAAATAATAGAATACAAGTTAGTACTAGCCTCCGGCACATTGAGGCTCGCACACCCCACACATGTACCAACACCTCAACAAATTCTCAAACAGACCATACGTGTCCGCCATGTCATTGAACATCTCGCTCTACACGGTGACCGCCGCCTTGATTTTGGGCAGCGAAGGCCAGAGATTATACGCCAAATACTACCAGATAGACAGCCCCTCCCAGGCGTACAAGACCCCACAACAACAAGCCACGTTCGAGAAGGCCATCTACGCCAAGATAAATAAAGAGCACCAGGACGTCGTGTTGTATGACAACCATTTGGTCACTTACAAGCAGAGCAACGATGTGATTTTGGTGATTGTTGGCGCCATCAACGAAAACGAGTCTATGCTATACTCGTTGACGAACAACATCAACGAGGCGTTGACGATTTTGTTGGAGAACTCCTTGGACAAGGCCACCATTTTGCTGAAATACGATATGGTTTGCTTGTGTATAGATGAGACCATTGACGACGGGATTATATTGGAGATTGACCCGGCCATCATTGTGAGTCGAGTCACCAAGCCTCCATCGGGCTCGGTGGTGCCTCATGACATGAACTTGAACCTTGATATTTCTGAGAAGGGTTTGTTCAACGCTTTGTCGTTTGCCTCCAAGAAAATCAGTGAACGGTTGCAACAGGGCTTGTAGACATGCTCACTATTTCTGGTGCGGTGAATACCAGCAGTGTATGCGTCTGATGCTGTGCTGGAGCGGAGCCGGCCATGGTTCTCAATAGATTCATTACTGATATCGATAGTTTGATCTTGACGCTCTGTAAAATGATGTTTTTTGAACCAAGTGTGGTTAGTAGGTGGTAGATAGTGTCCAGTGGTAACAGAGCAGGCATGTCAGTAAAGTGTAGAGATAGCGTCCAGTAGGTAGTACTGTTAGTGTAGACGTTAGTGTAGACGTTAGTGTAGACGTTAGTGTAGACGTTAGTGTAGACGTTAGTGTAGACGTTAGTGTAGACGTTACTGTAGACGTTACTGTATTAGTGACTAATTGGTGCAGTGAGTAATAGTGACTATGTCAGATGTGTAGGTTGAGAGATGAAAACCAACTGAACTGCGAATGCAAGCTGACTACAGTACCAATCAATAGTCATAAAAGCTTGAACATCAAACCGCCAACCGTCTTGAAACAAACTCCCAGTAAGAAGGAATATTTAAGCGATTCCCGGAGTCAAGTGCAGACTAGCCGAATGTCGGTTTAATTGGTGTGCTCTCCAGACTTCAACGGTCGCAGCCAGTGAGTCGCACGCGCTCAACAACTCTTCTCAACAGCTCTAGAACCCAGCATCGCCACTGCCGACATGGACGAGACGTTTTACCTGGCGCTTCTCCGGATCTCCATAGCACAGATCCTCAAGGCCGCGGGCTTCGACAAGTGTAAGCCCATGGTGCTCAACATCATCACCGATATCTACATTCGGCAGTTTGAGCAGATCCTCTCGGTGGCCAAGAGCTTTGCATTGGAACGGACGGCCTATACCAACGAAATCGCCGGGTCCGATGTATTGGAGGCGCTTTTGGGCGTGGGGCTCTTGAAGCCCAAGGAGAGCGACAGCGGCCCCGACAGCTCGGCCAACACCAAGTCGCTCGAGTCGTTTTTGAATTGGGTCAAGTTCAGTGGCATTTTCCGGGCCAGCAAGAAGCTAAATACCATTCCGGCGCCGCTCTTGTATAACTTGATGGAGAAGAGAAAGATCGACACGTCTGCCGAAACCGACCAGGAGCGCAAGAAGAGACGATTACGAGAACGACAGGAGTTCTACAACCAGTTGAAGCAGAACGACGAGTCCAACACAGACCACCAAAACGGCCTCATGGAGGACTTGGAGGACGAAGAGCTCCTGAACAACGACAAGCTCTCGTGGCTAGCGTACTTGGCGGAAAAGGACGTTAAGTTGGGCCAGAACATGAAGTTTCTCAACAGTAGCATTCAGGACGACTTAATGGCCGTGCACAAGAACAAGAGATACCACCCGACGCCCGCAGACGGAGAGGATAGCTATGCATACTTCAGGTCGCAGGTGGAAAAGAGCATAAAGAACGACTACATCATCATCCTGCTGTATGAAGCAGAAGATCTGAGAGATGGTGCCAAGGACAATGCCGTGGAGCCTTCGCCCGAGCTCAAAAACGCTCTCCCTTACAATATCAAGTACAGTGAGGTGCTACTAGATGACGATCTTCTGCAATTCATCGGGTATGCTGAAAGACACGTGGACGAGATCTCTCACAGACTAGCGGCCATCAAGGACGATATTGAGCCAGCAGTGGAAGAGATGGAAGTTGAAGAAATTCGGGAGGAAGAAGCACAAGGAAAAGCAGCGGATACAGCAGAGATGGAGGAAACAGAAAGGCAAGATGAGAACGAGAAAAATGACATCAAAGATCAAGACGTTGGAAAAGAGCTGGTTAGCTTGGATGGAGAACTGGTCGAGGAATCACACGTTGATCTGCCTTTTGAAGATCAAAACCATGACAGAGTGAATGACATAAAGGTCGAACAGGAGGAACAGGAGGAACAGGAGGAACAGGAGGAACAGGAGGAACAGGAGGAACAGGAGGAACAGGAGGAACAGGAGGAACAGGAGGATGGTCTAGAAGAAATGAAAGATGGTCTAGAAGATATGAAAGATGAACTGGAAAAACTGAAAGAAACAAATGAAAAACTGACGGAACTGGAAAAGCCAAAGGAACTGGAGGAACTAAAAGAACTAAAAGAAGCGGATGAACTGAAAGAACTGAAACATAATCTCGAAGACGAGGCGGAAGCCGAGCCGCAGCATGGAGACGATGACGCCAATGAGGACGGAGAATAGTCACAATTTCGTGACTATGAGAGACAAATGCTATATGCAATTTAATATACACTTCTTGTCCAATGGTAAGATGGACCGACGCTGAACCTATTTTGTTTGAATGGGCTCTTTTGTTTGAATGGGCTCTTTTGAGCCTTCTCGTGGTTCCTGCGCAGACTCGTTATGACTTGAACCTCCAGCAATCTTGTAATAATCCTCTTTGGAAATAATGGGGATTTTCTTGAGCACGTGGGTGTGGCTGGTAAGCTTGGGGTCTCTGCATATGCTCATGAGTCTCTGGATATACTGGTAGCACTGGTATGCGTCGGAGCTGGTGCACGCCAAATTGTCCTCCAAAAAGCCCGGGGGGACGACCATCGTTTCACAGTCCTCAAAGCGGGTTCGAGCCTCGTTCACGGTCAATATGAGCATGATGGCAAACAACACCCGCATGTCAAACGCCACGAGAACAGGCAATGCACTGATAAGCTCGATCTTCGAAATGGTGTGCTTGAGGATCTCCGGGAGCCGAAGCTGGAAAGGGTCCTGCAGCTTGTCGTCCCGGCGGGAGAGAATCTCGTCGATGTAGTCATAAGGTAGTTCGACGTTCAACTCGAAGTTGAGGAGCTTGAGGATGAGCTCTTCCCGGTATAGAAGCTGGTCCCGCCACTGCCAGAACAAGCTGCTATGCTGGTCAATCTGCTTGTTGGGGTTTTTGATTACACACGCCGTCAAGGCAACCTTGTCAGGAGCTCTGTATGTATCATTGAGCTTACAGCTGATGGCCACGGCCGCACACGCCACAAAGTACTTGGACGTGGTGATGGGAACCCTCATGAAAAAGCGGTTGATGTAGATGGTGGCAGCGAGTATGGTTCTACCGTCAAGCTTGAGCTCGGTGCCCAACTTCATGAGAAAGGCAAAGATCAGTTCTCGTGTCTTGAGGTCCTGAGACACGGTCATCAGCTGCCGGGACGGGCATTTGGACAAAAACGACTCCTCGCTGAAGAGCCACGTGTTGCAGAAATCCCCCTTCTTTCCCTCTTGCTCGGCCATGGTGAGCTGCTTGCCTGGAAAAAGCGTGTAGCAGAGAACTGATGGTAATGAGTGCGAAGTTGCGGCCATTAGAAAACAAAAGGTCGCCCAGTGAGGTGCACAAGGGAGAATAGATATGGTTTAGAAGGGTGAAGTAGGATTATGTTTCCACTGGGGCCCAGAATTGCTACTATAACAACGGAAAGAGGATGGAGAGAAACAGGGAAAAAGTGAATGTCAGCGTGGATTGGCCTGAGAATGTGAGAACGAGTCAGAATACATGGGGCGAACGAGACATTGTTCGTGTATACTGGTATGCGACGCCGGGTCTGCAGTTTCAGAAGCGTTTCATGGGTTTGCAGAAAAGCTTTCTTCACCTTCCCGAAAGCTGTGTCTGAGCCGTTCCATGGACGAGAGCTAACCCATTGCAAGAGCGCGAAGGACGGGCACACGTGACTGGCGTGCGACACCAGAAAAAGTGAAAAAAAAGTAGAAACTCCCGTACAAGAGTATTAAGGCAATGGTTGACACTTTCATGCACTTGGTCAGGCCCACGGTGACCGCCCCCGCCGCCCCCTCGGTGGCCTCCCCCGTGGTGGTGAAGATCCACAACTCGGCGCTTTTCCTGATCTTGGAGATCGTCTCCAAGCAGTTCCTCGACCAGAACACCAGGGTCATTGGTACGTTGGTCGGCGTTAGATCCGACGATGGAAGCAACGTCGAGGTCAGAGACGCCTTCATGGTCCCATGCCAGGAGACCGGCGACTCCATCGCCATCGAGGAACACAAGCACAAGGCCATGTACTCATTATACAAGAAGGCTCACCCCAAGGAGTTTGTGTTGGGATGGTTCGACTGCTCGCAGAAGATCGACGGCTCCACGGGCTTGATCCACGACTTCTACTCCAAGGGCTCCGATAGAGCCTACCCCTTCCCCGCCATCTACCTCAATGTCAAGTACATTGACGATGGGAAAATCCAGTTTCCTGAATTGACCACATATATTGGTGCTGCTGTCGGCAAGCCCGGAAGTGTACAGAAGATCGGGTGGAAGACGGTCACCACCAGCACGCTGTACATCTTCTCGCCCATTCCACACCAGGTGGAGTCCAGCACCATCTCCGAGAACTTGGCCATGAAGAAGGTCAGCCAAACGCCTGCGTCCAAGAACAACATTGCCGTGTTGGAGCACGAACAGTTGTCCAACGTGTCGCGTGAAATCAAGGCTGTGCAAGACAATCTCGACGCCATGTTGAACGTCATCAGCAACTTCTCCAACTCCGATGCAGATCTCGACATGTTGAGAACCTTGAGCAATACATTGTTGAACAAACCCACGATTTTATCGGACTTGGAGGGCTTGAAGCACCACTTCCAAGCCCACAACCAGGACATCATTATGATTGAGTACTTGACCAGAGCAGTCAAGGAGCAGAACGAGTTGAGTGCTCGTTTGTCTGCCGAGGCAGAGAGAAAGATCGCATAAACATCGGGAAGAAGGATAGAATAATAATCTAGGATAGCTTGCAATCAATGAACAGGCGTACACGAGCGACCTGTGTAGTGCCTCGGCTTATTTGTGCTGACTTGTCTGTGACCGACGGCTTTGCGATGCGAATCCAAATCTTTTTAAAATCTCTTGCACCTTCTTTCTACACCTTCGTACTCCACCTTTTCACCTTTCGCCCTTGGCCTTTTTCGCCCTTGGCCTCTCACCCTTTACCCTTTTTACAGTCCCCCGATTCATAATCTTGCACTGCGTAGTCAATGTTTGCATTTACCCTTTTCCTTTTGGTACCTGCTCTTGCAGACTTTGCGCCATTCAACTGGCCCGAGTTCTCGGTACTCGAGACGCCGTTGCCCTTTCCGCAGTGGCTCAAAGACATCACGCAGTTGAACGAGTGGCCCGGAATGGACCCTCCGTACATTCCCCTTGACTATGTTCACCTTGACCAGTTGCCGTTTGATCTGGACAAGTGGATCCATACCCAGGGCACGTGTGCCTCTGAAATGAACAACGACCAGGTGTGCTCGTTCGACTGCTATAACTGTGTAACCCACGATGACGTTTACACGTGCTCGTCGTTGAGCCAGACGTTTGACGATGGCCCCACTCCATTCACCATGGACCTTGTGGACACTTTGACCACGCCCATCACCTTCTTCACCATTGGCATCAACATCGTGCGCTTTCCGCTGGTGTACCGCGATACGGCCAGTAAGGGCCACGTCATGGCGTCACACACGTGGTCGCATAAGTTTCTTCCTTCGCTCAGCAACGAGGAGATTGTGGCCCAGCTCCAGTGGTGCATGTGGGCCATGAACGCCACGCACGGCCACTTGCCCAAATGGTTCCGTCCTCCGTACGGAGGTGTGGACAACCGCGTACGTAGCATCATCCGGCAGTTTGGCATGCAGTCCGTGCTCTGGGACTTTGACACCTTTGACTGGCAGATAGCCTCCAGCCAAGGTCAAATGTCCGACGCAGAGCTCTACCCGGAGCTTGAGCGGTTTCTGGAGGCCAAACAAGGCCGCGGCTTGATCTTGGAGCACGACAGCTCGGCCCAGTCCGTGGAGATTGGCAAGAAGATCTTTGCTCAGCTCGGCCCGAACCAGAAGACCGTGGCCCAGTGTGCCGATGGTGTCGACTACCTCAAGGCTTTTGTCAACGTGCACGCGTGATGGAATGGCCTCTCTGCTACGTTCCTGCTATCATCTGCTTCCCTTCCGAATAGAAATTTCCGCATACTGCCGACTTGTAATTCTTAAGTAAGATAATTTTGAACCAACGTAAGCTGACCACAAGTTGTTGCGTACTGGGCCTTGACTGCGAAAAACTGCATATGCGCTGGGCCAGCACCGTCAAGCGCGACTTCAACACTTCATGCCGTGGTTCTTCCCTAGACTTGACTCTTCCAATCACTTACTCGTTACGCAAGTATGGCTCTCGCCGAGGGACCCGCGCACGGGATTCTGGGCACCTCTAGCTCGCGGTCTTGGACCTCGAGCAATTACTCACCACCCGCAGGTTTTTGTTTCTTCTCCGTCGCAGACTTGACGTCAACGGCCAGTTCCAACGCAAGCTTTGGGTCCCTTTGAGGTTGAATGGAAGGTTACAGAAAAACCCATACATCCCTAAGATGCTTATCTGTTTGTGTTTCTTTTCCTGGATCTCCGGGCATGTCTGTCCACTTGGCACGTCTTTGCACTCGCTTGACTTTGCTGTGTCCTATGACTCCGGCACTACCTCACGTTAGAGCGGCCTTTTAGCCCCCGAAGACCTCTCCTATAATGCTAGGGGCTGCTCCGGCGCATGTGAGCATGATATGTGCTTGCAAAGAATGTCATTGTCGGATGGTTTGTCATGGTGCCCGTGTGAGAAAGGAAGTTTGCGGAGGCACAAATCTATGGCTCAATGACACATGTTGCCCCCTGCGTGATGCTGGAGGTTTGCTTTATGGCTTTCGTTTGTGAAATCAGACTCATGAGGGTCTCGAAAGCCAGCCCACGACCACTTACACCCACTGCTTGAAATGCCCCGCGGAGCGATAAGGGAAGATTCGAAGACAAGCCCGCGGCTGTGTACGATGCCCCACTTTTGGCTATCCCTTTAGTTGGATTGATCCAGTGTCCACGTTTCGGCACGTAAAAGTGCCATCTATTCGAGTGCTCGCTGGGCCTAACGCGAGTGACATGTGCCCTGCGAAGAGTTCCGCGGGCCCTTGGTTGAGAGATAGAGTAACTTTGTGGGGTCTTGTCTCCTACCATTTTGTATGTTGCCACTTTATGAACCTGTTCGTTTGAACTTGTTCTGAACTTGTTCTGAACTTGTTTCTGAACTTGTTTGTTTATTATACATTTACTAACTGGCTTCCTTTGAAACGCGCCCGTGAAGCCCGGGGACCGGCACCACCTGCCAGCACTATTAAGCGCACTTGCGTGAGTCTATTGCCCTCTTCGATCTTTCACTTTTTCTTACATGATGATGCACTTGGCGCATGCAGACTTTTCCTTCTGAGGTGCGTCCTTCTTGCTTTGAGAGGCTCTGGAGACTGCGGCTTTCGTGTTTTCGTTTGTAGTTTGCTTCTCTTTCTCAACTGGCTTTTCGGCGGCCCTTGTTTCCTTAGCTTGAGCAGACCCAACAAACTTGGATGCACTGGTGGCAAAGGTCTCGCCCTGGGTGGAGGCGATTTTCAACTCAACCTCCGAAGGCTGTCTGGAGCCATCAGCCCCAGCGAAAGTGGCGGCACCGTAAGGGGTTCCTCCATGGACTTCGTCCAAGTTGGCCAATTCAGCAAAGGCCTTTCCGTAACCCAAAGGAATGTAGATCATGCCCTGGTGAGCAGCAAAGGCAATGAAGTGTCTCAAGGTGGCTTCCTGGGCGCCTCCAGAAGAAGACACAGACGTGAACGTGGCCACTGGCTTGCCAGACAAGCTTCCGTTCATCCAAAGTCCACTGGTTCTGCCCATGAACTCAGTCAACTGAGCAGGGAAAGTACCGAATCTGGTAGGGAACCCAAAAACAAAGGCATCGTATTCAAGCAACGACTCTGGAGTGGCAATCGGGTACTCGGCCTTGGGCGGAGCGTGCAACTTGTCCAAGACGTCTTTGTCCAATGTCTCAGGCACCTGGAGGATATCCACCTGGGCAACTTTGCCCGACTTCTCAGCACCCTCCTTGACGGCCTTGGCCAACGAGATAATGTGGCCGTAGGTGGAGTAGTAAATGATAGCAATCTTCATGGGAAATTTGTTTTAGGGAAGCACTAATCTCGGAAGATACTCAGCACAAGATCCGTCGTAAAGGAAGGTTGAGCAATTCCACTCGCGAAGGCCGGGTTATAAAGAAACTCTGAAACGGACACAACACAGCATGCGGCTACTTGATTCGAGAGTTTGTAAGCCGCTTTAGTAAAATAGCCCGCACGGCGTGCATTGTGCAGGCCGCGCATGAGGAATTTGTAATGATATTAGTAAAAATCTTAGTAGTTTCAAAGCAACTTCTAAGCAGCTTCGCGCGCAGCATGCGTCGCCGTGCACCCGGGCTCATATATATACTCGCATCACCACGCTGTTCTATTCATTATCTAACAAACAACAATGGCTCCTAAGGTTGCAATCATCATCTACTCGTTATACCACCACATCGCCACCATGGCCGAGTCGGTCAAGAAGGGTGTCGAGGCCGCCGGTGGGTCTGCCGAGATCTTCCAGGTGCCAGAGACCTTGTCTGAAGAGGTGTTGGCCAAGATGCACGCCCCAGCCAAGCCAAGCTACCCAATTGCCACGTTGGACACTTTGACTAGCTACGACGCCTTCCTTTTCGGTGTCCCAACCAGATTCGGTGCCTACCCTGCGCAATGGAAGGCCTTCTGGGACTCCACCGGAGGATTGTGGGCCAGCGGGGCCTTGTACGGCAAGCCAGCCGGCTTCTTCGTTTCCACTGGTACGCCAGGTGGAGGACAAGAGACCACCATTGTCAACTCTTTGTCTGTGCTTGTGCACCACGGTATGATCTACATTCCCTTGGGTTACGCCAAGGCTTTCGGCCAAATCACCAAGTTGGACGAGGTCCACGGAGGCTCCCCATACGGTGCTGGTACTTTTGCGGGAGGTGACGGTTCCAGACAGCCAAGTGCTTTGGAGTTGGAGATTGCCACCATCCAGGGTCAAAGCTTTTACGAGGCCATCCAAAAGTTTTAGGAGAATGATATAGAGTAATGGAAGCATGATGCAGCGACGTAGGTATAAATACACTACACTACACTACACTACTACTCTACACTACTACTCTACTCTACTACTCTAGTACTCTACTCTACTCTACTCTAGTACTCTACTCTAGTACTCTACTCTAGTACTCTACTCTAGTACTCTAGTACTCTACACTACTACTCTACTACTCTACTCTTCTACTCTACTCTACTCTACTACTCTACTCTACTACTCTACTCTACTCTACTACTCTACTCTACTACTCTACCAGTCAGTCATATAACACTATGGAGAAATTCTTTTCACGTCAAAGGTTCCGTCGTCTTGCGCAAGGTACGTGAGGCGGTCGTGCAACCTGCTCATTCCACCCTGCCAGAACTCCACCTCAAGAGGAACAATCCTCACACCACCCCAAAACTCCGGGCATGGGATATCGTCGTCGGCCACGTCCTTGAACTGGGCCTCGTACTTCTTGTAGAGCTCGTCCAACTCCTCTCGCGACGAGATGGTCTCCGACTGTGGCGAAGCCCACGCTCCGATCTTGGAGCCCCGCGGTCTCGTCTTGTAATAGCGCTCCGAAACCTCTCTTCCCACCTTCTCCATCACTCCCTCCACGCGCACCTGCCTCTGTAGGTGGCTCCAGAAAAACGTGAGCGACGCGTGCTTGTTGGTGGCTAGGTCCTTGGATTTCTTGCTGGTGCCCCAGTTGGAGTACACGATGAAGCCGGACTCGTCCAACTCCTTGAGAAGCACCACGCGCGACGAGATGCGGCCGGAAGGCAAGCGGGCCGTGGAGAAGACAACGCTCTCGGGGATCTGGCCCTCGGGGATGGTGTTTTTGGCGTCCTCGAACCACTTGTTGAACTGCAAGAGCGGGTTCTTGTGGATGTCGCTTTCGTTCAAGTGGCCCTTGTTGTACTGGTATGTGGGCGGCGCAAAGATGATGGGCTTGCTGGAGGCCATTTTGGATATGTTCTGGTTGGATATGTTTCTGGAACAGGCTAGGAGCGTGGCGGGGGAGAAACGGGTCATGTAGCCTGGTGCGGGTGGAAAATGTGCCTGCACCGCTATGCGCTTAGGCGTCTGCTCACCTCACTGCTTGAACGCTAATAATCGTCTATGGTATCTGTCTACTAACGTGCTGATGACTAAGGCCAGTGACTAGGTACTAAAGTCTAGGTGACCAGGTCTGTCACTCAGCAGTAAGACTGCTGTGAGGTCTGTCACCAGCACTAAGACTGCTGTGAGGTCTGTCACCAGCACTAAGACTGCTGTGAGGTCTGTCACCAGCACTAAGACTGCTGTGAGGTCTGTCACCAGCACTAAGACTGCTGTGAGGTCTGTCACCAGCACTAAGACTGCTGTGAGGTCTGTCACCAGCACTAAGACTGCTGTGAGGTCTGTCACCAGCACTAAGACTGCTGTGAGGTCTGTCACCAGCACTAAGACTGCTGTGAGGTCTGTCACCAGCACTAAGACTGCTGTGAGGTCTGTCACCAGCACTAAGACTGCTGTGAGGTCTGTCACCAGCACTAAGACTGCTGTGAGGTCTGTCACCAGCACTAAGACTGCTGTGAGGTCTGTCACCAGCACTAAGACTGCTGTGAGGTCTGTCACCAGCACTAAGACTGCTGTGAGGTCTGTCACCAGCACTAAGACTGCTGTGAGGTCTGTCACCAGCACTAAGACTGCTGTGAGGTCTGTCACCAGCACTAAGACTGCTGTGAGGTCTGTCACCAGCACTAAGACTGCTGTGAGGTCTGTCACCAGCACTAAGACTGCTGTGAGGTCTGTCACCAGCACTAAGACTGCTGTGAGGTCTGTCACCAGCACTAAGACTGCTGTGAGGTCTGTCACCAGCACTAAGACTGCTGTGAGGTCTGTCACCAGCACTAAGACTGCTGTGAGGTCTGTCACCAGCACTAAGACTGCTGTGAGGTCTGTCACCAGCACTAAGACTGCTGTGAGGTCTGTCACCAGCACTAAGACTGCTGTGAGGTCTGTCACCAGCACTAAGACTGCTGTGAGGTCTGTCACCAGCACTAAGACTGCTGTGAGTCCTCGTCAGAGACGCTGAAGCCAAAGCTGAACGAAGAAGTTTCTGTGAGCTTCTCCCACGCCTCACTCTTGCCCTTGAGTTTCTGCTGCTCCAGCTTCTCCCTCCTCTCCATCTGCTCAAGACTGTCCTGTAGCAACTGCCCGTGGCCGTGGTGGAGCATGAGCTTTCGGAATAGCTCAAACACTGGCAACGCCGGAAGCTGCCTCTCCAAAATCTCGCCGCAATCCTCGTCCTGTAGAAGCTCCTGGAGGTTGCATGCGTCAAAGACTTTGCAGTAGCGGCGAAGCGTGGCGATATCTTGGTCGGAGTCTTCGCCAACGCCTTCAAGCACGTGCTGGATGGCAGTGCGGACTTTTTGCGGCCGGAACCCCGAGATCTGCTTGTTCTTGTTCTTCAAGAAATACAACGCTTGGCCCACCTTCACCTGCGGCACGAAGTTCTGCGTCAACGCTATACTATCGTCGAAGTTGATCACCAAATGCCACCATCCGCTGGGCACGTACATGCACTCGCCGGGGAACGTGATTGCTATTTGAGCCTCGGGATGTCGGGCTGCATCGTTGTAAAATCCCGACAACACCCACTCGGCTATCCCCACCGGCGATGTCACCTCGCTCTCGTCCTCATCCGTGGACACGCCCGGTGGCGTTGTTCCCGGCGGAAACATCACCCATAGCTTGCGACCGCTGATGGCAGTATTCCATGCCGACGTGGAGTTTGGGTCCTTGTGGAAGGTCGACCCCGACCTGCGCAGGCCAATGATCAACCACGCGTGGTCTGGTCTGCAGTCGCCAAACACGCGGAAGTAGTCTGTCTGGAAGATCTCCGGCGCACGGTACTCGTGGCGGAGCGCCTTCATGGCCTCGCTGTTGCAGTCAAACAAATAGAGCGGGCTTTCGTCGCTGTTGGACGCAAGGTACTGCGAGTAGAGAGAGAGCGGCCAGCGCACGGCCTCTTGGCGGAACCTCACGTCGGCAAACCGGTAGAGCAACGTCTGCATGCTCCAGCGCGGCCACCGCCCGGTGTCTGGGTTGGTGAGGATGAACGGCCTGCTGTGCCAGTGGCTGTCGAAGAGCTCCTGGGTCATCACCGCCTCTTGCAACCTTTGGATGCGCCCCGCGGGGAGCTCCGGCACGCCGCTGCTCGCGAGTGATTCCTTATGGTAGGTTTCCTCCTCTGCAATCACCTTGGCAAAGAGAGTCTCGTACGACACCTGTGAGCACTGGAACGGCCGGTAGAGCATGTCTGAGCACACAAGGTTGGGCGGAAGACGCAAGTCCGCCAGATGCCACTTGCTGAGCTTCAACACCGAGAGCCTCCACGACCCCCGCCACTGCACAAGCGGCACCTCCTCGCCCTTTCTCTCGCATGCCACCACCTTGGAGATGTAGTGCTTCTTCCATATCTCCTCATCGTAGAGGTATGCGTAAAACACCCTGGACGTATGCGACAAGGCCTTGAGGTCGCACGCGTCTTGCACGAAGCCCAAAAGATCCATCATCAACTCCTCGGGAAGTCTGCCGAACAAGCCCAACTGCTCTTCCCGAGAGGGGCCCTGCGGCGGCTGGGCAAAGAAGAGGTTGCCCAGAGGTGCCACATTCAACGGGTGTTTTGCACACATGGACGACGCCAGGATCGTGCGGTGTGTGTCATGGTATACTTTTTTTTTCTTTGGTATTTGTGCTGGCATCTGCTTGGTGATGGTGATGCTGACGAGTTGTGACTTTTCGCACCATCTCACATCTCAGATCTCACATCTCACACCATCTCATCTCACACCATCTCATCTCATCTCACATCTCTCTCACTGTTCACTCTAGAAACGAAATACACGCTGTAAGTATCTATTATTCGATCTGGGCTCGGAGTCATGCTACTAAATATTTCTGACAGACTTTCGATAGAGACTGATCTACCGACTGCAGGCATGATAGCTTATACTTTAGACTATTCTAGCCACCACAATACTAAATAAACAAGGCAGTCTTGAGTACTACGCCATAATCGACTACGCCATCACACTACATCTTCTCTGCTGCACTGCTAACTAAGATACTACAGTGTGCTAGTCACTTGGCCGGACCGAGTCATGTAAAAGGATAATTCCGTTTCTACGTCGAACTTATGGTGCAGATCAGAGTGCAGTTCAGCGAAGCACGACTCCATGTAAGGATCTCATGGTCTCGTCAAGGTAGGTAAACTTCCTCATCTGTGTTAATATCACGCAGAGAGTTCTGTCAGGATCCTCAGCTACACGCGGAGCACTTGTGGGTCGTTGCGGGAGCCATTGTAGTAATGGTCCCAGGTTTAACCTTTATAAATATATCTTTTATATTGGAGTGGACCTTCACCCATCTCTACCACAAATACTCCCTCTGAAGGTTTCTCCCATATTCCCCTGTCTTAGGGTAATGAAGGAAGCCTTCGGGTTCTTCAATACATCAGCAATGTTAACTTAATATATCAGCAATGTTAACTTTGGTGTTGACATACATCTATATCGCATTGGCAATGTATTGTCTCACAATTCAGCCTTGACCAGTATATGCTTTGATTTTTTTTCTTGATCATTCTTTGATCCTTCGAACTTCTCTGACTTTTCAGTCAGTAGCAGATTGACTATCACATAAAACTTGGATTTTGTAGTCGGCTTCAACCTCGCTTAGTTCTTGATCGTCTCCAGAGTTGTTGTGGTTAGGGCAACTAACTCAGAGTTTAGAGGAAGTTGCAACCATTGATTGCAACTTGGATTTCCACAGCTAGTGAATTTCCATACATAACAATGTATCCTGTAATTGAACGGCTTTGGTCGTTTGATTCGGATGCATAGCTGGCATCTGAATAGGCTGTGATTTGACGTTCTGACTGGGACAAATACATTAGTCCTAATGTGGGGTTGACTTAAGGTTTTAATACCTTTGCTGCTTTTAGATGCTTCTTTCTGCGGTCTGATAGGTGTCTTGAGAGTTTCAGAACGATGTAATTATGTCAAAACGAACAGTATTGGCAGCGTAGAGTAACTTACCAATTATATTGAATTCTGTTTCGTCACATGACTCGTCTTCCTCGTTGAGTTCCTTTCATAGCCTTTTGAGCTGGAATAGCATGACCTTTACCATCAGACATCCCATAATTTAATACAAGAACATCGATCTTTCAAATGTAATTTCATGTAACCATATCCCAGTGATGTTAATGCCCAGAAATTGGCTTCTCCTAAATCCTCTTTTTGAAGTTCCTCAACATTTCCTTTGTTGACACATCTTTAAGATTATTTCCAGCACTAGTAGATCATCCCATAGAGTGCCATGAGTTTAAGGACTCTGTCCTTCTGCAAAATGCGTGTCTCATTTTTGGCTCTTTGAAAACCCATTTTATTAATGGGTTCATTTATCACTTGGTTCCAGACAAATGGTGCTTGCTTTAAGCCATATAGGGATTTGTTGAGTTTCAAGAAAAACTTTTCCTTGGAATCCTTACTCTTTTTCAAGGGGAAACCTGAACTTGTTTCATGTAAATGTCTTCAGGTAGCTTACCATTAAGGAAAGCTGTTTTCACGTCCATTTGATCAACTAGTATCTTATGGTGGGTGGCAATAGCAAGAAGAACCCTCAAACTCTGATAAGAGATGACTGGAGCAAATGTCTCTTGGTAATCAATACCTTCGACTTGGGTGTAGCCTTTGGCCACTAATCTTGCTTTGAATTTACCACCATCTTTCTTTCTGAAAACCCAACGGCACCCTATAGGCTTGACATCAGGGGGACAAGCAACTGGGGAAAATGTTTGGTTTTCCTCATGGGCCTTCATCTCAGCATTGCATGTTTCTTTCCAAAAGAACCAGTCATCTGATCTCTGTGTCTCTGCAAAAGATTGAGGAATATGATGTGAAGAGTCGGTACGTGCTCCCACCCAAAGACATCCCAAGAGGGTGTCACTGGTGGGAGCTTCCCGGGGAAAGTTAGTAGGAGAGACATCTGTGGTATTCTTCAGCTCTCTCAAAACCGGGATGAGTTCCTCTAATGTCTTATGGACTAGAACACTATGTGTTCCAAATGACTTTGTCAGTTGCCTGAGCGTAGTCAACAGGATACTCACCCATTCTTCCTCGAGAGATAAGAATAGCAGCGGACGAACGAGCGTCTGCAGAGAGTGAACTGCCAGGGACACTCCCTCTGTTGTCAGAAAGTAAATTCGTATGGCCGTACGAATACTTGGGAGGCCCACTACTGTTTAAGCAGCCAACATCTGAGACCATCAGTAAATCGTTGGTGTGCGGCTGTGCGGAGTCAGCAAGGGGCAGGAGCTGCTTCCGAAATCCCCACGGCCTCCAGCACAGCGGACTTGTTCGTAACCTGCGGATCCAGCAAAACAGTAGTCGAATCAAGTCCAGGCGCCAATGCGTGCGACAGTGCAGCATGACTCCTCTTAGTGACTTTACGGGACGGGGTCAGCAAGCTGGTTAGGGCAAGTCGCCTGTCCGTGAGTCTCCCTCAGTCTATCCACTGAAGTCCCGGCTTCAATGGAATGGTGAAACAAAGTTTCTAGCACATCAGAAAGTTTCTTGGAGTGTTTAGCATCAAGACGCTTGTTTGCAGGCGGGGGCTTATAGCCACCAGAGATATTCAGAAATCCCGACATGCGTAGGGTCTTTAGATCAGATTCTTGTATGTCATACATATCAAAGTATTTGTCGCGATCTGAGAAGGTAACTTGAGAAGACTCAAAGACCTGGATGGGATCATAAGTAAAGAGCTTATGTCCAGCACGATGCACACTGGGGCCTAAATAGGCACAAACAACCAGGCGCTGGGCAAACTTATTGGACTGCAAGTCCAGGGGAATCATGGCAAATGCTTTGCATCCGAAAGGATGTAGTTCGTCAGGTTTGATGCCGTTTGTGCCATTCCATAACTGGAGAGGGGTGCGAAAACCCAATACACCTTTTGGTGTTTGATTTAAAAGCAAAGCTGCCATGCGAACAGCATCAGGCCAAAAGATTAAGGGCACGGAGCCCAGAAGGAGTAGTGTCCTGGCTTTATCCTGAATAGTTCTAGTCAGGCGTTTGGCAGTGCCATTCTGGTAAGGCGAATATGTGTCCGTTAACCTGTGCAGAATTCCTTTCTGAAGAAAGAAGGCAGCCAAAGCGTCATTAAGAAACTCCGGGCCATTATCCGTCCGTATTTCAATGGGATATGGCGGGTATCCAAGCAGATCGATCGCGAAATTCACAAAGCGTTGGATCGCTTCAACTGCATCTGACTTATGGGAAAGGGGAATTGCTGCAACATATCGCGAATAGCGATCGACAATGGTAAGAAAGAACCTGCTTTTGTCGTAGGCTGGCGGATTGTCAAAAGGACCACTAATATCCATATGTAGGATGCTAAGAGGTCCAGGAACAGGTGTTCCAGTGGTACTCTCCTTGGGGTGTTGGGTGGTCATCTTAAATAACGCACACGCATCACAGGAGGTTGGATGTAAGTGGCTGATAGTATCGGGTATATCCCAAAGACGTTTGAGCGCACGGAAAGCATGGGCACTAGGGTGACCTAGTTTCTCATGCCACTCCCTCGCTTCTTCAGAAGGATTGATCTGAAAGCGAGAGGGGTGTTTCTTAGAAGAATCTATGACTTGCAGCAACTTCTTACCACAGCATCCATCATGGAGTAACCAAAGCTTATTGTCTCGGAAGACAGAGGGAATGACGACTGGTGTCGCATTCGATGGCAATTGAGAGGAATACACAACGTATGGCTCTCTGGTTCCAGCCAGATTGAGTCGGTAAAGTAGCGAAAGCTCAGGGAGACAATGCCCAGCGAGGACATTGAAGCTTGCCTCGGGAACATAATGTACATTTGCGAGATGCACAGTGATTTGGCTGGTAAGGCAAAGATGGAGTTCTCCATAGCCATGACTCCGCATGGTGCCAGTACCGATAGTACTAATGGTAGTCGTAGTGTCAGGTACAAACTCCGAGAGGAGAGATTGATCGTTCACATAGTGAAGTGGACTTCCAGTACTCAAAAGAAACTTACACGAAGAACAGTGATCAAATACTGATTCAGTGGTAAGTGAGAACTGGGCATCCGAGGCGGGAATGTCGTTGACAGCAGCTGAATTGTTCTGAGATTGTTCTGAAGACAGAGACTTTTCGTTCTGGTTGTTCGAGGTTGACTTGCCTTTGAAATTAGCTTTCCCATCGGCTTTGCCATTAAACTTGCCATCGCCCTTTCCCCGTTTGTTGGGTTGGGACAGGTAATTCTGATCTTTCCGTTTGTTGGAGATGGTGTTCTTCCCATTCGAATTGTAGCCCCGATCAGAGGGAGATCTAGGTTGAGACGAGGCATTCTGGGAGCTCAGATCCTTAGAATCAAGGGGACGAATCACGTTCCGTTTGACAAGGGCCCTTAAAAAGGCGGCCGCCGCGGATTTTATATTTGCCAGGCTGAAATCTAACTCGTAAAAAAGCCGGTTGTATATATCAGTACCGTATGGATGTACCACGCGCGCATGAGTGACGGCTTGTATATAGTTGCAGATTTCTGAGCGCGAGCGGCTGTGAGCAAGACAGAAGTCAATAAGCGGTTGGATTTCACCATTCTTTGCCTTGGTGAGAAACTTATCAAGCGAAATACCAAAAGTGCGCACATTGTCACTATGCTCGCCTTGGATTAACTTAGGAATAATGTTCTTATCCACAAATTCTTTGGTGAATAACCCAGTGCCAAACCACTTTGGGTCTTCAAGGCAGTGTTTCATGAGAAGGGCGAACTGCCGATCAAGGCGAAGAATCAATTTAGTAACCTGAGCATCAGGACCTTCGAAACAGGCCCGGAAACCTGCAGGTGTCCGCCGACAGTATTCTTCATGAACCGGCGAGAGATTGGCAAAATAATCCACAATCCAGTAGTAGAGCTCTGGCGTTTCGGTGCCAATTGCTAAGCTCAACTTAGTTGGAATAATCGACTTATAGTCGGTAAGACTCATAACCTGTAAAAGTGATAATTCCTCTTCCGCGTCGAACTTATGTGAGTCCGGTTCACCATAGATCAACCAAGGAGTACAGTCCAGTGAAGCACGACGTTCATGGTGTAAAGATCTCATGGTGTCGTCAAGGTAGGTAAACACTTCCTCATCTGTGTTAATATCAGGCAGAGAGTTCTGTCAGGATCCTCAGCTACACGCGGAGCACTTGTGGGTCCGGTTGCGGGAGTCATTGTAGTATAATGGTTCAGGTTTAACTTGATGACTTTTAAATATGGGCGGCAGCCCCTCCTTTTATATTGGGGTGTGCATACACCCATTGAGACAGCTCAATCTGGAGTTCAAAGGGCTTATTTGGGACATCCTTTTAAGCGCTGTGCGTAAATCGCGCACTGACTTTGACCTCCTGCATATTGCCGTGTTTCTACTTTAGACCACACCTAAGTGTTGGAGGTCAAAGTCTGAGTGCGCAAATTATGCACGGCACTTAGACAGATGTCTCGGTGCGGGGTCAAGAACTCCAGATTGAGCTGTCGAAAAACCCTTACATCCCTGGGACCATTACTACAATGGCTCCCGCAACGACCCACAAGTGCTCCGCGTGTAGCTGAGGATCCTGACAGAACTCTCTGCCTGATATTAACACAGATGAGGAAGTTTACCTACCTTGACGAGACCATGAGATCCTTACATGGAGTCGTGCTTCGCTGAACTGCACTCTGATCTGCACCATAAGTTCGACGTAGAAACGGAATTATCCTCTCTACACTAAGCTTTTCTGTATAAGGAGACTTTCACTCGCTCATAACCTTCTTGTGCTGGCTAGTGGGCTGTGTAAGCCGAGACCGGAAGTTGACACTATCTGACCGGAAGTATCCTTGGGGAGACTGGTGGCCCTCGGCATGGATGCGACGATACGCACGGAATGGGCCGGAATTGCACCCAGGTAGGGCGGCAAAAACCCGTGCACCCGGCTACCCCAGGACAAAAAGGCCCAACGCAAACGAGCCGATTTTGGCCGTGGGCGCATGGAAAAAAGTGGGCTGAGATGCTGGAATTCCGGAGATCGCCATGGATAAGTCTGAGGCAAAAATGCCCTCTGGGTGTGTTTTGGAGTGCTTGGGAGGGGGCACTCCGGCCGCGGCCTTCAATTCCGGCCTAAAGCAAGACCGAATCTCACTTGCTCGTACATGAACTCAGACTGAGTGCTCTACTCCGCTATAACTGCTCTCCACACTCTGCCTGTACCTTTACCTATGTACCTCATTTACCTATGTACCTCATTCACCCTTTTGAACCATGCCTTTTTCAAAATAACTCAAAGGAGCTACTAATCGCTCTCTATGTTGATGACCTACTTATTTTTGGGAGATACTGACAATATTGTACAAATCAAGAAATTATTGGGGAACACTTTTAAGATGAAAGATCTTGGAATTGCAAAGAAATTCATTGGGATTAACATTCTTATAAAAGAGAACTTCATCAAGACCATATGGGTGACTACTTGATTCACTCGAGTGTTATGATATGAAGAAATGCAATCCAGTGTTGGTTCCTGCTACAAATGAAAAGTTTGACAAGACTCTTGAAGATCTTGAACTATCTTCTGTGTGTTCCCTCTTGGGGTCTATCATCAGACCCTATAAGGATGAATGGCCCAGTGAGTGTGGCTGTGCACGACCCTCAGCGGGCCATAATATCTGCTTAGTCACTGTTCTGGTCACTATGTATTCACTAGTTATTTATCTGCTGATGATTTACCTGTCTTACCTCTTACCTCTTACCTCTTACCGCTCTTTATATGGCACAAGTCACCTCTGCTTCAGCTGGAATGATTGATATCAACGTCAATTGAGGACGTACAGACGGTCTACATTTCATTCTACAATATCCATCTCATCTGCTGAATCTTTAGCCTATTCCTCATTCTATCCCAGGTATTTTCCCATTGCAATTATCGCTGTTAGGAGATTCATGACTGTCACTGTCCAGCTCTAACATATTAGGTGTTTGCAAGTGCACAGTGCAGTTTGTATAGTGATGATTCGCTTCCATAGTCAGAGTTCATCCATATACTTAAAGCGGGCGTACAGAGCTGCAGATTTTGTTAGCTATGGATTGTTTTCTGAACACTGACTCACTCACATGATTGGCTGTCTGTGATTCGGCTATTTCCAAGGTGATAGGTAGATTTAAAGATTTGAACCCATCGAATTGTTCTCTATAGGATACTCCATTACTATTAATACTGCTCTTTTTGCTTTATTTTATCTATACAAGAATCATCCCAGGGATATTGATACTGACTCATATTGCAGAAATCAGGCATCCTCAACGGTTGTATTTATCTATTACTTTTCTGTTTCTTTCCTAAGCATAATTGTGGGTCTACAGCATATACTTTGTCGACAATTCTAACCATTTTGCGACGTCTCCACCTTTAGCGCATCTATATCTAATAAAGTTGTTTAGGCAATTTCTTTAGTAACTCAATTTTATTTTGTTGTGTATAATCTTAACACTATACCTTTTATTATTTATAAAGAACATTGTCTTCCTCATGAGCCAATAATTTATCCTTTCTCTCTTCAATTAAATTTCCATATCAAATTCGTATATACAACCATTAATTTTTCATACTCTTTTGGTGTACTACTTTCTATTTCATTTTCTAGATACAGATAACCATTTTTATTTTAAATCTACTGTGACCTTAAATTTTGACTTATAAATCTTTTATGTTTGTTATTATAAAGCCATCAGTTTCAGGTACATACCACATTACTTTTTCTGCATCCTTAAAGTCCATACTTCTAAATTTTCTGGTGTATATTTTTCTGAATAGTTTAAACTAGATAAATCTTCACCTTTATATAGATCAAAATAAAGTATGTTATCTATTCTATTTCGTATATACTTCTATAGTCTACCATATGACCTTTTAGTTCCGTTGTCATAACCAAACATTCTTCAGTTCATTTTTAACAATAAAGCATGTCTTCGTCAGCTTTAAAAGCTATTCATTCTTTATTACTATATAGTTTAGAAGCTATTTTTAGTTGTTATTTCTAAGGCATAAGAAGGATAATATTTGCAAGCAAATTTATTTAACATTTCGCCAACAATATTAACTGTTCTTCTATTGATTCTATTTCTAGCTGAAATTGGCTTTCGCATTTAGTTATAACGTTTGGTTCAACTTTTTCTATATATAATTCTTTTACCTGATTCTAATGGCTAGTGAAGCTAATTTTATCTAATTTTTCTCATTGATAAGCAGTTTAGTATCTATAGTTACGTATTTTACTTAGTTTCTATGTGACTCTTATTTGAGTATTTCCTAAAGTCAAAGTACGATACGCCATACATCTATAGTAAGTTATGTAACTTTGTTATCGTACTAATATCAGTTATTGGTAATATAAGACGTCTTCCAACTCGGCATTTAATTTTTCTTTTAATCAAGTACTGTTAACATGAATAGCACAATAGTTTTAAAATGTGAATCAAATCACATAACATAAGTTGGGAGCAAGCTAAAAGGTTATAATATAGATAATCCAAACTTGGAGCATGTTATTTAATCTTGATGATTATGTGAACTCTCTTGAATATTAAAAACAATAATATGAAAGAGTAGATGGGGTTCAGAAACCCTTGAGCATAGAATGAGTCATCGGCAAACGCTAATAGGTCAAGCAGAGAGGACGTTTGGCCGAGTGTATGCGTAGTGTGCGACCCATAGGATGAGTCCAAAGCCTAATTTCCACAACCTAGACCATTCCGGCACTAATTGCTAGGGAACAATATGACTATCATGATCACGTTGTTCTCAAAGAGTATTCTACTAGGGCCGCCGGCCATGATCTCTCACGGACTTGTGTTCCATATGCTATTTACATGCACTAGTCCTTCCTAACCTGCGATGGGTGATACATCAAAGGCTCCTCGCGTTTCGGGATCCATTCCTTCTGCTCCATCTTGTGCTCATACTCGGTCTGGTACTTTCCAGGATATATGATTTTCTCGTCAATGGAGTCCAAGTCCTGTTTGAAGCGCTGCGGCTCGCCGAAAACTGCCTTTTTCTTCTCCTTCAAGAAAGCCCGGATCTCTGCAAAGCAATGCATGCACATGAAGTGGGATCTCTTGACTCTTCCACACGCGGCACATCTGCGCAAGTTCTGGAGCGGCTGGATCTGCTTGTCTCCGGGCGAGTACAACTTCTCTCTCGTACGCTTGTACGAGGGCTTTTTCTTGGGCACGGCCTTCAAAATGGTACCATTGTCTATCATGAATGGAGGCTGGCCGTTCCGGCTCAACATCTCCTTCAACTCTTCTAGCCTGGAGTCCTTGGTGCGTATCGACTGCTGTGTCCAAGACACGGGCAACAAGTCGGCCAACCTGGGTAACCTATGGAGCTGGGAGAGCCCGATCTGTATGCTGCCAGGGAGAACAGGCGGGAAGCTGGTCCCGAATCTAAGTGCCAACGACATGTAAGTGTGAGTAAGTGGAAGTATTTTTTCTCGCTATCATGACCTGGTGCACGGGTGCAGCCCCATCTGGCCCGGCGCACTGTACTATACGCCCAAGGCCGATGACGAGTTCATGTTCAATATCTTTGAATTTCATGCATTCATAGCGAAGCTCAATTGCCAGTGTATGCAATGCTCTTAGAGCACTGATGACCCCATCAAAATCAAGAGCAGAAGAGTTCAGTGAACCAGAATACACTACCCAGACAGCCAGAGTAAGAATTACTTAATTGGGAGTAAGAATACTTATTAGCGCAGTAGCATTGCTATGCGAGGATAATCTAAATATCCTAGTATGCTTCCAAGAACACTACTCCAAGAACACTCTTCCAAGAGCACTCTTCCAAGAGCACTCTGGATACTTCGAATACTCTGGATACTTCGAATACTCTGGATACTCCTGAATCTCCTAACGACTCCTGTATTAGACAGTACATCTGCCCATGTGTACAGTAGAACCTGCCACCAGTATCCAACAAATCGGGTGCCAGTTTGTGTGACGCCGCAGACCCAGTAGATCCGACCTTCGCATTCTCTTTAGTTGCACTCACGTGGATGCGCGAGTGTGCAGAAACCAAACGCGGTAAACACAAATCAAACGAGAATATTTGTGGATAAAAGGAGCCGAGTCCCCTAGTTCTTATCCCGTCATCATGTCTAACTACGTGGAAGAAAACATTGTGCAGCCAAGCAAGTACGTTGGTTTCGACACCATTACTTCGCAGATAGAAAACCGGTTGTTGAAGCGGGGTTTTGCCTTCAACATCATGGTGGTCGGCAAATCGGGGTTGGGTAAGACCACCTTGGTCAACACGTTATTCTCAGCCAAGTTGGCCGAATCGCTGGGACGTCGTGATGCTGAGGAGCCTTACGAGCAGACCACGGAAATCAAGGTCCATTCGCATGTCTTGTCGGAGAACAATGTTCGCTTGAACATCAACATCATTGACACACCTGGCTTTGGAGACCAGATCAACAATGAAAAGTGCTGGGAACTTTTGGTTAAGTACATCAAAGAGCAACACTCTCAGTACTTGAGAAAGGAGTTGAGCGCCCAGAGACCCAAGCATATCCCTGATACCCGAGTGCACTGCATTTTGTACTTCATTTCTCCAAACACCGGCAAGAAGTTGAAGGCCTTGGACGTCCAGGCCTTGAAGAAGCTCACGGAGATTGCTAATGTTGTTCCTGTCATTGCAAAGAGCGATTCGCTTACTTTGAGCGAAAGAGCCACGTTGAAGAGATCTTTGCAGAACGACTTCATCAGACATAAATTGAACATCTACCCTTATGACAGTGAAGACTTGTTCGATGATGAAAAGCAATTAAATGAAGATATCAAGTCCTTGATTCCTTTTGCTGTCGTTGGCTCCAACCGTGAAACAGAGATCAATGGCGAGTTGGTGAGATCCAGAAAGTCGAAGTGGGGTGTCATTAATGTCGAGGATGTCTCGCAGTGCGAGTTTGTGTTTTTGAGAGATTTCTTGACCAGAACCCATTTTCAGGACTTAGTGGAGACCACTGCTTTGGTCCACTACGAGACCTTCAGATCTAAGCAATTGATTGCTTTGAAGGAGAATGCAAACAACACAAACCGGCTGTCCGTGCAGGCTTCACAAAAGGTCCATGCAGCTTCTCAATCCACCAACACGCTTGCGTCTCTGAATGGAACTCACCCGCAACAACCTGTCTCCATGGTATCGGCGGTGTCTCAAAGCACAGTGACTGCTCCTGTTGGTCAAGCCGGCTACTGAGCCCCGTATTTGCTGTACCTAAATACTTGCTTCTTATACCAGCGAAAGAAATATGCATGCGTGCGTGCTTTCTGCTGTGGGTCTTTGCTATTAGTTTTGGAGTGCTTCCACTAATTGGCAGTGTGCGGTGAGGTGTGAACAATGTCGAACCGCTCGATTCTCGCTTTAAATACATATTATGAGTATCTGATGTAGCACTAGATCACTTAAGGTTCCAACAGGGACAAAAAAAGGTTTAAAGCCAAAAAGAAAAAATGCTGGTCCCAGGAATCGAACCTGGGTTTGTTCGGCCACAACGAACTGTACTAACCACTATACGAGACCAGCAATTATGGAGTTTTCCGAAGTCAAGTAATTCTGATCACAAACGTTTATTATCTACAAAATTATATATATTTCGGGAGAGCACCCCGTCCAGAATCTGTTTCACTAAAGTTGAATGAACGAATTTTCTTTATTCATATGACAGCACAATATCTCAATAAAAACAGGTATCACATTCTGGATAGTAGGTACAATTTGTTACAAGATACAGTTGTTACAAGTGACAGTTGTTACAAGATACAGTTGTTACAAGTGACAGCTTATTATAGAATTATAGTGTTGTGGAGGATCCTGCGTTTTAATTAAAGTTGAACTGCATATATGTGGTTATCACGAGGGTGAGAGAACGAGTCCACACTCAACCACATTCTTTCGAACCCCAACAAATGGTTTCTCTTCACTGCTTGGCAGATGTCTGCTTGATCCCAATTGGCACCGGAAAAGCATCTGTTCTGGACGAAGTGGCCACCATAACTAAAATTGCCCGCAGCTCCAACTTGCATTGCACATTGCACTCTGCCGGCACAACCATTGCAGGCCCTTGGTCTGAAGTGATGGAGCTTATTGGCAGGTTCCATGAGGTTTTACACGAGCAAGGGGTGGTTCGCATCCAGAGCGATATCCGAGTAGGAACTAGGACTGATAAGAGCCAGTCACCACAGGACAAGATTGACGTTGTCGAGGCAAAGCTCAAGAAAAGTGAGTGAGATGAGTAACATTGAGGCAGGAGCTGTCAGGCCACGTGCATCAAGGTGATCGAAGGAGCAGAGGCAAGCGCACTACTTTGTGCGGGCAGTGATGTCATGGCCAGCACGCCTGCTTTGAAGGTCAGTAACACGATCCTGGGTCCAGCCGAGAAGTTTCGGGTTCACTATAAGCATATGGCGGATGAATTCCTGGCACTCTCCAGGCAGGTATTGTTTTCCAGTTAATTTAGATAACTCTCGTGCAATGAAATTCCACTTGTCGATCTCTGCAGAATCAAGTAACCCTTGCAAAATGTCTCCGTGTTGGGGGGTCCAATTCAGGCTATTGTTATTGCCCTGTTGGCCAATGATGACCTGGTACCTGTTTCTGACAGCAATAGGAGAGTCGATTCCCACGAGCTCGGCGATCTCGGCCCACGAATAGCCGTCTCGCTTCAATCTGATGATCATGTCGTCCTGGAACTTCCCATACTTGGATCTGGAGCGGCCTCTTCTAAACCTGCGCTGTTCGGGCACCTCGGTGTCGATGCGGTACGTGCACAATGGGGGAATTGGCATCATCTGTCTCAACTGCAGTATCAAGCTCTCTTCGGAGGTTGAGTTTGTAGTTAAGTCCTCCATGGAGCTGGACTCGGAGATGTTTGACACGTGTAGGCTTGTCAATGTCCCGTGGCCCTCGGGCTGGTACCTCAGCATATCTTGCATTGAGATGGGCAAGAGACACATGGTTTCCAAATGCTGCAAATAAGGCTCTAAGGTTCGGGGCTCAGCAAGGTTCACGGGCTCGCAAAAATGAAGAGGTTCACGCATCTTCTTGGCATGCATATCCTCAGGAGAAACTTGGCCATTCCAGCTGACGGGGTGCTGAGCATAAGAACCCTCACATTTCGTCACTGTGTTTTCCTGTAAGTAGGGATTCTGCAAATTGGGCCAGTCTCGATGATTAAGCATGTTGTCGCTCAAGGAAGGGTTGAAGTCAGGCTCTGCTCTGAAGACAGGACTTGTGGATGAGAGCCTCGAGCAGCGCAAAAGATGTGGTGTTCTGGAAAGCCGGGCCTTGAAAGTCTAAATACTTCTGTTTGGAGCCAAGGTTTGAACAAGCGAGAAGAGGGTTTTCAGACTGTCACTTTTCAGGCAGCCAGAGGAGATTCTTCTCCGGAGACAAATCTGCTGATTTTTGCTGCCTTCTTTGTTCAAGTGCTTGCATTGCGAGTCATTTGCCAACAATGGAGCTCGCGATTTTCCAACCGAGGCAGCTTCTTCTACCTTGTGAAAAGGGGATGGGGTGACGGAATCGCAGCTGATCTTTTCCGCTCTGCGTCACTCTGTGATTGCCGAGGATTGTCTTTTGAATGTGAGTTTAGGTGCCTGAGCCAAGCTAGTTTACGAGTTGGAGCGTGTGCCTAGGTGCTCATAACCACCTTTGCCAGCAGTATGCCCGAAAGCTTTAGGCAACTGAAATTGCTCTTTCTATATGAGTCAGGGGACCTTTCTCGACAAGAAAGATAGTGACATAATTCGGGGGTGCATGCATTCCCATTGTTCTATGAGTCAACCCCTTCTGGACGAGGCGCTCGCCGGCGACCCCCGTGCCTAAACCCATGTGGTTAAGCCGGGGTGTTTAAAAAACAGATTTAACCATGCCACCCCATTTCACTTCAAGAAAACATTCTGCTTCGAAAAATCACCATACTGGGTTGATGGGTTGCATGTAGGTATAGTTGTCTCCTGCATGCGCCCCATGGCGAAGAGTTCGCTGGTTTAGTGGCCCATTGTTCCGGCATCGGCCTTCGGCGCTTTGAGCCACCGACAGCTTGTGCCAGACGGCGAAAGCAGCCCTCCACTGCTGTGTGCTGTATACAGGGGGTCTCTTTAGCCCCTGCCTCTGGCCTCTCAAATCTTCGGGAAGCCATATGGACCTCAAGCTGCATATGCGCTTGCGCACCCCAGCCGTGCGCTATTTTGCAGCCATAGTCAAGACAACTAAACCACACATATATTGAAAATCTTTTTTCCCTTCCCATGGTCGCTAGTTCTTGTAAATGTACGACTCCGCTTACGACTTAGCCACAGGTGACCGCAAAACAACCGCTTCCTACCTGTGTATGAAGATCGACCTCCATGTGACAGTTATCTTGTGTGGCGTGTACTTCCTTCAATTCATCGACAAGTCGCTACTTAACTATGCTGCCGCCATGGGAATCAAGGAGTACCTCGAGCCCGGCTCCAACCAGTTCTCGGACCTCGGCACTATCCTCTACGTGGCCTATGTTGTGGCCGAGCCTCTCTACGTGTTTCTTTTCCAGAAGTTTCCTCCGGCCAAGCTTATGGCGTTCAACGTGATCTGCTGGGGCCTTTTCGTGGTTGGCCATGCGTTTGCTAAATCTTACCTGTCTCTTATGGCTGTGCGCTTTTTCCTTGGGTTTTTCGAGGCCTCTGTGGCCCCGGGGTGTACTTTGATTACCGGCATGTGGTACAACTCGTCCCAGCAGATTCGCAGAACTTGCTGGTGGACATGCCAGGCAGGTGTAGCCACGATCATCGGCGGGGTGCTCTCGTATGCATTCCAAAACGTGCATAGCTCCACGTTCCAGAGTTGGCAGATTCTTTGCTTGCTTTTCGGGCTCATCACGGTGTTTTGGGGGTCGCTTCTTTTATGGTTCATGCCGGACTCGCCGGTCACCGCCCGGTTCCTATCCAACGAGGAAAAGATTGCGGTGGTGGAAAACATCCGGTCCAATCAAACGGGAACGGGAACCACGGAGTTCAAAGTAGCCCAGCTCAAAGAACTTTTGCTCGAGGACCCTCTCACGTGGTTGATGCTCATGCTCACATTCCTACTGATGATACCTACGGGTGCAGTGCTTACATTCTCCGTGACGATCATAGCTAACATTGGCTTTTCCAACCGAGATGCAGCTCTCATGCAAATGCCCGTGGGAGTGTCCACAATTATCACCATTGCTTTTGGCACTTACCTATGTGCTTATTTCAAAGGCAAACACCGCAACTTGATCTTCATTTCTATGCTTGTGCCTGCTATTATCGGCTATATTGTGTTGATCTCGTCAAAAAACAAGGTCGGCCAGTTATTGGCAGTGTATCTTATCAACGTCGGGACTTGTGTCATCACCATGATATACTCGTGGAATTCGGCCAACACCGCAGGGTACACCAAGAGGGTGGCCAGGACCTGTTTGACCATGGCGTTTTTCGCTGCTGGCGCATTAACAGGACCTCAGCTCTTTAAGGCCAGTGACGCCCCAAGGTACATCAAGGCTAAGATAGCGATGCTCGTCCTAGAGGTGGTGTGTATTCCCCTCGTCTTGTTGATCACGTATGTCTCCTCCAAACAGAATGCTGAAAAAGACAATATGGAGAAGGAGAAAGAGTTCTGGTTGGATGAAAAGGGCGGAAATCATGAGTTTATGGACTTAACCGACAGAGAAAACATCATGTTTCGGTACTCGTACTGATGAAAATCACTGTGAACCCTGTCCTCAGAGGTACCCTCCCTTCTCCAATAAATAAGTCTTGAAATATTCAAAGCTGACAAGAGTCACAGCGCTTGCCGGAAGCGTCCGCGCTAGATTGGTTACGTATCCCGCGTAGTAGCCTTTGAGCCCGTCCTTGCGGAAAATCTTCTTCATCTCGGTGACCATTTTTTTGGAAGCCTTGCGTTCTTCTCGTGTCTGCATCTGAAGTCGAGTTCGTAGAACTTCATGTGGATATGTGACAGTGCTGGCTATCATCTTGGAGCCCGAAGAAGCGATCATGAGCCTCCAGAGCTTATAATCCGACCCCTTGGCAATATCCTCGGTGTTGTTCACTCCTAGCAACTTTTTAAAGGCTTCATATATGGGAAAGTGGATCCCCACGTGCACCAAACCAAACAACGACGGCACCAAGCCACTGTAAAACACCTTGAGGCCCTCGCTTTTGTACATTGTGCGGAACGCGTCGAGGGTGCCTTTGTAGGGCCTTTTTTCCTTGCCTGTCTGGACCATGAGTCTGGTCTTGACCACCCAAATGGGGTTTACTATGAATGATGAACATGCACCTGCGGTTGTGGATGCAGCAAAGTGGTTGAGGTAATCGATATTCCAGCCTAACTTCCTGGAGAAGAAGTCGGGGTAAAATGTCTTTGCTCGTTCATAAACAGTGAAGTAGATTGCCCATGTAGGCAAGTACCCTACTGTTACTGGAACGACCCCGCGGTATAGCCCGGCGATGCCCTCGTCTTGCAAAATTGTCTTGAAGGCATTGAAAAAACCACTATACTTGTATTCCACGCTGACGGCTTGGAATCTGGTCTTGACGACATCTAACGGGCACACAAACACGCCCGAGATGAAGCCCGACGCTGCGCCGGCCATAGTAATGAGATGGCCCTGCGAGCACTTTGAGAAGAGCTTGCTGGCTACGTCAGACGGCGTCGGAGTTACCGCATCTGAGCAACCCGAGGGTGAGCCCAAGTGATGGGAGTGTTTTAAGTCGTTTTCTCGAAGGTCGAAGTATTCAAGGTCCTCAGCCATTCTGGTGTCTTTCTCAATGGGTGGTTTTGGCCTGTGGTCCTAGAGTATGATGGATGCTGACGAAAGGAAGGATGTGATGGCGTGGCTAGATGGGCGAAGTTGATACTTGCAGAGAGCCAGTAACAAGGCCGGGGGATGTCGGGAACGGAGTGTTTATGCAGAAGATGCCCAGACTGCTTAGACTGCTCGAGAAGGAATAGTCAAGTGCCCACGGAAATGTACACGGGCCTGCGCTCTGAGAATTTCGCTTCACGCTGTGGTACAGGTTTTCACACTGCACGCTGGCGAGCCAGAAGCACGCCAAGGAGGCGAGATTTTAGGGTCCGAGGTGAGTCGAAAGAAGCCCGGGCTTTTCTCTGAGCAAGCTAATTTCCGAACCGAAATTTTTGCTTTTAACCTACAATTCAAAGTCTCTGTATTGTGGAATGGCCGCGCGTAGTCCAGGTAAAGTGAAAACCTCGGTCAGATATCTGTATCGAGACTGCGATCCGGATATACTTTACAGCTTAACCGCTAAAATAGTGTACTAAAGTGATGAAAGAGTTGATGTTTGCAACAGGAGCATGCTTCAGACCCCACGTGCGTTCAAGTAGTATTTGGTGTAATAAACAGGAACAGTGAGTGAAGTGTAGTATGCACTGGGCAAGAAGTGTAGGTAGTAAGAAATATCTAGGTAACGGTTGGGCAATAGAGGCAATGGGTTCAGGCAATGCGGTATTCGGTGATTACGTATTTAGGTAATGAGGTATTCGGTGAAGTATTCGGGATGTATTCGGGATGTATTTCGGTAGTCAGGTACCAGGCATGGCTAGAGGTTTGAGTCGGGACGGCTCTGGACACTGCGTATCGGGACATAGTGCCGGGACAGTGCTGGGACAGTGCCGGATTTACCGACCGAGATACAGGCTGCTGCGTGAGATTGCTACCCCCTCCAAATATTATATAAGTATCCACACCCAGCTGCTCTTTTAAGACCAGAGTCGGCACGTTCTAAATATTCACTTTTCTGCATAATGTCAGCCCCCAAAAAAGACGGAATCACCCTCTTCTCCAAAGAGTACTTTGCAGCCTGTACGCTCGGTGGTATCATAGCCTGTGGCCCCACCCATTCTGCAGTGACGCCTCTAGATTTGGTCAAGTGCCGTCGTCAGGTCAACTCGAGCCTTTACAAGTCCAATCTCCAGGGATGGAAGACCATTCTCAAGACTAGCGGCGACTCCATCTTCACCGGTGTGGGGGCCACCTTTATCGGGTACTCCTTCCAAGGTGCAGGTAAATACGGATTCTACGAGTACTTCAAGAAAACCTACTCTGATGTTGTTGGTGTTGAGTATGCTGAAAAGTACAAGACCGGTGTGTTCTTGGCTGCCTCTGCCTCTGCCGAGTTTTTGGCTGACCTTGCCTTGTGTCCTTTCGAGACCATCAAAGTCAAGAGCCAGACCACTATCCCATGTTACGCCAACTCTGTGTTTGACGGCTGGTCCAAGATTACAGCCAAGGAGGGAATTGCCGGTCTCTACAAGGGCTTGGGTCCTCTCTGGGCCCGTCAAATCCCCTACACTATGGTCAAGTTTGCTTCCTTCGAGAAGACCGTGGAACAAATCTACAAGTACCTCGGAAAGCCGGTGTCTTCATACACCTCCTTGCAACAAACCGGGGTTTCCTTTTTGGGTGGTTACATTGCCGGTATATTCTGTGCTGTTGTTTCACACCCCGCGGATGTGATGGTTTCCAAGGTCAACTCCGACAAAAAAGCCACTGAGTCTTTGGGTCAAGCTGTTTCTAGAATCTACGGACAGATTGGCTTCACCGGTGTGTGGAACGGGTTGCCTATGCGTATTGTTATGGTTGGTACTTTGACTGGCTTCCAATGGTTGATCTACGATTCGTTCAAGGTGTACGTTGGCTTGCCCACAACCGGAGGCCACTAATATTTAAAGAATGCAATTAATATACAACCAATGAATACGCCTGACTCGCAGCAATAATCAATTAGCTCCAGACGTTTTTGTAGAGATCATTCTCTAGGTCGTTTGTAGTGGTGAAGCTAGGGCCATTTGTATTGCCAAATGTTCCTGCAGAAAAGGATTCACTGAATGTTGGAATAGTCACTTTCAGTCTTGAGACCGAAGACCATTGATTGACATTGGCAGAGCTGTCGGTCCATTCGTTGCTCCAGTCAGGGGATGTAGTTGCTTTGCTTACTGATGTAGGTTTGGAACTCATGGACAAGGAAGAGGCCAGCTTCACTGCTGGACTAGAGACCTTTTGGTCCGAGCCGAAATCCAACCCCGAAAGCGAGTCGGATAAATTGGAAACGCTTGTCAGACTGGCTGCTTGAGGGTTTGGCGATGGAGTGTTTCCTGCAGAGAACCTAGGACTTGGAGAAGGCTGTGCTTGGGGAGCGCTATGAAAGCTCGATGAGGAGGATGTTGGGGTTGAGTAGAGCGACAAAATAGACTTCTTCAAGTCGGTTCGTTGATTGTCTTGGCGAGCTTTCTGCGGCACTGGCGGAGATGACGTGGATGCCTTGGGCTCCCGAGAGGCCACAGGTTTTTGCGCTGCTTGGGCCACGCTGGGTGGCAAGTTCCTCAGCGGAGCCGAGGAGAAGGACCCAAAATCATCGTCTAAAAGATTGGCAGACGCAGCATTCTTCACTGGCTGGGTGCTGTTGATGTGACTAGATGGAGAGGCTACTGCAGGCACAGAGGCAGCCGCCAGAGAAACCAGCAACGACATGGGGTCGGGGATCTTGGGAGAAGCCACCCATTTCTTCATGTCGTACTTTGTTCTGATGAAATTCTCGATTTTCGAGCCGTCTGGCACGTAGTTTTCGGGCAACTTTGCTTCCCAGTATAGATTGCACTTTGCATTTCCCCACTTGACCATGGACTCGACTTGCTCATCAGTCCACACGTCCAAATCCACCGACTTGACCCGAGAAATGTGCGTGCCCATGGATCTGTGGATACCGGAGCAACGGATACAGATGAAGCAGCCAAGGTTCCACGAGGCCCACCGGGGATGGCCTGCGGTCTTGCAGTCCACGCAGTTCTTGTTGGCAGCTTCCTTGAGCAACTGGCGGAGAATCTGCTTATGCTTCTCGCTATGAGTCTTTCTAGACGAAGGAAGGGCTGACATGAAGATGGGTGGGATTGAATGGAAACGGTGTGTTTTATCGCGTGGACAGATCAGTGGTGCACGGGTGCGCGGCCTCAAGCTTGCCCCAAGCCACACCTGTGAGCTCCGGTCCGAAGGCTCACTCTTCTGGTGTGCCTAAACGGGGAATGCTACTTGCAGAACTCTTAGTTAGACCGGTTTGTTCGTAAGGGCCTGCACGCAGGGCCACAGGACACATTCCGTTGCTCAGCTCGGCTCGGGGCGTACTTGAATGGCATGAACCAGGGCTGACTCCGTCTAGTTCAATGCCTAATTCCGCAGGGAAATTACTCTTTTTATCTTTCGAAAATTCTCTTATCTTCCAGGCTGACTCTGACGTATTGTTCTCAGCTGTCAATGTAGCGTAGCAATTAAGCGCGACCACTTAAAGTCACTAGCTACGCCGCACCCCGGAAGTCAAGGCAGGAGGGCATCGAGATCGGCCGCTTGTGGCGACCGTTGGCCGTCTTGTTGCCGTAAGCGGCGACCAGCACTCCTGAACTCGCCGTATATGGAATGCCCAGTAGAGGTAGTGCATGTGGCATGCATGCAAGGTTGCATCCAGATCGCGGACAACAGGTACGGAATTAGACCCATCGCATGTCACCTTGATACCGTCCGCTCTCCAGCTTCTTCCCACCCCACCCTCTGCGCTCACCACCTTCGTTCACTGGATTGAATGGAGAAACAGAGCAGTGTGCAAATATATACGCGGGCCCAGGTGGCGGTCCACGACCAACTGGAGGACTTGTGGATGATCATCTACAACAAGGTATATGACATGACGGACTTTGCACGCATGCACCCCGGCGGCCCAGAAATGCTCTACGAGTGTGGAGGGCTTGATGCCACGCTGGACTTTGAGGACGTAGGCCACTCCAGTGTGGCTTTGGCTATGCTCCAGCCGTACGAAATGGGCCAGCTACCGGCACACGAGAGCAAAATATATCCCCACATGAGTCTACAACCGAAGACTAGCAAGCCTGCGTGTTCAAAGAGCTCCAAGGGGGGGAAGCGTACGTGCATGTCACGGGACATGGTGCTTCTTTGCTTAGTGGGAGCAGCCGTCGTGTCTTTTATGACGATTCTACTTTTGCAGAGAGCAAAGTGGGTGCAGATTTCCACGTGACACCGGTCTATACCCTTGCTATTGATAGGTGGGACAAAGAACACTTGACAACACGTGCAACCAGCACATATACATTAGTATACATTAGTATACATCATATATCCATCACACAACATCATATATACATTATATATGTCATATATGTCATATACATCATATACATCACATATACAGCTTCTCTATGACACATGTCAACCACTGGTCATACACCACTTGACATGCAATACCTCTTACATGCAATACCTCTTGACATGCAATACCTCTTGACATATACCACTTATATGCAATACCTTGACCACCGTACCACTTACATATCCAACACGGGAAGCCTCCGATGTATTCACACGCTGAAAAAACCTTTTCCCAGGTTAGTCAGTCGGTCCAGCCGGGGTCGGTACCGCTATAAAGTGCAGTCTCTGAGCATGTGCGAGTCCGCGATCAACTGACAAACCTTAGTCATCAGCGACATAAGCCACCATGTCGCTATACGAAGAACCTGCGTGCAACCAAGATATATGTGACTTTGTGGAGGTCAAGCGTGATGCAAGCCCAGCCTTGGGTGCTTTTGACAACAACCCGCTTCCCGGCTTCGACTACCAGCTTGTGTCCCCCCCTAATATGGCCGACATCCCCGACTGGAGTTCTCCAGATAACACGTTTATGCCCATGCCAATCGAACCAAACAGCTATGATGCCAGTCAAATACAAGGCAACCCGGTCGCCACCAACAGCACCCACTCGGGCTCGTCTAGCAATGGCGCTGACTATACCACCCACAGCCAAGATAACCAAATGCAGGCCAATTGGAACAGCGCGTCCTCGGGGGCAAAGGCTAGGCTGCATGATAAGGTGTCGAAGGCAAAGAGCCAGAGGGCCAAGGAACTCAGCGCAAAAGAGGCAGAGCTCATGGAAAAGGACGATGCGCTGTTGTCTGAGGCGGAGCTAGTAATGAAGAAGAAGGCCATCAACAGACTCGCGCAAAGAGCGTTCAGAGAGCGGAAGGAGAGCAAGTTGAAGGAGTTACAGGCAGAGCTTCTACGGAGCGAGATTGAAAGGCAAAAGTTGCTAGAGCACCTCGAGGAGTTCAAGCGCCAGTTTATTTGTATGAAAACTGAGAATCAGATGCTACGCTCAAACAGGGACCATATCGAAACTTCGGGTCCTGTCTTGCAGTTGCATTCGCCAGACTCGCAAGAAGCTTTCATCGAGCAGATGATGAGTGGCCAGGATCATGTGGTGGATAACCGCACAATCAATAAGGTGTACCCCGAGCCCAAGAACCCAGGCCGGAAAGTCTTGGGCGTGGGTGCTTTGTGGGACTACTTACAGCTCAAGAGAGAAGAGGAGGAGTACGAGAATGTGGACATGCTAGATTTGATGGCGCTATTGAAGGGCAAAGAGTTGTGCCATGGATACGGGCCTGCATACCCGTTGGACTTGGTTGAAGATGCACTCAAGAAAGTGGCTGCTCGTGTTAACGGCACCGAGTAGCCGGGCCCATCTTCACCAGGACCCTTTAGCAGCCATCATAGCAGCCATAATAGCAGCCAGTGTCAAGCGGTGGTGGGTAAAATCCAGCTAGTCACGAGTCTGCCTCAAGCACCGATAAGTCTTTGCCTAAATTCAACCAATATTCCAAACACTACTTGCATATCTCCAGCGATGGTTTGTTCGAAATGTGGAACGCGCACCCGCCAGTGCACTTTCGCACCGAACTTTCTAGAACGAAAGTGGCCTCGCTATATAGATACGCAAAATAAGCTAGCACCCTCACTTCCCATTTAATATCCTTACTTCCAACAATGTCTAGCGAAGAGTACAAGGCCCAAGGTAACAAGTTCTTTGCCGCCAAGGATTTCGAAAAGGCAATTGAACAATTCACCCTTGCAATTGAATCCTCTGAGTCCCCCAACCATGTTTTATTTTCCAACAGATCCGCCTGCTACGCCTCTCTCAAGAACTTCCCTCAGGCTTTGAATGACGCTGAGGAGTGTGTGAAAATCAACGATTCTTGGGCTAAAGGCTACAACCGTGTCGGTGCTGCTCAGTATGGTCTTTCCAACTTCGACGAGGCTCGTGCTGCTTACCAAAAAGCTTTGGAGTTAGATCCTTCAAACGCTATGGCTCAAAACGGCTTATCGGCAGTTGAAAGTGCTGAGGCTTCTAGAAATGCTGCCCCAGACATGGGACTTGGCAAGATCTTCTCCGACCCAAACTTGATTACAAAGTTGAAGAACAACCCCAAGACTGCCGAATTGATGAACGACCCTGAGTTGGTCACCAAAGTGTTGCAGTTGCAGTCGAACCCACAAGCAGGTATGTCCACCATGTTAAGTGATCCAAGAATGATGACCATCATGGCCGCTTTGATGGGTATTGACCTCAACATGGCTGACGGCCCTGTTCCTCCCCAGGACAAGTCTGCAGAGGAGACTTCAAGTACCAAGCCCGAAGAAAAGGCTGCTCCCAAGCCAAAAGCCCCAGAGCCCAAGAAAGAGGAGAAGGTGGCTGAGCCATCAGAAGATGTTGAGATGGAGGATCCCGACAAGGCCGAATCGCTCAAGATCAAGGGCGAGGCTAATGTCTTGTACAAGCAAAGAAAGTTCGACGAGGCCATTGAAAAGTACAACAAGGCCTGGGAACTTTACAAAGACATCACATATTTGAACAACAGGGCTGCTGCCGAATACGAGAAAGGCGACTACGATGCTGCTATCGCCACATGCGAGCTTGCTGTCGACGAAGGCAGAAGTATGCGTGCAGACTACAAGATCATAGCCAAGTCTTTCGCCAGATTGGGTAACTCGTTCTTGAAGAAGGATGACTTGGAGTCCGCAGCCAAATACTTTGACAAGTCTTTGACCGAGCACAGAACACCAGATGTGTTGACGAAGCTCAGGGCCGTTCAAAAAGAAATCAAGGTCAGAGAAGCTAACCTGTACATTGATCCCGAAAAGGCAGAGGAGGCCAGATTGGAAGGAAAAGAGTACTTCACCAAGGGTGACTGGCCAAACGCTGTCAAGGCCTACACTGAGATGGTGAAGAGGGCCCCCGAAGATGCTAGAGGATACTCCAATAGAGCGGCTGCTTTGGCTAAGCTAATGTCCTTCCCCGATGCCGTGGAAGACTGCAACAAGGCCATTTCCAAAGACCCCACTTTCATCAGAGCATATATCAGAAAAGCCAACGCCCAATTGGCTATGAGAGAATACTCTCAGGTTCTCGAGACATTGTCCACTGCCAGAGAGAAGGACACCGAGGTCACTAGCGGTAAGAACCACCAAGAAATCGACCAACTCTATAATAAGGCGTTATCCCAAAGATTCTCTGCTATCGAGGGCGAGACTCCCGAACAAACAATGGAGAGAGTATCCAGAGACCCAGAAATCGTGTCGATCTTGCAAGACCCTGTCATGCAAGGCATTTTGGGTCAAGCCAGAGAGAACCCTGCTGCTTTGCAAGAGCACATGAAAAACCCAGCTGTCAGCAAGAAGATCAACATGTTAATTGCTGCTGGTGTCATCCGTACCCGCTAACCTTACAAGTATGAATATTAATGAATCAAAATTTATCTAGTATAAATATCTATTGTAGTGGAATTGTAGCAAGTAATTTTAAAAGGTATGGATTGACTGGAGTGGTGATTACTACAACACCGACGCGTTAGTGAAGAAATTGGGGTTGGGCTCAATTTGAGACTGGAAGAAAAAGTCCACCTCGTCAAATTGCGTCAAAAACTTGGCCGGGTCCATGTGGTCCATGAGGTTGTCGTTGGGGTTGAAGTCAGACAAACCATTAGGGAGCGGGAGGTTAGGAAGCGAGCGGTCTGAAGAAGTGCTGGGCGATCCAGTAAGCGAGCTTCCTTTGTTCCCACCAGGGAACGGGGACTTGCCTTGAAAATTGCATCCCAACAGGCTCTCGAGGTCTTTGGGAGCCTGGAATAGACGTGGAAAGTAGGTTTGGATTTGCAGCAAGGTTTTCATGAAAGCCGGGTCTTCTGCAAGGAAAGACTTGCCCGTTCTCGTGTCATAAATTTTGATGACAACCTTCAACATCGACTTCACCATAAGCTCCAACAAGATGGAGATCTCAATTTCATGGGAAACACAACGGGTGTGCGAATTGACTCGATTAAAGTGCTTTTTGCACGTTTCCGAGATGAGACGAATATCACTATCGGCCTCTGAAGTGCAAGGGTCAGCCATACATGCCGCCAGTAGATGAAGAATCGCCGACACGGGAAGATAGAACATCCAAAGCGGAAATGGACCTTGCTTCTTGTAATCAAAATCCTTCAAGAGGTAGAGAATGGTGCGAGCACTGTCGAGAGACAAAGACCTGTAGACCAGAAACTTCTCGCTATAAATGTCTGGAAAGTCATGCATCGAGGGGATTCTGTTGATGAGCATAGTATGCACAAAGAAAGTGAGCAAGGACCTGGCCCGCAATTCGTCAAACTCATTTTCAATGCCATATATCTGGGTGAAGCCAGGGTCATTATAGAAAAGAGGCCTCAGGTCCCCCGACATGCTCAGAGCCAAATTTGCCATTTGGGAGTTGAAAAAATCAAGATTGCTCAGCAACACTTCGAAAGAGTGTACATTGGCAGTGGCCGAGAAAAGCCGGTTATAACTTTCAAGTCTAATGTCAAACATGAAACTGTGCCACTTGTGGAACTCGACCATGGCCGAGCCAGCGGGCGCTATTCTCGAGATGTGGAAGTGTTGCCTGATTTCGGGACTGACATCCTGATAGTTGATCAATGGGGTCTTTCCACTGCGGAAACACACTTCCAAATCAATGTAGCTCACAAGAAACCAGAGACTGAGTCTGAGTTTTGTTACGGGATCATCGAGGTTGCCGTATGTCTCTATGCGGTGGAGTCCAAGTTCCCTAGCCTTCGACGAGGCCTGGATTAGTATCAAGTAAATTATCTCGGATGCCGGTACGTGTGTATCCATGTAAATGATGAAAAACAAAAAGGCCTGCAAACACTCAACTGAAGATCCTAGAAGCGAAAGCTGGTGCGTGTAGTAGAAGCAGTTTGATAAGTACTCGTCTTTGAGGTTCGTTAGGTTTTTTATAGAGTAGTCACCCTCAGTGGAAGTATCTGGATCGGAAGGTGTGTCAGTGGTACTAAGTTTCACATCAATAGCCCTCGATAAGCAGAAAAGAATCACGGTAGTTGCCCGAAACAAATCGGTGATATTAAAATTCCTTTCAACACCAGCATCGTAGTACCGGTCGATAAATTTTAAAAACTCCGCATGTGTGAAGAAGATGCTAGCACAGGAAAAAGAGGGAGCATGCTCTGCAAACAATTTCACAAGAAATTCCTTGCTCTGAGTAAAGGGACTTCTCAAGATTCTGAACTTCTCCGCATGCGTCAAGTTCGGGCTGCCTAGCCATTTTTTAAAGAGATTTCGGGTGATCTTCTGAAACATGGCCGGCAAGTTTGTGAACGGAACAATAAGATGCAAGGCATCTTCGCCGAGCTGTTCACTCATCCACGCCAAGCTGCTCTTGGACAAGATGGAGAAGAACGAGTGCGAGCCAAGATAAAGCTCGCCGTACTTGATCAAAGGCTCAAGATGTGGTTTCTTTTGCGACAAAGCATCACGGGAATCATTTTCTTCATTCACAGAGTCCAGCGTTGACGACTGGTCGTCCTCCGACTCGAAATCCAACTCGTTGACCGCATTTCCGGTCATTCTAGAGATGGAGGAGAACGACTCCTTGTCCAGCTCACAGACTTTTTCGGCAAGCTTGAGCATAATGGATTCAAGCCGATCTAGCCTTTCTGTCACGTATCTGAACACTTTATCCTCTTTCTGGGGCTTTTCTACTCTCTGCCCGGATTTCCGCTCTTGACGCTCATACTGACACTCAGCGTTGGACGCCACGCAGTTTTTGCAGCGTATTTTTCCGTCACACCGTCTCTTGCCACGGCGGCACCGGTTGCAGGCCACGGTGACCCGACTTTTTCTACTGGTGGGCATGGGGTCTTCTGTTTTCATGGTGCAAGCGGATGTGGAAGGCGCATCATGACCGGGCCGCAGCACATTTATTAGTAGAGAGGCCAACTGTGCAGTATGTCCTGAACAGTGTCTTGGCCACCGGACAAGTTGAGCCCGGGGTGGCTTTTATCGGGGTTTCTCCTCGGAATTCCCCAATGGCTTGTTCCGCTGGACCCGCCAATTCCTACTGTTTCCGCCAACTTTGGCTCGCTTAGCCTGACACGCCTTTCAATGGAGGTGTCCTGCACACACGCCCCACTGAGGAAACCATTGTAGAGCGCTCGTGTGCTCCATCCAACAGCAAATAGTACTTTGGCATGGTCATCAGAAAGCCAATTTTCACCAATAAGGAAGATGCCAACGCTAGGGAGGCATTGGTGCTCTACGAAAACAAGCAGTACAAGAAGGTGCTCAAGCTCGTGGACCAAAACTTGAAGAAAAATTCGTCCCATGCAGAGTCGTTGGCCTTGAAAGGTGTTTCCAACTTCCAGTTGGGCCACAAGGAGGAGGCAGAATCGTACATTGTCAAGGCGTTGGCCAAAGGGCCTTCGAACTACTTGGTCAACCACTTGGCGGGCATATACTACCGAGGCGTGGAGAACTATACCGAGGCCGCCAAGTGGTACCAGGCCGCCGTGGACAACGGTTCGCAGAACACCCCCATTTTGAGAGATTTGTCTTTCATCCAAACACAGATCAGAGACTACAAGAACTTGGTGCTGTCTAGACAAAAGTTCTTGGAGAGCCAGCCTGGGTACCGTGCTAATTGGACCGCCGTGGCCGTGGCCCACCACCTCAATAGAGATTACGATGCTGCCGTCAACACTTTGACCAAGATCGAAGGGGTGATCAAGGAGCATTTGCAGGAGCAAGACCGGTACGAGCAGAGCGAGTGTGTGTTGTATAAAAACCAGATCATTGCCGAATCGGGAAACTACGCCAGAGCCCTTCAAGAGCTTGAGGATGATTCCGCTGAAATCAGAGATAGAGTGTCTTTTATGGAAAACAAGGCCAAGTACTTGTTGCTTTTGGGCAAGCAAAAAGAGGCTTCGGTGTTGTATCGGCAGTTGATCCAGAGAAACCCGGACAACAAGGATTACTATCTCTTGCTTGAAACTGCCTTGGGCACCCCCAATGGCCCCCCTGATGTTCGCTTGAAATTGTATGACAAGTTGGCTCTGTTTTACCCTCGCTCGGATCCCCCACAATTCCTTCCTTTGACGTTTCTTCCTGCTGCTCACCCCGAATTCCACAAACGTGCAAGCAACTACATTCTTGGCCAATTGAAACGGGGTGTGCCAGCAACGTTTGTCAACGTCAAACCATTGTATGGAAATGGCCAAAAAATCGCCATCATCCAGTCCATTGTGGAAGATTTCTTGGAAAAGGAGGTGCCTTCGTTAATTCCAACGGTTTACGTGTGGACCGAGTACTTCTTGACCCAACACTTCCTTTTCTTAGGTGATGTTGAAACAGCCACTTCCCATATAGACAAGGCCTTGAAGCACTCACCCACATTAGTTGAGCTCTATATCATGAAAGCACGTGTTGTCAAACATACGGGCGATGTGCAAGCTGCGAGCGACATCATGCAAGAGGGGCGCAAGTTGGATTTGCAAGATCGCTTCATTAACTCCAAAGCGACAAAGTACTTGCTCAGAGCCAACAAAGTTGAGGAAGCCATTGACTGCATATCGCTCTTTACCAAATTGGAGGAGGGTGCTGTCAACGGACTCAAGGATTTGCACATCATGCAGGTGAACTGGATCTTGGTTGAAAGTGCTGAAGCTTACCAAAGACTCTACAAAGAGAATCATAAGAGTCTCGAAAGTATTGATCCCCTGTCCGAAGAATACGCGGCAGTCAAAGAAGCCATGGAGACTAATAGAGGGTTGGCTCTTAAGCGGTTCCATGCCGTGATGAAAGTGTTCCAAGTTTACGAGTCGGATCAGTTTGACTACCACTCTTACTGCATGAGACGTGGAACTCCAAGAGATTACGTTGCCATGTTGAAGTGGGAAGACAAGATACACTCTACGTCGATTTATGTGCGGGCCGTCAAGGGGATGATGGATATGTATTGGGAAATGATTGCTTCAAAGAAAGATTCTGGAGATGAAGCACCTTCCGCCCCACAGAAAAAGTCAAGAAGAGCCAAGCCCACGGCCAAGAAGCGCAGTGACTTCATTGCGAGGGTGGAGTCGGAGAAAAACGATCAAGACCCTCTTGGCCAAAAGCTTTACAGCGAAAAGTCAAAGAGCAAAAACTTGATTGGAGAGATTGAGGAATTTGCCAAGCAGTTATCGAAAGAAGCTGACTACTACATGTACACGTGGGACTTGGCCATGAGAGTTTATAAGAACGAGTCCAAGTACGTGTTGGCATTGCAGGCGTTGAGAAATTGGGCCAAGTTGGTAGACAGCAAAAATGTCAAAACCAGGCTCGTGGGGGAACAGGTTCTTGCTTTGAAACAAGCCATTGATGAAGACACCTCTGTAAACCCAGCAATCGTCAAGGTGACTCAAAAGGGACTTGCTTCGGCATTCCCCGACATCGAGAATGGACCCGAGCAATTCTTGGGTGTTTACTGCAATTAGGCAATATACAGTCAAGTAAACAGAAGTGCCAGCTCTAGGGGATGTGACTTAGTTATTGATCCACGACTCCACCTGTGAACGAGCCACCCCGGATGCTAGATTGAGCGTCTGCTGCCCCATAGGAAAGTAGCTGACAGTGTACCAAGTCGCAGCCAGTAGTTGAATCACAGCAAATAGCATTGAGAGTAGAGAGGATTTCAATGACAAGCTCGAAATCAAGGTCATGACGATACTGGTGGTAAACGCAATGGTGTACAAGATTCTGGTGGACGAGAACAAGTGGGTCATATATGCCTGGAACCCCTGCAAGACCCCAAAGCTCACCAAGAAGAAGATCGAGCCCAACGACCACAACATGGCAAACTTGCGAGGCTTGAGAGATAACACCGGGAAGAGGAAAATGCACACGACGTAGCACAGCACCGCGCCTGCAAAAGTAAGGCCGAAAATGAGCATGCGGTCCCACCTCGATAATTCCAAGTACCCCGGCTCCGACGTCACGTAGTTTTCATCGTCTTGCAAGTAGACGCTTTGCGACCGGAACGGATTGAGCCTCTGGAGCCTTGTGTGAAAAGAGTTGGAGCCATTAGGCTGTGTGGTTGGGGGAGGTAGAGGTGCACCATCACTTTGTCTTGAAAAGGGCTTGAAAAAACTCATGGTGCTGAGAGTTTTAGCTTGTCTTGGTAGTACTCGCCTTTTGTTGTAGAAGTGCGCGTGCGTGGAGAACTGGAGACTACGAACAACAGGAAAAGAACTGAAACAAAGAATTCGGAGTCGAATTTTTTGGAATCAAGCACGTCACTGCTTTGAAACAGTTCCCTAAAAGCAGCCAGCTTCGCTACTCAAAATCCTTCAAACTGGTACTCAATCCTTCAAACTGGTTCTAATAGTGCATTCTTCGAGTAGGCCAGACAGCCAAGTCGCGCTACTTCAATCATCAGCCACCACATCAGCTCCACACTTACACACGGAATTGTACAACACTACCACGAGTTGCCTTACACACCAATAGAGTAAGTACCACCTGAGTGAATAACCACCAGACCTGCACCATGTCGGCCACATTTGCCCAGACTTACTCCCAACTCATAAGTTTGTCTTCGGATGCCCCTCCCGATACGTTCAACTCTACTGAGGACTACAATAAGCTCGACACTTTGGGCCCTTCGTTGCCCAGATTGCGTTTTCCGCTTCCAACGTCTCTGGATGCTAAGCAAAGTTCAAGCGCAGACATCACGTTGAAGTCCATCAAACCGCCCTTCAGATTCTCTACAAAGTTGGTCCAAGTGTCTCTTGATCAAACAATCTACAAGATAAAAACCCAGCTAGTTGGAGATGTGGCTGCTTTGAAGGATGCAGGGGTCACGCCTGCCAATTTGAAGTTCATGATCAAGTCCAAGGTCTTGTCCGACTCTACCTTGCTCTCCACCGTGGCGGACGTTGGACAAGAACTCGCCATCACCGTGATGGTGTCTCCACCCACGGCCCATGAACCTGCAGTCGAGGCGGTGGCCACTAAAACCGAAGAAAAGGGAGTGTCAATCTCCATTTCCGACGATGCCTGGGCCAAGATCCATGCCATCTTAGGAGCTGAACTAAGTGACTTAGATGCCAGCGAGGTCGTGAAGAAGTTCAAGTCGGCCATATAAGCATGGGTGTGAATATGCTGTAAATGCCATTCTGTCGCCGTATATCATGCCTGTGACGACTGCTCTGATTCAGTTGGCCCATCTTCTTTTCACTAGCTCATTGAGAGTATGCCCTGGCCGTCTCCCGATTCGGTTCTCGTGCACATAGTAGGCGGCAATGCCAATCGATATAGCAACAACAGGATCCACCACTTTGGATATAAGATACTTGTATTGCATCTTGTGTGATAGTACGCTTTTTTCAAACTTGATTTTCGGCCTCGCGCACATGACCCTACATAGCCAGATAGTAAACCACATGCATTCTACATGGACATTGCACGAGTAAGCGCATTCTTCACAGATAGTCTCCCACGAATGACTATTTATGACCTTACTTTTGCTTCTTTGCAATTTTCTTGCGTATCATGCCACTCATATGCTTGTTCCATGCAACACCACTCATGATGGATTTGTTGAACCCATACACATCATGGATGTCGTCTTCGGAGGTATTACCGAGCTTTTGTATGGCCAACCGCTCATCTTCATTCATCTCTGCTTCGAGAACACTGTTTTTCTTGATCTCTAACTTTTTCCTCTCATTAGCCACGAATTCTCGACACTTTTGGATTTCGCTCTGCGAGAGAAACCCGTACCCATACCCGCCAATTTTCTTGTAGCAGCAGTTGACTAGGAGATCTGGGTCGGTGAAGCTTTTCGGGTGATTTTGCATGAACTGGAAGATCTCAATCTGCTCTGCTTCAGGGCCTGCATTGGCGAACTTTTCCTGCGCCTGGTTGAACGTAGGATCATCCAAACATAAGCGTAAGATGGTAAGGGATATCCTGAAAATTGTCTTTGAGCCCTCATACCATAGGATGTCCCATATGCGAAGAACACTCTCAATTGGCAAGATTCCAATGAAAACTGACATGAACCAAGGCGAGGTCACGAGAGTCAAAGGAGGCAACCGGGTAAGAATCCTATTTTCCGACAAAACCGTGCCATCAAAAGATTTGCCTATGACTGACCAAAGCTTAGGGATGTATTCCTTGACACACATCATGAACACGCCCTGGTCGGTGTGAACGCCCTCTAAGTTTGCCGAATGGACTTTGGGGATGATTCGCTCAGTCATGATGACAAGCATCCAGAACGCATGCTCTTCGGGCATAAATAGAAGCAAAAGTCCAGCAATAAAATTCAAAGATTGGCAGTACCCAATCTGGGGCTGATACTGGGCAAATGCAGTCAAGACTCTCCGCAAGGCCGAAATCATGCTTGTTTCCTTAGCGCTGCCCGAGCCATCGGAGTCGTTTCGCTTGAATTCCAAGTTATCGGGGAAAGTCCGGTTCAAGTCTCTCTCGATGACGTCTGTCTCCTTATTTTGGAGTCCGGCAGTATCCAATACAATTTTGCGGTAAACGCCAGCGTTTCTGTTCATCTTTTCGTTGCCTCCTGCATAAAAAAACCATGCATTGCCCCGCCATTCGGGAGGGATCCCTTTCCTGATAAGTTTTTTGACCTTGTCTGACTTGGGAGGGAACCTTGTTGGATACTCGGATGTATTTTGGTAGGAGAGGCCATCATTCCTCATGATCTGGCACCATTTTTTCTTCTGCGCTATAAAATGCGGCAGGTATGCTTTGAACCACTCATTGTACGACTCCTTGGTCGACAGGAATAGCGTGGATGTCTTGTTAAAGCCATACATATCATAGTCACTCTCAAGGATGGCGTCTATGCGCTTTTGATCCACCACAGGGAGCTTGGGCACAAAGGGCACCGGAGAGACGGAGCCAGCCAAAGTTGTGGAGTCTTTGAAGGCATCGATTTCGTCATCAGCACGGAGCTCGTCGCTGGTTCTTCGGATGGGGCTGTTCAATAGGGCAATATTCTCGGTGATGTCGTCTTGATAGAAATCAAGGAAGGAGTAGTCGTGCGAGTACCCCGAAGCTGATCGCTGGTGCAGGGAGTCAGCAGCCAAAAGGGTTTCGGGAGCTAGAGGGGAGCCATCCATGACGTGCAGGTAACCTATACCAGATAGAAGATGCTGAAGTTGGAACAGCGGTGTGGGAGAATGAAGCTGGAGCTGCTCGATGAAGATGACGCACTTGTGACTGCCCTATGAAGAAGGTGGTACTGAGAACAGCCCTATGGAAGAAGTTGGATTGGAAGTCCCAGAATACCGTGGCACCAAGAAAAGTCCCGAGTGGTCCTATTCAATAGCCAGGGTTGTGATTTGGGGTGGAAAAGAAAAGAGTGCTCTCACGGAGAAACCATGTATGGTAGAAATGTTCCATTGTTGCGCACCTCGAATCACCAAAGGTTAGGCGCATGCTTGCAGTCGAAAGCCGAGAATATGCAGGACAAGCCGATCGATTTCGGGCTAAAGATGTACCGTGCCGGTCTATTTCGTCCGCATTAGTGCTACGATTTGCTTCCACATAGACGGGTGTTTCGGTTGCAGTTCTTTTGGTGGCTAGCAGATGAAACACGTTGCGCGCAGTACAACAATAGCTCACGTCACTCACTTCATAGCGACTGAGCTCATTTCTCAACCACACCCAGACCCACCCCACTGACCGGCTCCTCTGGAGACTGCCATTCAAAAGTAGTTGTTTTGAGCCCGCCAAATCGAAGCTCCCGAACGCCACCTCACTGCCCATGTTCTGGAGAACTTGTCAGACCCAAAAGGTCTATGACCTGTGCAAAATGATGCATCTACCGGAGGGCATCCTCATCTCCCATGACTTCGACACGCCAGTCAAGTACATCCTGCAAGCGCAATACATCCAGTCATGCTACATGAACTCCGCCCCGATGTTGAACACGAACATCAACTTGGTCTTGAACAAGTTCTCAGATAACCTTCCCTTGGTGAAGCAGTCGTGGGACGAGTACACCCTGAACAGTGCGTCTGGCGCTTTTATGTCCAGTGTGGCGCCTATGATATACTCCATAGCTCTCCTGGCAGTGGTCACCTGGTTTCTCACCATTTTTGTTATTGCAAACTACACCGTGAAGCCGTCGCACTTGCTCAAGACGTCGGCTGTTCTCGCCTCCGCTTACATGCTAATAACGGTGGCGAAATCGATCGCCATTCTTCACACAATGCAGAAGCAGGGCTTTCTCCATGGCCACCTTCTTCTTCAGACCATAAACAATACCGTGTACCTTCAAATCATCGACTTGATTGTGACTTTCTTGCTCCAGATTAACCAGGTTCAGGTCCTCATGCGGTTGTTTCTGCGTCAAAGCGACAAGCGCCAGGTCTTCCTCTGTGGGTTATTGACATCCATTGCTTCGCAAACACTATGGAGCGTTAGCAAGTTCCACAAGTTCGGCCCCAAGAATGAGGCCGGCGAGATCATCCCCGCTTTTACTTACCTCATTCGCATTGCAATGAGTATCACATACGCTGCCATTTTCACGGCTTTTGTTCTCACCAAAATCAAGACAATCTACCATCACAAGAGTCTATGGGCTATTTCTGTGTTGTCATTGTTGTTCATAGAGGCCCCGGTGGCGTTTTTCATTGCCGACGTGTCCCAATCTTGGGTATACTTGCTTTCAGAGGTGTTTTCGGTGGTCACCTACGTTGTGTGTGTGGTGATACCGTGGGAGTGGTGCAACAAGCTCAATTTTATTCAAAAGGTGCAGGAGAAAGAGGGCATTCTTGGAAGGAGGTTCTACGAAGACGAGATCATGGAGTTAGATCGCTTCGAGCTCTTTGTGGAAGAAGACTCCGACCTTAGTCCGTCTCAGTCTCTACGCCGGCATTCAAACGACGACTTCAGCTTAGCTGGTGACCACAGAACGGGAAACGTACGCAACAAGTCAACTGGGGAAGCGGACACGGGGCTGAATCAGGTCCATCCATCGCAGAATGCTAACGAACTGACGGCTCCCCGGAAACCCTCCATGCGTCTTTTCACCGATGGATACAACCGCATTCGGGACGGATGCATCAGAATCACCGATTTCGTGATAGCTACCGGCTTGGCCATTCCGAGGTCGGTCAGTGTGGGGAGCTCTTTCGAGAACCACGACCCTCGCGGTGTAGATCTCAACATACACATCCTGAAGGAAGCGCAAACGACGTCCACGTCTGAGGCTGGTTTGCCAGGTGCAAGCGCGGTTGATTCCAACACGAGGTATGACCGGGATGTTTATGTGTATGCTACACAGGCAGTGAGAGTGGAAGTTGATGACGACTGAATGCATGATGGCCTATGGATAAAGAAATATAGCTGGTCCTATTTCTGGATCTTGTCGTGCCCAAGTGTGGCTACCCGCAAACACTCGTCCTCATAGCCAGGAATATGTATGTACTCGACACCTGCTTGGGAGAGCTTTGTCTTAGCCACATTGTTTTTGACAAAAGTGTCCGGCTCCACTACACCAACGAAACACGTTTTTATACCTGCCTCCAAGATGCGCTCAACACATGGCAAGTTCCCACTTAGGCGGAGCGAGCAAGGCTCCATCGTAGTGTAGATCTCCGTCCCTTCAGGAAGAGACCTCTTGCCGGTCTTGCTAAAGTACTTTTCAAGAGCACATTGTTCTGCGTGGGTATTCCCCGGAAGCTCTCTAGAGTGGCCTGTTTCGAGCACCTCTCCATCAAGCACCAAGACGGCACCCACGTTGAACTGCGTTTGGGTTTCTCCGCATTTCTTAGCGTTCTCAAGTGCCAACGTCATAAACTGTCTGTATGGGTCCAAGGCCCAGTCCGGATACTCGGTCTGGTACGACCACTTCTTGTCAGCATCCTCGTACTTGTATGCATGGAGCCACAAGTCTAGGTCGTTGGGGCCCGGATCAGTGTAGAGAGCGATATCACACTCTTGGCACCGCTCGTCTGTCAACACCTCTCCATCTTCATTGGGGTGGATCCACGTGGAGCATGCTCTAGTCTTGCCAATGGTGTCTAACCTGTCGACTATGGATGGGTCTTTAAGCCCTACATTCCCTTTGCCCAAGTTGGAGTCCCCCCAAATGTACTGGCTCAGGTAGAGAGGATCATTGGCTATCGGGTGCCCAATGTACTGAAGATGTACTCTGATCTGGTGACTTCTGCCCGTGAATGGATGGCACTTGACGATGGAGGTGTTGGACACTGGGTCGTAGGATACTCTCACAAACTCCGTCAGGGCCTCCTTGCCGAGTTCCGCGTCCACAACGTTCAAGGCGTGCTTTGGAGACACGGTGTGCAAAGGCTCGTCCACCTTGAGCGCACCCAAAGGGAACTTGCCTTTCACTCGGGCAATGTACTCCTTCTTAACTGACCGCTCGCGGATCTGCTTGACGAAGCTCTCAGCCCCCTTGGCGTTTTTCCCCAAGAACATCAACCCCAGCGTGAGGCGATCGAGCCGGTTACACGGGTGTACGGTGATCGCCATCTCATGTTGCATGATCTTGGTGATGGTGTTGTAACGATACCGACCTGCAGGGTGCACCGGGATCCCCGACGGCTTGTTGATTGCAATGATGTTGTCGTTTTCGAAAACCACCTTGAGCGGGCGGGAGGTCACTGCAGGCTCATGGCGATGGCATCGGTGGCTGATGAGGTCGCCGTTTTTGACCTTGGAGTCGAGCGTGGACGGCTTCTTGTTGAGCAACACTTTGCCCTCGGCAATGGCTTTCTTGTAGTGGTCGGGTTCCTTGTCCCGAAACTCATCGGTGAAGATGTCTATAAGTGAACGGTCTCTCCAGCGGAGCTTGCAGTAGGTGAGGTATGTGAAGTAGTAGGGCGTGACACGGCGGAGGTGCTCTTCAATGAAGTAGCTGGCCCCTTCAGTCTCCTCTTCTTCAATGGTTTTCGAGCCTTCTCCGGAGGATTCCAACCGGGTTTTGTCCACGTACTGTTGCTTCATTCGGAAGCCCATGTCATCTCTGAGCTTATTCAGACCGCGCGGAGCCCGAGAGGCCTTGGCTTCTGCGGGCGCTTTGAATTCTTGAATTCCTTTGCTTACTGGCAGGCTGGAGCCGGGCCTTTTGTCAGAAGACATTTTCTTCGCTGCTGCAATAATTGTCTGGGGAAAAGTTCGGCCCATGCACGCTGAGCATCGTGTGTTCAACGTTGCGCTCTACATGCACTATATGAAGGTTTGGTGTACTGCAGTCCCTATATCAACCCCTGTTTCTTCAACTCCATGTAGTCACTGTGGGTCATGACATTGCCGTTGTCGTCCTCGACCTCGACGGCGTCCCTGGTCTCCTCCTCCTGCGCCCGTAAATTGGCCTTGACACTCTGCCACAACTTCTGTGCTTCCTCGATGCTGGACACACTAGCAAAGAGTGGCACTGCATTGTCCGATACTCCCAAGCACTTGAGCCCATGGAGGTGCCTTGCCTGGCCGAAATGCTTGTCGAACTGCTGCCGGCCCTTGTACACCTGGTTGCCGCATATCTCGCATGTGTACGTCTTGTGGAGGCCCTGGAGCTTGTATAGCCATAGGGGAATGGGGATGCCGTCGGCCCCTATGGGCAAATCTCGCTCATAAGAGCTCTTGAGATCATCGTCGGAATCGTTGTCGTCTCCGCCAGACTGGTCATCCGAGTCCGATTCAATGCTTGTAAAGTCAGACTGATTGCCCTCTATGGCATCTAGCTCAATTTGCTTCTCTCTTTCAAACATGCGACTTCTTCGCTCGTGGTCGTTGGCCGTCAACTCGATCACCGGGGCTAGAAACTTCAGGAGCTGGAGAATCTCACTTTCCATGATCTGATACGGCGGCTTTTGCGCTGACTGTGCAGTGGCATTCTGGGCCAATGCTGCCTGGAGCTTTTTGTGCTTCTTTCCGCTAAGATGCCCATCGTATACGGTTTGCTTGGAGAATAACTTATTGCACGCCTTGCAAAACACCTCGCCGTTTTCACTGGCCTGGCCGTCGTCCATGGCTTTTTCTAGAGGGCTTTCGGGCTCTTGAAACTTGAATTCTTTGAGAGGGAACGCACTTTCGGCAAACTTCCTTAAGTACAATAAAAGCGACTCGAGGTACTGTGTATACTCGTGGGACTTGGAGGCAACCTTAAACTCACTAAAAGACCGCAAGTAGTCCGTGTAGCTGAGGTCGGAAGTCGAGAGAGACTTGTACATTTCGAAGAACAATGTGAGGTCGACGTACTTGCCAAGCATCTCTGACTCGTTGAAAGAGGAGTCGAGCTTTGCACCGACAAACTCAGTCACCGATGCCAAATAGTACTTCCTCTTGACTTTCCGCTTCTTGCGCTTGAACTCGATTTCATCCGAAGGTGCGCTCAGATACATGGCAAATTGGCTGCTCAACGAAACCGCATTGGATTGTGCACCGCTTTGGTATCTGGCGTTGATCTCTTTCACTGCTGCTAACAACGGTGCAAACTTCATGCCGGGATCCGCCATGTCGGAGATGACGCTTTGCACAGTATTGCTACTGAGGTTTGATTTCAAACGAGCGCAATTTTGCTCCACCTGGCTGGCAAAGTACTTGAGCTCGTGGGCTTGCCCGAGAGTTTCTTTATGACATCTCTTGGGGCCCGAGTCCAAGGTCTCATCCGATTCTTCCACAGACGCCACTTGTCTCAAGGCCGGGTTTTTCCGGAACCGCTGAGCTATGGCGTTCTCGATGACATTGACTTCCTCGAGTAGCTGCCGGTTGATCTCCATGGGCTTTTGGGCGCTGGCTGGAGGATAGAGTCGCTGAGATGCGATGTTGCGCACGTGACCCATGCTTTAGTAACACGCCTGGGCCACGCCAAAGCCAAGAATCGAGGGCAACAAAAAGCTGTCCGAAGGGAAAAAGAGCACTTGACTCTATGGGATGCCCCGATTCTCCGCAACTTTCTCACTCGTCCCCCTCTGGTATCACTTGCTACTGATAACGCACTGCATAGAGCCTGTTATCGCAACTGCCTCCAGCGATAATCGTAAATCACTACACACCCAACATGACGGCACATTCGTCCATACCCCTCTTCGTTCTCAGCTTCAATGCAGGGAAACTACCACTAGATGCAGAGCGATTTATCGACGAGCTCGTCAATGTCTTCCCCCAGGACGTCTGTGACCTCTACGTATTTGGGTTCCAGGAGCTATGTCCCATCCTTGACAGTTGCTTCGAGAACTATGCCAGAAAGCACTTGGTCCAGACCAACGAGGTGCTCTTGCTGGCACTAAAAGCCAAGTACGCTTCGGAACTGGGCCAGCTGTACAATTTCACCACCATCGGCATCCACCATATCGGCTCCACGGGGATTATGGCCATCACGCCATTTGCCCTGAAGTTCAAAAGCCCCAGATTCGCTGCTGCTGGTTGCGGCTACGGAAACTCACTGTTAAAAGGCGGCGCTGGCTTGAGAGTGAAGTACCAGCCTCTCAACTGTGACCCTACTGAGTTGACCTTTGCTTCTGTGCATCTTAGTGCCCTGGAGGGAGAAGTCTACTACCGCAAGAGATTGAGCGACCTCACAACCATCATGCGGGCCTTGGACTTTGGTGATGGCTTCAGCTTCATCAAGCCCAGTTGCCATGCATTTATTCTCGGTGACATGAACTTCAGAACCACCAAAGACATCAAGGCTCACAACCTGCCTGTAGTTGAGCTTTCCACGCTTCAATGCAACTCCGAAGATTCTCTGCCGGAGCTGATGGGTCGTTACGTTGCAAAGTATGATGAATTGTCTTTGGGACGATCGGACGGTGAAGTTCTTTCGGGCTTTGATGAGGCTGCCATCACCTTCCGGCCTACCTACAAGTTTCACGTCAACACAGCAATCTACAATACCAAGCGATGTCCGCTGTGGTGTGATAGGATATTCTTCCAAGCCACTTACAGTCACAAGAAACATGCGACTCCCCACGTATACGATAGCATACCGTCTTACTTTGGTTCAGACCATAGACCTGTTTATTTGCATATCACTATTCCAGCGCAGGCTCCTCGATCGATTATCGCACCCAACGGAAACCTTTTGATTTTGCCCATCGACTCATACTTGGACAAAAAGGTATCTAGCGTCCAGTTTGACGCTCTCAAGAACTCTGTGAGCGGGCCAACTCAGGTCTACCTAAAGTACTCCACGATTGATTTTGTGAACCAGAAAATCTTGAGAAAGATCTCAGACAGCGTCATTGGTTACGGATTGTGGTTGACACTAACACCCAACGGACGATTATCGATACTCGCTGTTGCATTGGTGCTCTTTCTTTTGTATTCAATGCAATGATCTATACTCCGACCTTCTCAAAGACAAAACCAATGTAAAATGCAACAGCCTCTTTTTCGGCGCCCTCAACACCATACTTCCCATCTGCTCTTTTCATACCATCAACTAAGTTCTTATTAAGCTTACCGAAGTACTTGGGGATTTCTTGGGCAAAGATCTCGGAAAAGTTTTTCTTGTACTTCAATGTAAGGCCATAATCCTCACATAGCAGCCGAAGAGTCTCGAATGGCACAACATACTCCGGAACATCATCGACGGCATCTTTCAAAAAGTAGTCATATCTGTTTCCGTATGGAGACCTAAAAATCCCGTCTTCTGGTGGATCGCGCTCAAACTTCACATGGTATAGTTCGTTGCCGAACATTTTATCGGCCATGAACTCTTTCTTGACAATTTTGTCCCGGATAAAGTCAGACGAAGGGATAGTGCCAATGAATGTTCCTCCCGGGCGCAAAGATCGTGTGATGTTGTTGAGAACAGTCCGAACCTTGGACTCTGTTTCCCAAGCATAATGGAAAGAAAACTGAACTGAAACACTGTCTACTGGGAACAAACCGTCGATGATGCCTGGGAAGTTCTTTTCCAAGATTTCGGGCACTGAGTAAGTAAAGAGGTCACCAGTGGCAAAACATGCCTCGAAATTATAGCGCTTGGAGTCTCTGTGACGCTTTGACTGTGGGTTTTGAGGGATGAAACGGGCCTTGTTCTGCGAGTACCGAGAGTAAGCCTCTCTGACCGAAGCATCACTGATATCAATACCAACGTACTGGTCGACGTTGACAAACTCACATTTGTTCAAGTCTCCGCCCTTGCCACAGCACATATCCAAAAAGACCAACGGGGCTTGAGGCGCTCTTCTTTTGACCCAGTTCCCCAAGAGAATGTACTTGATGGCATTGTTGAAGTTTCTCATTTTGTAGATGGGGGATTTCGTTCTGGACCCTTGCAATTTCGACTGGTAAGTTCTCTGGTTGTAATGCTGGCGAACAATACTGTTAATGTCCTTGTTTTCCTTATGGGCGATTTTGCTATGGAACGTTCTGTAGTCCGACTCAAGTCCTGGGCCCGAGATCTTGGGCACTGTGGTGTATGCGGCCACTTCTGCCGCACCTTCATCGGGCTCTTCGACCACGACCGTATCTTTTCTTCTTGTTTCAGGCTCAGGCTCTCTTCTGATCACACGAGGGTCGCCGGAACTCCTGGGTGCAGCGCCATACCGGGAATATCTGTCTTCTCTCAGGCCATACTTGGAATAGAGGTCTTCTCTAGAACGTCGGGCTCCGTACTTGTCGTATTTGTTGGATTCGTCAATCTGGCGCTTACTCTTCATCCACGCAGGAACCTCTACTGGAACATCGTTGTAGGTTGATGAGGCAGCCGTCGAAGAGTTTTTGCTTCTTCTAGAAAGGGAAGAGCTGAAGTCCGACTCATCAAGACGGAGTTTTTTGGACGAGTCATCGTCATCTGGAGTCTGAGTGGTGGACCGTTTAGCCTGCGCTGATGACGGCAGATCTGGAGCGGTGGAGTCGGCAGACTCCGGGAATTTGGACGCGGGAGTTTCTTCTCGAGAAGAGCTCATGTGTGCTGCCTATTGGTATAGCGTCTATTGATGGTGTAGAAGTGTAAAGTCTATTCTAGTGATACGGGAAGTGGTGAGAAAAAGTTCACCCCGCGAAAAGCACTGGCTGGGAGTAAACCCGGGCCACTACAACAGGGGTTTTTCTTCAAGGGCCTCCTTGATGGACTCCACGATTGGGTTCAAAAACAGCTTTTTGTTCGGCACATAGTGGCCGCCATCGTGGCTCACAACCTCCAAGCTGGGGTCCAAATGCACCAAGTATTGTGTGCGTACTGGAGGCACCACTCCATCTTCAGTCCCGTAGACAACAATTCCTCTGCCGCTTTGGCCCGGCTTGAAATATTTCTCGTAGTCCGGGTGCACCGACACCAGTTTGCTGTAGTGCTCTACATCCAGCACCGAGTCGTTGATGTCTGCCATGGTCTGCGCAGAGTCTTTGGGCACAGTGAATGCAAATGGAGAGAAGAAGATTGCGACTTTGAAGGCCGGATGCGAGGGAGCAAGCCATGAGATGGAGTTGTAAAGAATCACAGACATGGCGGCGCCTTGAGAGAACCCCATGATTCCATCGTAGGGCCCGTTGGCCTTGATATGCTCCACAACATAGGACACGGCCTCGTCAAAGCCCTCGTACCCATTGGCAGCATTATGCCTCCACCAGCAGCGGTTGGCATTCGCATCGACGATATTGGCCCATATCTCGCTCGCCTTTTCTGGCTCGGGCGCCAACTTGAACGGAAGCTCTGTAGTATTCTTGAGCAAGATGGGTGGGTCAATGTACTCCAATTCGTAGTTGAGCTTCTTGGTCAAGATCTTTCTCAATCCCGACGACTTTTCCGCAAGGATCTTGCCGCTTTGCAAGTACCCGGGGAGACATAGAATCCGAGGCATGGTGTGTGGTGTAGGAGGCGATGCTCATTGGCGAAAAGGGTGCGCTTGCACCCAATGCGCAGCCATGCCACTATCAGCCCATACACTCTTAGCTAAAAGCGAGTCTTCATTCACGAATTTATTTCTACAACACTTTATATGACTACTTATATAAGCACTTTGTAAGCACTTTGTAAGTGATTTTAGTCTTTGGATACTTGGCATCCTTTTGGTAATTTACACTGTGAGGGATGATCCGTACTTTATAGAATTTCGCTGGAGACCCAAATGCGAAAATAATCTTGAGATTAAACGTGTATCTACTGGAAGTGGTGTTAAATCAAAGTACAGTTTACCAGGATTGTTGAAGTAATGATTAAGGAATAGTGTTGTTAGTATAGTATAGTAGAGTAGTGTAGTATAGTATAGTAGTGTAGTATAGTATAGTAGTGTAGTATAGTATAGTAGTGTAGTATAGTAGAGTAGTGTAGTATAGTAAAGTATAGTAGAGTAGTATAGTATAGTAGTGTGGTGTAATACAGTAGTGTAGTTGCTATGAGTGCTACCATTGGGACACCAGTAAATTGTAATTCAGATAGTGGCATCAATCTAAAGGAACGGCAAACTTCAAAGCGGCCATCAACGGCTCTACAAAACTGTTTCTTAGTTCTAACTTTATGGCCGGTTCCTGCTGAGTCCAGCTAAGCGCATATACAGACACTCACGCTTGAAGCCTTTTCAACTGAAACAATCAATATTTACAATTTATTCTCTGAACCAGAAAACTTTTGCTGGCTCTACATTACCATTGTCTTGTATGCTGGGTGCATTGTACATACCTCCGTGGAGATTCCACTGTAGGATCCAAGGCTTTACGATCATATGAAAAGCTACTTCTACAATCATGACATTTGGAAGTACAAAGAAGTACTCAATCACAGGGTGCTCAAGTAGCAAGTACCAAGCACCAGATATGGTGCAAGTCTCTCATAAACACCTATCAATCAACGGCTTAACCAGCCAACAGGTCAGTATCAACACCAGAATTTTGCCAACACGATAAAAAATGCCAGCTAATATTGACATAAACTCATTCGTGGCGGACTATCTTGCCCGAACGAGTATAATACACTGTCGAAGCAAACAAAAATTGTTAGAAGGCGACACGTTCTATTCGAGAAAAAGTGCAAAAGGTTAAGCTGATGATACATGAGGAACGAAGCGCCCAGAAAAGTCTTAACAGATGGTGCTCTTCAAAATACAAGGTTTCTCCACGCGCTGGCGCATGATTATGCATGGAATTCAGACTTGCGCCAATCTCACTTCTGCTGTCGTTAACATTCACTTTCAAGCAGGCGAAAACAAACCAGTCAATGAATACCAGTCAATGAATACCAGTCAACGAATAAACTGGTGAGAGTGACTTGAAATGCTTCCTCATTGTCAAGAAAATGAAAAACCTATGTCGTCTCTATTACAATGTTTGGGATCATCGAGAGCTTCTCTATTTGCTGCCAAGAGTACCTCACCGACAATTTTTCTGCCATTCTGTTTTCTCTGCTGAACCTTCACGGGCTTTCAGCATTGTTCATCGAGATAGACCCTCAGAAACGCCTTCTAGGCCTACGGTTTGTAGAATCCCTGAAATTTTACTAACTGCATAATCATACACCTTCCGTCTACTGTATGCATTCCGACAGCAATGCAAATTGATTGAATCATGATAGTGCCGAGGTCGTTAATGGTTTAAGATGGCTCCTATGAGCCTGCTAATGAGAGCCTTTAGTCCCTAGTCCACGTCCTTACAATGCACGCCTTCCAATGCACGTGTCCCAGAATGTGTCGTTTCACACGTTCACACAGAACTGTAGATGTTAGAATACCATCAAGAGTCTTGTGGTATTAAGATTCAAGGTGATCAAAAAGTACTGTAACAAGCAGCTTGACTTCGTGATTTTCAAACATAAGTATTGTCCAAGGTATGTGAATTTCTTGCAGAGCAAGAAATTATAAAGTGCCGAAAATGCATATCACCGCTAAACTCACCAGTCATACATCTAAATCGCCCTAGATGCACCCACTAGATCAAACAGGTGTTCACGCTTTGCAACGTGTTCCTCGATGGGTTACACTTTTGGTAGTTCAGGATCATGCTGAGATGCTGCTTGATCACATCTTTGTTCACATGTGGAGGTGACGCCGTGGGGTTCCATTCCAAATCAAAGAACCGGCAGAGAATGCATAGCACCACTGCGACACTTATATCGGTCCCACTGTCACACAAGACCAAGACCCTTTCTCTCTCGCTTACCGTCTTCAAGCCTTGGATGATTTTCGGTAGAGCCTCCCGAAGCTTCTTGGAGCCTTTCTTGTTGGACTCGATGCAGGCAGAAAACACGTACTCGGAGCTCTTCTCCGGGATATCCACAATGGTGTATTTTTCAGACAACACAATGATGTTGGTGATGCTGGGGTCGATCTTCCTCACATAAGCCAATTGAACATCGCCATTGACTTTTCCACAAAGAATACCCGTCGAGCCCAATTGGGAGGTCTCCCACACCGTTTCCGGCGGGAGTTGCTTGGTTTTTCGGTAAACCTCATTGATACGAGAAATGAACTCATCCTCCGTCAACCACGGGTGGAGGGTGCCAGAGCTCCGATCCACCACCAGCAACTCGGGCGCCGTCTCGGGGTAGATATGGTCCCAAAGAAGCCTATGGTCGAGAAGGCCGTCACAGACGTCCTTGGAGGCCCAGAGCTCGTGGTCGTCAGCGGCCCCCTGCACATACGGGAGCAGGTGGTTCCAATTGGGGATGGTGGTCTGAGCGGTGGCCTTGATAGATGCAGTCAAGCAGCACACAGTGAAGGAGGCCTCGGATTCTGGTATGCACTGGTTTTTCTTGCCTGGATACATCCAGTGAGGAACAAGCGGCTTCTTTGCCCCGAGCCTTTCTACCAAGGACTCTTTCGAAATGAGCCCTAGCTTGCGTACGGCGGCCGCATGACCTGGGATCTTGTCCACAATGGAAGAGTGCTCGTTTTCCGAAACCATGACTCGCGGAGTCACGAGCCAGTTGTGGCGTTTGAGATGCCCCCACTCTGCACAGTCCTCATCTTCAAACATGATGTAATTCAACACCGCACACCAGATGGGCACGGTCTTCAGCATAGCGTCCGGCATCAACTTGCCCTTTCTAGTGGAGTCCACCAACACTATGGCGCATGACAGCCTGAATAGAGGGAGAATGTGGAAATTGAGTCGCCGGAGCGAAAACATCCACTGGCCGCTATGCCCGTCGGTGGATTTGAAATATGCACTGTCCGCTGCCTTGTGTGGAGAAACGTACCATAGGCCACACCTCTCGTTGGCGACCAAGGGAAGCCGGGAAAACGTTTGCACATACTTGGAGTCGTAAAGAATAGATTGCACTCGACCAAGAACCGAGCCGTCCTCTTTGCGGAGCTCCTTGAGAACCTGCTGGTACTCCATGCTGTGGTGAAGTTGAGCGATGCGCATCGCTCGCACCTACACTTGTACCTGCGCATATCCCACTGGTTGTTACTGAGTCCTACTGGATGGTAGTCTACTTCTGTAGAAACTTCCGATATTCCGATCCAGCTGATCTAAATTTATGATTTCCGCTCATATTTTACCACTCGCGTAATCCTTGCTAGTCTTTGCTCTTTGCTAGTCTTTGCTAATCTTGCTAATCTTGCTAATCTCTGCTAATCTCTGCTAATCTCTGCTAATCTTGCTAATCTCTGCTAATCTTGCTAATCTCTGCTAATCTCTGCTAATCTCTGCTAATCTCTGCTAATCTCTGCTAATCTCTGCTAATCTCTGCTAATCTCTGCTCTTTTCTACTCTTTGCTCTTTGCTAATCTTGCTAATCTCTGCTAATCTTGCTAATCTTTGCTAATCTTTGCTTGACTTCTTTCAACACTCGCTGCTTTATGCTTTCTTATCTTTGCTTGACTTCAAACACTGGCTGCTTTTAGTTGCTTGACTTCTGTGCCGAAATGCATATGACCCCCTTCACCTCCGCCTTGCCTTTTTCAAGGCGGCTAACCGCGCCTCCTCCTCCATCTCTCGCCTGTCCTCCTCCAACGCGTTGCGCTTGGACCGCATTTCCTCCTCGAAGATTTCGGCGCCCGTGGCCTCCATATCGTCTGAATCCTCGTCGGCGTGGTTGTAGTCGCTGCGCTTGCGGCCGCGGTTAAAAATCGACCATATCTCATCCCGATCGTAATCTTGCTGAGCATAAGCGCTTTCGTCGTCGTCCGACTCTATGAACGAGCTCATGTCATCCGACTCGCTCTCAACATGCTGTGACTCGCGCGTGGATTTGAGCCGCTGCGCTAGACCCGACGAAGGCTTCCGAATTGGAATCGGTGCCTTTGCCACTGGCGTATTCTTTGCGGCCGGCTTGGCGGCTTCTTTGTTTTGGCTCTTGTCCACTCTGGACTTCAACCGACTCCCGCTCTGTACAGGGCTCCGCTTCTTGGCCACAGTATCGGGCGTGTGTCGCGCCACCTGGGGGTCTGGCGATTTCACCTTCGGCTTGATATTGATTGACATCTTCAGGTGGTCAATACTGGAGGCCTTCTTCATCAACTCGTTGAAAGACATCTTGGGCTTCTTGGGGGCCGAGTTCTGTCGCTGATTCAGCGTGGGCGCATTTGCCGCCTGCTTGCTGGTGCCCCGGGCGCCCGATCTTGGCTGTGTGGAAGCTGGCCTAGAGCCTGAGGGTGGCTTGGTAGCCCTAGGGGTCTTGCTGGGTGGCTTTTTGGCGGCCAAACCCCTTTTTTCCATCTTCTCTTTCATTTTGGCTTCATTTTCCCTCCTTCTGGCGGCTTTAAGACGTGCCACCACGGGGTCTACCACCCGTTCGGTGGTAGCAGTAGGCCGTGTGGGGGGCGCAATGGCAGCTGTGCGTTCGGGCGGCTTATTTAGAGGGACCTGGACGGCCTGGGCCCGCTTTTGTAATCTCTGTAGAATATCTGAAACCGGCATACTTGACTGGCGGTGCTGTACAAACACCAGTATGTGAGGACTGACGTGGATCAAGTGGAGTTCGGCTGGGACTGAGATATGTGGCTGTATGCAGGTCCAGGGTTCGATTGCAGTTTGTAGTCTAAGCCTCATGTCTACAACATGCTTTTCGGGCATTTATTATGTTATGTTAGACCCCAGCCTCTTCGGCCTGGACCATCGAGACGAGGTCATAGAGCTCGTGTCCCGGTTCGTTTTCTTTTCCCAAGTCCAGGATTAACTGTCTGGACCGCTTGATAGCGAAATCCTCACACTTGCGTATGGTTCCACTCACGTGCACGCACCTTAGCACGACGTTGCGGTTCTCCACCTTGGTAATGAGCCCCAAAGCTGCAACCACCAAGTGGAAGTCCGTTCGACTGCACCGGATGATGCCCGTTGACGTCTTGTTGCTGAAGTATTTCACAAGAATCAGCTGACCAACCGTTCCTGCCGCCAACTCTCCGTAGTGGTCTGCCACCACCTTCTTTAGCAAGGCCGAGAGCGTTCGAGGGTTTATGGATGCTTGGGAAGACGTGTGTAGATTGAGCAAGCAATCTCTTGGCGAGGTGGCAAACGCATGGAATCTCACCCGCTCATCGTGACCACTAGGCAATGACGATGGAGGATATAGCACTTCAAAGAGAATGTATCTGTTTTTGAGGCGGACCATCGCATCGTTGAAAGTTTAGCTTCACTGACATCGCGAAAACCATAACTGCGTGCGTACTGCATGTTCTCACACCGTCAAGTACTTGTCGCTGATGGACCGCGATAATTGCGTATTCCCATTTATGGTGTAAATTAATGTCAAGTTGTATGCGGCCTCCATCAGCATGTCGTAGTCTGGATCATTCTCGAGGGCGCCGTGGTATGTCAATACGTTTTCGTAGTGTTTGATGGCAAGCGTAGTCAACCCGATCATGTGAAACAACCGCCCAAAATTATACTCTGTCTCCTGCTTTTCATAAATCGTAGCATGTGATAATCTGAGTGTCTTATACTCCATCAAATAACTGATGCCCTGAAGAAGCTGGATGTGACGGTTCGCACTGTTTCTTTGCATAGACCGATGAATGTGCGACAAGCCCAAGACAAAGCATATGGTCGGGTCTTTGTAGTATTGTCTGTAAGCTCGCGTCAAGTAAACAATCGGTGAGGAATATGTCCGGTTGCTGCCAAGAAGACATGCGTAAATGTATAGCAAATGTGGATGCTCACGCAGGAACTTCAAATTCTTGGAGTCGACTGTGATTTGGGCGGCGCCTGAAATCTTGGTGCATGTCAATAGAGAGTCGTATGCTTTGAGTTGCCTCAAGTAGTATTTTTGATGGTTGTAGTTGCTGAACGCAGCCCATGCGCTGACACCCGAGCTGAAACAACACATGAAGAAATCGTAGATCGTCGGGGAAAATTGCGTTGTGGCCAAAATGTACCGGACATTGTTTGACACTGTGGTAGCATAGTCTCCTTGAAACATGCCCAAAATAAGTCGGACCATCCGAAGCAATAGACTTCGTTTTTTGTCCTGGACAAACACGCTCACATCAAGGGCAACTTCGATGGTTTGCACTGCGTCCTCTGCATCGTTTTCAAATTGATGGATCAAAAGTGCCTGCTGAACAAAAATGTATAGCCAAGTATCATAGTCAAGACCCCGGAATTCGGTTTGCGACGTTAGCTCGATCCTGGAGCTCTCAGATTTGGTGATCCCCTCCAAGATGTTGCTGATTCGGAGAATCTTATCATCGAAATCCATAGTCTTCTTTTTGTTGAAGCGGAGGATCCCTCGAAATGCGGTTTTCTTATTTTTGGGGAAAAAGCTCTTGACCTCCATAAACATTTCTATGAGCTGTGAAGCTATCTTGATCCATGCATGTGCAGCGGCACGATGTCCTTGGTCGATGGCATCCTGTAAGCGCAACATTCGATGATATTTGTCGAGGACAATCCTCGTTGCCTTCAGTTCCTGCTTGTCCCGTTCTGTGTTGGTCATTTGTTGACTCTTCAAGCTTTTATAGTAGTCCAGATTCTTGAACAAAATTAATTTCTTGGCTCCATAAGCCATTTCCTCGGAGTTCTCTAAGGTTTCAAAGTCATCTTCAATTCTATTCTTCGTGGAGTGAGCAGCCTCCGACTTTGACACGTCCTCCATCAATTGTGTGGCCATGTCCATGTCATCAGTGTGGTACAAAGCCTCTATCAAGGTAAGCTTGGTGTCGACATTTTCAGGTTGGAGTCTTAATGCCATAAATAGGTATCTCTTGGAATCCGCATACTTCTCGATCTCCAAGTAACACTTGCCAAGAAGGAAAGCCAACTCGAGGTTCTCTTGAGGCTTGTACAGGTGTTCGAGATATTGGATGGCTTCCTCGTAGAGACCCTTCTCCTCTAAGTGGGTTCCAGCCTCGTAGCATAGATCGAGCACGTCATCTTCCTCAAATAAGTACTTGAAGTGGGATAAAGCCTCCTCTTTTTGATCTAGCTGGAGTCGGAAAAATCCAAGTTTGAATCGGATATCGATGGGGAGCCATACTTTTCTGGCCAAGATAGAAGCTGCGTGCGCTGGTCTGATACTCAGCACCACCTTCAATCTTCTGTTGATATCAAATTCCACATCATCATCGTCAGCATCCCACCACGTCTCATCTTGGCGACCTTGTTTCCATCTTGAAAACAACTTGATAAGCTTTATACCAGGGGCCCACGATTGTTGCGCAATGAACAAGTCACAGGTGATATTAAGCTCAGTCCATGTGAAGACCGGGTACTGAATGTTTTCCCGGGCCTCCATGTTATTTTCAAGCACCCGCATGTACAAGTTGATGGCGTCATTTTCACGTTTCTGGTCCACGTAGATGTTGGCCAATTGCTTGACAATAGACGCATCGGTAGGGAAAAGAGTGAGAAGGCGCTGGAAGCCCTCCAAGGCCCTTCCGTATTGTTTTTTGTGCTTGTACAAAAGCGCCCGCTCCTCTATGAATGCGGGAACAGGGTGCTCCAGCTTGGCCATGGCCTTGGTGTAACAATGGATGGCCTGATCCACATGGCCCAATTCCGCACTCAACTGGGCCACCATTCCCCAGAATTCACCATCGGCCTCGCCACATTCGGCCGCTAGAAGCCAGTAGAGACAGCACCGATTGAGATCGCCCCGCATCTGGCAGATTTCGCCTAGGGTACGGTACGCATTGAAGTTCTTGGCGTCCAACTTGATCACCTCCATGTAGTGCTTCCAGGCCGTAGTGAGGTCCGAGCGCACAAAGGCCTCGTTGGCCTTGGACAAGTTATCACGCACCTCGGGGTCGTTGGACTTATCCGAGGCCCTCATCAAGCGTCTCTTGAGGTACTGGGTGGACTTGGGCTTCTTGCGTACTTTGAAGCCCGACGCAGCCTTGATATTATCCCGGAGAGAGTAGCCATCATTCAAATCGTCGTGGCCCAGCTCGAAGCCATCCAGGTCCGAGAAGATGAGCGGCTCGGGGAAGTCATCGTCGTCTGCGCCGTAGTCCATGTACTGGCGCCGGGCCGGCGCTGCGGGACTGGTGGTGCCGCCGCCAAGTTCCGGATCGATATCCATCATGTCTTGGTACTCCTCATCACTGAAATCCAGGCTTAGCTCACTTTCTGACATATATTGCGGCATGGTGCTGGTAGTCTGGGGAGCGCGCGAGATGGTGTTTTGATCGCTCGCACAGATCACGGGGAAAAGACTACTTTTAGACTAGACCGCTACAGATAAGTAGCCACCTAAATCAACTCCCTTGTGGACACAGAAGGAGTGGACACAGAAGGAGTGGACACAGAAGGAGTGGACACACAAGGAGTGGACACACAAGGAGAAGTGAATATCCAGTCAGTTCAAAAGATCGAGGTTAGCCTAGTTTATATGTAGGTCATATACCATGTCGCTCGTAATGGCACTGAGAACAGAAGCACACTTAACTTCCAACCTCAGAGACAAGTAAAAACAAAGCAGAACAGCCAAAAGGCCAACGTTTATAGCGACATTTTCTGATACATGAAGGAGCAGGATGTGTCTAATCGGCAGCGGGAGCCAGGCCATGATTTGCATGCCCAGGCCAAGTAAGCCGTACGTAGGCCGGTCTGGCGCAGGCCCCGACGCTCACGCAGCGAACACCTCAACATGCAGGCTGCCAGGCACAGCATCATTCACGCGGTGGTGCTGCATGTGTAAACGTTAAAGTATAAATTGAGCCGATCTCCAGTGGGCGCATTCCAGCAGCAACTTCACAGCAGCCTCATTTTACAATGTCAGCAAACGAATTCTACAGCTCCGGCGACAAGGGCGAAAGGTCCGACATCGACAATGTCGAGTCGCACGCTCCGAAGCAGTCTCAGCAAGACGGCGAGCCCCAGGACGGCGACAGATCGCTCCTCACCTCTGCCATTGGTGCCGCCATGGGCGGCGGCAACCACAAACAGCTGAGTGGCATTGAAGGCATGATTGGCCAGGCCATTGTGGGTCAATTGACGGGAAAGCACGGCAACAGCAACCACAGCAGCAACAATGGTGGTTCTGGTGTGTTGGGCAGCATTATCGGCGCTGCTACGGGACATAGCCAGAGCAGCCATGGCAACAATTACGGCAACGACAACTATGGAAATAACGGTTACAACGACAACTACGGCAACGACAACTACGGCAACGGTGGAAAACACGACAGCCAGGGCTCTGGCTTGATGGGCAGCCTTCTCAATGCCGGAAAGCAATATATGGGTCAAGGGGGTCAAGGGGGTCAAGGGGGTCAAGGAGGTCATCAAGGTGGCAACCACGGAGGTCACCACAACCAAGGAGGTCACCACAACCAAGGCTACGGTGGAAACCAAGGCTACGGTGGAAACCAAGGCTACGGAGGAAACCAAGGCTACGGTGGAAACCAAGGCTACGGAGGAAACCAAGGCTACGGTGGTAACCAAGGCTTTGGTGATGGCGATAACTCGTGGGGCTATGGCGGCGGCAGGTCAGAAAGACGTGATGACAACTATGGCAGACCTGGTGGAAATGACAACTACGGTGGACAAGGCAGATGGTAGTCCAAAAGACAACTAGAGAAATGTACTTGAAGGTTTTTAATAATTTTAAAGAGTTTTAGTTAGCAAATACAAACTGTACGATATGGCGGAAACGCTCTGCAAAGCACTGAGTAAAGCGCACTATAAAGTATATTCGCGTAGGCTCGCATCTACCATTCTTCTTCCCCAATGAACCTATACACGTGGCTCAGCTTCCTAGCCACAGCTGCAGCCGCTTCGGTATCGCTTGATCTCTACTCTAATTGGACGAACGCCCCTTTCGATGTGCAATTGATCGAGGCCGTTGCTGCGGTCAATGACTCCCTATACCTTGCCACGGCATTAGCGCTATACTCAGATCAGGGCTTGGAATCTGATTGGGAAGACGAGGCTGATGACTGGGACGAAGCCCCTGAAAACCTGGACCTTGGCCTGTACAAGAAGGTGTCGGGAAGACTATCACCCAAGCAGCTCGGCTTGGCCAACCTCAACTTGGTCAACTACATCATGTCGCCACGTATTAAGATGCATTACGACCACTATGAAACGGAGGTGAAACCAAGTGAGCGTGTCATCTACAGAACGTGTTCCCAGGACTCGTTTGGCGAGTCTTTGGCCGACCCCACGGGTGCCTGGGTGAAGTACGGCTCGAAGATCTACTGTTCAGAGCAGGATCTCTATGCGCTTCAAACCGATGCCAAGTCCGAGCCGGTATACCCTTTTGACAGAATTGTGGGTGGAAACGAAGCTGCTCCGCTCCTATCATTGTATGGAGATCCCACCTGTGACCGCTTTGCAGCCATGTTCTCCACTTTGTATCAACTAGCAGCCCAGGGAAACCTTCGTTTTGTATGGAGATACATTCCTCGTGACTCTTACTCCCCCATACCACTCACGGGATATGGTAAAACGTTGTACATCAAGGAGAAGAAGAGTGGCAAAATACCTGCTCTTAACTCTTTATCAAAGATCCTGGAGATGGCCAGAAAGAACCCCGTTTACGAATACGACAACGACAAGTTGCCTTTGATATCCTTAAATCTTGCTGCTTTGGTCATGGGTGAGCTGAGCCCCAATAGGCTTTCGCTATTGACTGATGCCATTCACAACTTGCCCCGGTACGCCCCATTTTTGGCTGACATTAAAGCACCCAAAAACCTCCGCGAAATCAAAGCATCTTCTTTGGCTAATGAGAAGAAAGGTGCTTCAAGTGATTTGATGGGTCTTTCCATAAATGGAGCACCTGTCCATAGACTCGAAACAGATTTGGCTCATGTGATCAGAAAAATTCACACTGAGCTCGAAAATATGGAAGCAATGACTTCCTTGGGTTTCTCATTATCCGAGGCCAAGCTCATATTTTCGAAATTTGCTCTTTTGAGTGCAGTGAAGGAAAACGAGTTCCGCCTGGGTTCTGCTCACAGCAGGTTCTCCATCTACAAAGACATCTTTGACTACAAGGATCCTGACCTGGGAGGCGTTGTCTTTTTCAACGATATTGAGAAAAATCCAAACTACAATCTCTATTCCACTGACCGCTATGAGGTTTATGTTGAAAATGCATCCAAGTTGCAAAAGGGACAAGTGCCACCTTTGAAAGAAAATGTCCACGATGTCATTTTCGTCTTGAATTTCTCGAACAAAAACCAATTGAAGGTTTTCTTTGCAATGTCCAAGATAATCTTGGATAATGGCATTAGTCAGCAATTGGGAATTCTTCCCCTTATTGATAACGCCAAAGATGACGAGATAGCTCGCAAATTTTACCATATCTTGGAGGTGGGAGAGCAGAATGAGGCACTCGCTTTTCTTTACAAATTCTATGAGTCATCACCCGAGAGTGAAAGAGAATTATTGGACTTGGTGACTGTGGCTGACGATGTCCAATACCCACACTACAACAAAACGATTAAGAAGTTCGACTTGACTGAAGCTTCTGTTGTCATCAATGGAATCATTCTTAATATGCGGTCTCCTACTTGGCAATCGCAAATGGTCAATCAAATTGCTCATGATGTCACCCACTTGAAAGGCCGCATTAGAGAAGGCTCTGACCGTGGAATCACACTCAAAGAACTTCTTTATGAGGAATCTAAATCCGAACGCAACACACGTGTGATACCTAAAGACCCAAGCAATATCAGATACAAACTTGTGACCACCGAAATGATTGATAACTCCATTTCCTTCAGGAAGGTTGTTGATGAAAATCAACTGTCAGTCAATTTTTGGCTCATAGGAGACTTCAACTCCAGGATTCTTCTAGAGCAATTGAAAGAGATCTTTAACTTCATGAGGCAGTACAATGGAAGATCTACTCAATTGAGAATTGTCAACACTGCGGAGAACTCTGCCTTGATGCAAGAAATCATTGCCAAATACTCACTAACTCACCTAACCTCGCTGAAACTACGTGATATTTCTAGAATGATCGGTGATGTTAGTATTCAAAGCCTTACTCCACGGAACTTGACCAAGATTTCAATTCTCGAAAAACACCAAATACAAACGCACCAGCCAGCTCTTCTTCTCAATTCTCGCTATCTTCGCCTCGAGCTGGTCTTTAAAGTGCGCAATTTGGAGCTGCTCTTGTCATATGAGTACTCTCAAAGGTTAGGAATATTGGATGAGATATGCGGAGCATACCCTTCACAATTGCAAGACAATTCCATCATGGACTTCAAAATTGATACATTCGCATACGACAGCCTCGATTGGTATGACTTGGTCACATCCAGAATCACCTTTAGTTTCAATGTTGAAGATTCTTTAGTGAGAACCGACGTTTCCAGATTTGACTTTTCGACACTAGACTTCACGAATTGTATTGATGTGACTCCAGCAGATCCAAATAAGATGTTGGATATTTTGGTTGTCATTGATCCAATTGATGAGTTTTCCCAAAGATTATTAGCCATCATAGAGTCCATTCTGGATTTGGATTTTGTGAATCTCCGGATCTTAATTCAACCTTTGTCCCAAAGCGAATCAATGCCATCTTTGAACAAACTCTATGTCTCGCAATTCGTTCCTCTGACTCCTCAATTTACATCCACAGGTAAATATCAAGACTTCCCGAGCAGACAATTCAAGAACCTTCCGGATAGTTTCGTGGTGGCTGATCTTGATGCGCCGCTCAATTGGCAATACTTGAAGAGTAACGGAACGGATCATACTGACCTTGACTCGTTGCGTATTTCCGAGAAAGATAAGATCCTGGCTAACTTCACGCTCGCAAAGCTTGTGGTGGAATCCTTCGTCAAGGATGTCCAAAATGGTAACCTGGTTGCAGGATTAGCTTTGCAAGCACACAAGGGGTCAATGATGCACGAAGGAAGTACTCTTCAAACTTTGGGGTACAATCAGATGCAACTTGAGCCTGGATTGTGGCTGGTGAGCCTAGCTGAAGGCAGCACCAGCGAAGAGTTCTTCGAATTGTTATCATTGGATTCAAACAAGTACAAGGTAAATGACGCAGCGCTATCATCTGTTGAAGTTCCCCTTTTTTCGTTATTCCCTTCGGTTTACAATGCAAGAGTTCGGCACAAGCCAGGGTACGAGCATCTGAATGTTTTTTCCGACAGTCGAAAGGCCCTCAAAAAGACAAGGAAGCATGCTGATATAAATGTATTCAGTATATCCAGAGGCCAGAGTTACGAAAAGCTCATGGCAATCATGATGCTCTCGGTCAAGAAACACGCATCGAAGAGCGTAAAGTTCTGGCTTTTGGAGGACTATTTGAGTAAAACCATGCAAGACCAATTGCCAGCTTTAGCCTCAACTTTTGGGTTTGAGTATGAGCTAGTATCCTACAGATGGCCCGTTTGGCTTCGGCAACAGAGAGAGCCCACTCGAACGGTTTGGGGCTACAAGATTCTCTTCTTAGATGTGCTTTTCCCTGCAGATCTTGAGCGAATAGTCTTTGTTGATGCAGATCAAGTTGCCAGAACTGATTTGTCCGAGCTCACGGAAATTGATTTGAAAGGTGCAGCCTACGGATTCACGCCCATGTGTGAAACGAGAAAAGATATGGAGGGTTTTATGTTCTGGAAGCAAGGGTACTGGCAAAATGTGTTGAAAGATGACCTTAAGTACCACATCAGTGCATTGTTTGTTGTTGACCTCAAGACTTTCCGTCAACAAGGAGTGGGAGAGAAATTACGGAGCCACTACCAGAAGTTATCATCAGATGCAGGCTCGCTCTCCAACTTGGACCAGGATTTGCCCAACAACCTTCAAAGAGTTGTGCCGATCTTCTCGTTGCCGCAAGAATGGCTTTGGTGTGAAACTTGGTGCACCAGTGAGCAAAAGAGCATCGCTAAGATGATTGATATGTGCAACGACCCCAGCTCTTCAGAGGGCAAGCTAGAAAAGGCCAGACGCATAATCGTCGAGTGGGATGACTACCACAAGCAGCTTCTGCAATTTGGGCAAGGCGAGCTTGGACTAGAGCATGATGAGCTCTAGTTTAGGAGATTGCTCCAGGTAAAAGACAGGTCAAAGACAGCTCCAGACAGCTCCAGTATAACAGTATTTGCAGTCGTTGCGCGGAACAATAAGGCTGCGGAATATCAGGACTGCGCGGAACAACAAGCACCGTTGCAGGGCCGATCTGACATTACCATGCATATAGCATGATGCGGCCACCGCACGTGATATTCTTACTGTCAGCAACACCCCTAGATTCTGCCAATACAAACCCAGTGCAAACGCAGCAATGCCCGTAGACGCAAACCTTGCCAGTGCAGTCACACCGTCCTCTAACACGCAGCCTCTTTTTCCCAAAGTTGCCGTTGAAAAGACCCTGTGCGTTATGTGCAGGCGCGCCGAACGATAAAGGTAAGCGTGAGTCACATGAAATCAGGCAAGCGCATGCAGGACGTCAGTCTAGTGGGGAAACAGGTGAAAAGTTTCAGCCAAACGTACTTCACACTCTTCAGTTCGTGCAACATCTCAAACAAGAAGCAATGAAGATAGCCGACAAATTGAAGCAGGCCCACGGCGGTGCCAACCCGCCCCCCGCCACGTTTTCTTTCGAGTTCTTTGTGCCCAAGACCACTCAAGGTGTGCAGAACCTCTACGACAGAATGGACCGTATGTACGACTTGAACCCCATTTTCGTCGACATCACGTGGAATGCCGGCGGCCGCTCGTCCAGCTTGACCAACGAAATGGTCTACACGGCTCAATCCACGTTGGGGCTTGAAACGTGTATGCACTTGACCTGCACCAACATGGCGGTATCTTATATTGACGAGGCCTTGGAGAAGGCTTACAAGTCCGGGTGCCAGAACATCTTGGCGTTGCGGGGCGACCCGCCCTTGGACGGTTCTGAGTCCACTGGAGACTTCCGGTACGCCAAGGACTTGATCCGCTACATCCGTAAGAAGTACGGAGACCACTTCAACATCGGGATTGCGGCGTATCCTGAGGGACACCCCGAGGAGAGCGACAACGACCGGTTGTTGGAGTTTTTGAAGGAGAAGGCCGATGCTGGGGCCGACTTCATCATCACGCAGATGTTCTACGATGCAGACAACTTCATTGCGTGGTGTGACCGGATCCGGCGCTACGGCATCTCCATGCCGATCATCCCGGGGATCATGCCCATCTCCACCTACTCGGCCTTCATCAGAAGAGCCAACTGGTCGCAGGTGCACATTCCCCAGCACTTTTTGGACCGCTTGGACCCCGTCAAAGACGATGACTATGCGGTGAGGGAACTCGGCTGCGAGCTTGTGGCGGAATTGTGCCAGAAACTCATTGACTCGGGGCACGTCAATCACTTGCACCTCTACACCATGAACTTGGAGAGATCCAGTATTATGTTGTTGGAGAAACTCAACTTGATTGAATGTGTCAAGGACAACGAGGCCGTGGCCGACGACCTTCCTTGGAGGAAATCCTTGCATCCAAACAGATCCAAGGAAGCCATCAGACCCATTTTCTGGCAAAACAGAAAGTACTCGTACATCACGCGTACGTCTGGCTGGGACGAGTTCCCCAATGGAAGATGGGGTGACTCCAGATCGCCTGCTTTCGGTGACATTGATCTTTCAGCCTCCCAGCTCTTGAGACAATCGCCAAAAAGAGCCTACGAGTTGTGGGGCTGTCCGCAAAATCTTGCTGATTTGGCCGACATCGTTGTCAACTACTTGAAGGGCGACACCAAAGCCTTGCCGTGGAGTGACGGGCCTATTGGCCAAGATACAGAGGTGCTCAAGAAGTCTCTTATTGAACTCAACCAGAATGGCTTTATCACCTTGAACTCGCAGCCCTCTCTCTGTGCTGCCAGGTCAAACGACCCCGTGCACGGCTGGGGCCCCAAAAACGGCTTTGTCTACCAAAAACAATACTTGGAGTTTTTGGTGCACAAGGAGAAACTCCCCAAGTTATTGCAAGCCGTGGAATCCAATAATCTGACCAATCCTTACGGGTTCGTGACTTACTACATGGTCGACAAAGAGGGCTCCTTGACCACCAACTCCAAGAATGATGACATTAATGCAGTCACGTGGGGTGTTTTCCCCGGTGAAGAGATCTTGCAGCCCACCATTGTGGAGAAAGTGTCCTTCCTTGCATGGAAAGACGAAGTGTACACTTTGATTGACGAGTGGGTGACTATCTTCAAGTCCAAGACCATCAGTGAGCTTGTGGAGGCTGAAAGAGTTGAAGCCTTTTCCGAGTTCATGACCGAATTCGGTAACAACTTCGTCTTGTGCAACTTGGTCAACAACGATTTCACTAGCGACAATGAGGACATCTTCAATTTATTGAGAAACCTCTAAACATTTCAAAATAGCATTTCAAAGCACTCTCCCGATGATGACCAAAAAAAGAAAAAAATCACACCCGGGCAACCATACAACATTTCAGTTCTGGCTCTTCTTATCTTAGAACAGCATATTTCCTTGATTATGGTCACTTGACCCGGTATTTATCTAATTCAACTTGGTGATAAATCAATCTTACGCAGAATTGGGGCTGTTTCCTGGAAACTTGCCCTGGCTGAAGGCCATTTACCTTTCGATTCTGGAACATCTTTATTACTTCTGCATCCTCCAAAGCTTTGAAAAACAACCTTCATATAGCATCCTCAACGGCATGGTTCGAATAAAATTTCATACTGATTCTGTGGATCCTCATGGCGATTTACGTTGTGTAGACACTGCTAAGTGGCCTCATGGTCCGGATGCGATTCACGTAAATTTTGTAGATGCTCTGGCCCAATTTCATACCAAGTTCCCAATTCTCCAAAGCTCCATGTTCATAATCTTGAATTTGCCGAGCTTGTGGCCCGTATCTCCGTGCTCGTTCAATATTTCATTACCAAAAGTCTCACAGGGGTACGATACCCCCAGGTAAAGGGACTTGTCTATCCACAAGCCATTGTTGCCCGAAGAGGAGCCAATGGCAATGTAGTCGTGGTTGGAGTAGATGATGTTGTCGTTGACGCCTGTATACATGAACGCTTTGAAGCGTTGCCTGGTTTCAGGGTCTTCTTCTCGGGACTTGGCCAATTTCTCCTTGTCGAAGAATTCACACTTCCACAAGAAACACTCGCCGTTGCCATAGTATCGCTTGTGGTCCGTGGCCTTGAGGTGCTCGTTTAAAAAACACCCAAACTTATTCTTCTTCTCGTCCTGTATGACGAGCACATAGCTCATGGGCCGGGTGCTCCTGTTATCAGTGTTCCCAAACGACACCATATTCAGCACCACGCCTTCGGCAAAGCCTTTCTCTGCCTTTTCGCCTCGTTGCTGGTTATACTTGAGCCTTTGGTACTGGGGATCGCTGTTGCGGTAGAGAGTGTTCAAGGAGATGCCATCCTGGTCGAAAGAATACACCAATTCCCAATCATCATATAGCTGGAGCCGAGGCGGTAACAATAGGCGGATGTCGGACGCCAACTCTTTGTTTAGGAGCTTGTGCTTGGCGGATATCTTGTAGCCTTTGAGGTTCAACAGGGATAGCGGAGGTAGCGAGTCGTTGCGGGCGGCGGTGTTTGGAGGACAAGGCCGCGGCGACTTCTGGGGCCGGAGCATGCGTCCAAGGAAGGACTGCTGTCGTTTTTTCTGCTCGCCTGATGAATTAGCTTCTGTCATGGTGGTGTGCGTTATCGTATGTCGCGCAGTTAGATTAAATTGGAGTCCACATCCTGTCTAATGGCCTGAGAACAGTGCATCCAAGAGAATAAGAATTGACAAGTTAGAGATGATGATGTACTTGGATCTGAATATCACGAATATGCGCTATAGACGTATTGACATGACGTATTGACATGACGTATTGACATGACGTATTGACGTACTCATGTCGTATGGACCTGGACTGTCAAAGCTAGTGAGCGCTGAAGTGCATGAGACTCAGCAAAAACTCCACGCCTATCTTCACACTATCCACAAACTCAATCTCAGGATACAATGCAGACAACTTCTCGTCGAGGCCGGCCATTCCTGCGCACCCCAACAAAATACAGTCCACGTGGTCGTCCTTGTATTCGGAGAGAATGGACTCCACGCGCGAGCTGATCTTCTTGAACTCGTCCGGGTCGGCCAAACTCAACACCAGAACATCCAAAGCCTTGGTCTTGTTGAATTTCTTGGCAGGAAACGTGCCGCATCCTGCAAATGCAGTGATGGCTTCGTCGAGCGTGGTGTTCCACCCGCTCGTACTGGTCAACACAAACAGCTTGTGGAGCCGGGCATTGGCGTAGCTGTAGAGTAGAGTGGCTTGCATTATGCCCATGACCGGCTTATCGGTTTGAGCGGCGAGCGAGTGCACGAGGGGGTGGTCGGAGTAGCAGCAAACGAGAAACCCGTCGTGTTGCTTGTGGAGGTTCTTCTCCAAGAGGTCTGGAAGGACCACTTTCTCTGAGACAATCAGCGACTCGGTGCCGTCGATCTCCTTGGGCGCCGCTGCAGGAGCAGTGTAGAAATCCAATGAGATGCCTTTGGGCGCCACGAGGATCTTGCGGAGATTGTCGGTGACTTTTGTGGACGAGTTAGGGTTGATCACCAAGATAGAGGGCATTTTGAGCCGGAGTAGATGGAGTGCGGAATTTTTACTTTCTGACTGATTGGCTTCCGATCTACATAAATCGCGTGCTCGGATAAGGTCATCAGGCCAGTGACTACGCGTCTCTACGCCATTCCATGTCATTTATGGCTGTCATTGACCGGCCAAGAAACATCGCCACTTGGTGCCGCAGTTGCGTATCGCTAGCGGGCATAGCCGCCCAAATCCAATTTCTGCTAAGCAGCACGTCGCTAGTCATCCAGGCCATCAATTCCAGTAGAACTACCCATGCAGAGGTGCAGTTCGAAAATACATTCTTTCGGGACTTGTCATTGGACAACGAGCCAGAGTTCCCTAAAGAAAACCTCACGTTTGTGGTGTCGTCAAAACACCTAATCATGCTCTTCAAGAATCTAGAACCCAACGGGCTCAACTACATCTGTCTCCGAGTAGAGAGCAATTCTGGCGTGCCAGTTCTGCGGCAGTCCAAACTCCATGTGGAGATGTCTTCCAAGAAGCTTGTGTTGAAAAAATGCCACATCAGCTTCCAGCCGGTGCTGAGCGAGGCCACCAGCAATTTGGAGCGCTACAACGAAATCCTCCACAGCTCCCAGTACAATCAGTTTGTGCTCGAGACCTCGGTCATGAAGCTGTTCTTGGACATGGTGCCCACTCTGACCGAGGACTTTGGCATCGACATCAAGCTCAACAAAATAAACTACACTGCATACACCAAGCAGGTCATGAAAGACCGAGACTACCTCAAGCATCCTATGCTGATCATGATTCTGATGGCCACGGACGAGTTGCCGGAGACCACGTTGGGAGAAGTGGAAACGAGCCTAAACTTCCGGCTCAAAGACTTCCGCAGCTTCATCAACTTGATCTCCAACTTGAAGGCCGATTCCAACCACGACACTGAACCCATCGAGCCCGACTCGACTTTCGAGGCGATCTTCAAGGAGCCTGCAACCCCGATTTTGTTCCAGCACCTCCGGTCCAACTTCGCCGTGCGCTTCCTACAAATCACCGTTAATGATGGTGACGCCAAGACATCCGACAATCCGTCGAGCTTTGTTCTCAACATCCCAAAATTACAGCAGCAAGCCTCCAAAACCCCATGCGCTCTACCCAATGCCGACTCCAACGCCTCTGCTCCGGAGAACAAGCGGCGTCGGGTTGAATTCAGCATCAACTCCACCTCCACGAACAGCTTGCTACTAGACGAGGGGGAAACGGACTACTCCAACTCCGATGACGAGAATGTTACGGTGCTCGGCCCCACGCAGAACGTCGATAAGCCAGCCTCTCTATTTGACTGAATTTATTAACTTGCCATATTACATACGTCCTTGGAAGCACACCATGTGCAAATCTAGTATCTATGTGGACTTAACCTTCTTGTCCAGGAAGTGGTACTGCACCCACCGGGTACCTTGGGCCAACTGGGCAACCTCGTTGACGGCATGACATGCAAACAACAAGTAGTTCTTGGGGGCAATCGAAATGGAGTACTTCATGAACACCAACGAGTAAACGATCAAAGAGCCGGTCATTGGACCACTGATGTATTCAGGGTCTTTCTTCAAGTCCAAAACAGCAGCCACTGGGATTCCGAAATTGGACACAGGCCCCCAGAAGTGTGTGGTGAGCATGTACTTGAATGTTTTCTTGTTGAATATGTTTCGAAACGACATTGCTTAGGTGATAAGTGGAGATAAATCTCTTTCAACGCGAACGCTCACTTGTCTCGGTAGAGGGTGCGCACCTAGGGCCGCGGGGACGCACGAGTGTGTGTGCAGGATGCATTTTCCGAAGTTTGTGGATCTCTCACTCCGAGAAGATAAGGCTATATTAGAAGAGTATACAATGGAGACATACCCGGCCGGCCTCATTGGTATTTGGGCTCTATGTTCATGTTGTTCTGTAGGGGCTCGTACTCGCCGATCATGCCCGACTGGTCCTGCATCATATCGGTTGTGTAGTCTGCTCCGGTGGTCTCTTGAAAGGGTTCTAGCCTTTCGAAGTTGGTTGCGACCGGATGCACCATCATGGTGTTGGAGTTTCGGTTGAAGTTGTTGTCGTCTCTGGCCAATCCCAAGTAGTAAGGCGAGTTCTCGGGGTTCTCTACCCAGAATGCGTCTTTCAAATTATTTCCAAGCAACTCGGTGACCTGAGGATCATTGCCGAACCCTTGGAAGCTTACCTGGTTAGACTCTTGAGCACTTCTGAAATGGTTGTTGAGCACATTGGTGTGTTCCACCACTTTGTGCATCAACACCAATTGCTTGGAAGACCATAGGCTTATGTTCGCGCTCACAACCTCTCCGATTAGGTAGTGTATTTCTATGAGGCTCTGGAACTTCCGGCCCAACCGCGTGATGTAGTCGCTACCGTTGAACTCCACCAATACATTGGCTCTGGTGTGAAGCACAATGAAAATGACAACGATCCCCTGATAAATAAACGATGTGAGCAACGGGTCCTTCGTGCTGAATAGCTTCTGCAACGAAAACGACTCCGCGTTCGTGTCCCCGGGGGTTAGAATGGGAATGGTTTCTTTGGTGAACATCTGAGCTATTTCAATGAGATGGTCCAGGAAATAGACCATGGACTCCAGGATCAGAGCAAGAAGGATTCTAGTATCGTGCGGCATGTCCAAAAGCGGCTCGAGGTACTTAATCCTATTGACATGGAGCACTAACAAATCATATCTAGCATCATTGCTTCTAAAAGAGCTTGGCAATTGAGTCAAGTCATCGATGTAGGTCAAACCGGCGTTGATCAGGCCTTGATACTGAGGGCTCAAGTAATACGTAAGAGCCTCCAATTCCTCCCTATATTTGTTTTCGATGTTCACAACATTGTCCATGGAGATTTCATGCATGAAGCTTTCAATGAGATTCAAGTTGGAGAGTCTTAAGCACTCACTCAACCCCGATTTCAAAAGAGCATTGATCAACTTATCTTGTTCCTTGGCCTCGGCTGGATTCGTGGCCTCGACTGTTGGCAATGAGACAGGATTGGTCTGCAACAAAATCGGGTTTGGTCTTCCGAGAATGGAGCACATCTGAGCACTCAAGTAACGCAACGCAAACCACACCCTCACTTTGGGCAACTTGTTCAGGAAATAGTCCTCTTTGTATTGGTCAAAAGTTTCAAACTCATCCGAGGGTTCCTGTATGGACCGCATGTGATTAGATGCTCCGCTCAGGTACTTACTAGGCTTCAAAATCACGTGGAGACCCAAAGCGTAAGCTATTGAACAGCTGTGGAACATCATAGACCAAGACTCCTCGTAGCGGCCCTCCAAGAACTCCCACTCTGTGCACAAGATGTAGGCTTGAACAGTCACATGGGACTCGTTTAGAAGATTGTGGCGAAGCATGGAAAATCCTCTGAAGAGAGACTTTTTGAGAGCTTGGACTTCCCGCGAGAGGGCCGCGTGATCGTTGATGGGGCATCTTCCCAATTCGTTGTACTTTGCCGGAGTGAGCCTGACAACCAGGAGAAGTAAAATCATGTACAAGACAAGAAGCTCATCGTCGATCTCGCTGTCCTCTTCGTCCATTGCGGAGTGGTTATCCACAAACTCGAGAGTGTTCTTCCTACAAATGAAGTAGTCGTAGCTTCGAGTGTCAAAGAAATTGTTGATCAACAACTTCAACGCTCGCTCGTTCTTTAGGTGAGCAGCACCCTTTTCAAGCACCCAGGGTAGCGGCTTCTTGTGGAACAGGTACTCGATAGTGTCGGAGTCGGAGTCGGTGACCGAGTGTTGCTTCTGTGCGTCGGTGGTCCACGAGTGGTGGCCAAGACTGTTGCTCCGGGCCAACTTGTTCTCGGAGATATCTTGCATCTCCTCCACCATGTTATTGGACAGCAAAGGCCCGTAATACTTCTCGCCCTTCTCGGAGGTCTCACCGTTGACCTTGAAATTGCCCTCACGATGGCTCTGCTTCTTGCTGCCCTCGATCTCCGACGACATGTTCTGGTTGTCTCTGGTCAAGTCCTGTAAGGCTTTCTCCATCTTGGAGCTTTTCACCCGGAGCTGCTGCAACTCCTCCTCGAGCTTGGACACGGACGGCGACGACGACAGCCCTCCCTCCAAGCCCTCAGAGCTCTCCGACGTACTCTCGTCCTTGACCACCACCTCATCGTGCACTGGAGTGTTCCGGTAGGTGGAGGGAAACTCACAGGGCGTGCCTCTATGCGTGCAATGGTTGCAAGGCTTCACCTTGTTGCACTTGATTTTCCTTCGTCGGCAGCGAACACACGAGATGGGATACACGCTGTTGTTTTTCTGAGAACTCGATGCCATTGAAGAGCGCCCTGTATGTCAGGAAAAGGGAAGTAGTGTGCTCGCCCTTTCCCAGGGGACTCGAAGATGAGGACTGCACGGTGCGCAACTAGACGCCTGAAGCGGCATTCCGCATTTTGTCTCACTTTAAATCTAAGACATTTCCTTCGCTCTAGCTCCCCACGTACACCTACGATTCCGATAATTAATGCCTAATATTATAGTACTCTTATACATAGTACTAATACCATACCAGTCTAATACCATGGTATTCTACTACCATAATGCATAAACATAATGCATGATATAATGCATAAGCCTTGATGCATAATATCCGACACACCTGGAGCACCTAGTACACACTCAAAGTATCATGTGATCTCTTCTGGTACGTCCTCTGTTTTCTAGTACGTCTGTTTTCTAGACGTCTTCTCTTCTAGCTCCCTCTCACTCAATCAGACCAATGTAATATTAATGTAAACTTACTATACAGCACCACGCACCTTAACGACGATCAGCTCCGAAACCTCTCTTACCAGAGAACAAGTGTTTGGGCATGGCAGCAGCAGTGTGACGATCACCCTCACCTTGTCTGGCCATTCTGTTTCTCTCTCTTCTGTGCAATTTCAGCACTCTATCAGCATGCGACCGCACTGACCCATCGGCAACACCATCGTTGAACCGATCGGGCTGGTCCATGGGCTGTCTCTTTGCCCGGATCTTTTTCTGGATGCCTTGGTTTCTCTTTAAGATCTCCACGCCGCTCAAGTCCTTCTTCGTTCTCTTGGCGTTGCCCCTCAATGCGCTGGTGTCGTGGCCCAAAGACTCCATGTGCTTCTCCATCTCGCTGAACGTCTTCTTGACGTACTCACGTGGAATCAAGGCCTTGTTCTTGAGACTCTTCCTCGTTATGTTATCTTCCTTCATCACAGCATGCTTGTTTCTGATCCACTGTGCCTTCTCGTGGATGAGTTCGGCCTCTTCGTCCTCAATGTCCGAGTCCGAGTCGTAGAATCCCTCGGCCTCCAACCTCTCTTCCTCTTCCTCCAACGCTTGCAACTTGGCGGCAATGTCGGCGTCCAAGAAGTCGTAGACGTTCTTTCCGTCCAACACCTCGGGCATGGTGTCCTGCTTCCACTCGTCGTCCTCCAACATGTAGAAATCCTTGAGGTTGATGTTGAAAACACCGGCTCCTCCGTTGGCCTCCTCGATGTCTCGGGATAAGATCTTTCTGTTGGGGTCGTCCCGGTCGTATTTCTCCATGACGTCAACACCCTCGGGAATGTGCGCTGGTCTGGCCACCTCATCACGGGCCTGCGGCCTGGCCACGTGAATCTTGTTCAAGACGTTACTGACCCGGGCGGTACCCTTCAATTTCTGCTCGATTCTAGCGGTCAACAACTTCTCACATGCCTGGTTTCTGACTTGCATGACATTCTCCTCCTCGTAACACGAGGTGTGCATGACATCCACGCCGGGGGTGGAGGAGATGGAGTTCAAGAGCTCCTGCTTGTCGTGGTCCAAGTCGTCGACCTTGATGATGTCGCTTTTGTTCATCACCACCATCACAGACTTGTTGGCGAACAAAGGCTTGATCAGGTGGAACAACTTGACCTGGGCCTCGATGGAGAAACCACACTGCTCGGACAAGTCCATGAAGTACAACACACACGAGCGCAAGTGGGCAATGGCGTAGATGGACTGCATCTCGATGTTGTTCATCTCATCGGTGGGTCTGTCCAAAATCCCGGGCGTATCTATGGCCTGGAACCGCAAGTACTTGTAGTCAAAGTGGCCCACGTACAACGACTTGGTGGTGAATGCGTAAGGCTGCACCTCCACGTCGGCCTTGGTGATGCACCTCAAGAACGACGACTTCCCCACGTTGGGGTAGCCGCAAATAAGCAAAGTCCTGGTGTTGGGGTCGATGGAAGGCAACCGGCCCAAGTGCTGTCTGACCTGCTCCAAGTACACCAAAGGGTCCTTCAACTTCTTGGTGATGGTGGCCATGCGACCCAAAGCGGCTCTCTTCAACTGCTTGCACTGGTACAAGGATTGTCCGAACTTCAACAATCTCACGTAATCACGAGCCACCTGCTCAATCAAGGTCTTGGCCTTGGACACCGCAGCCAACGACACCTTGTAGTGGTTTTTCTCGTACAAGGTGTCCATCAAGTCTCGGTGGAAAGGATGCACGTCGTTGATGTTGGGGAATCCAGCCAACATGTCGGTGAGCTTCTCGGCAAAGCCGTCGGCTGTGAACTTGACTTTTCTCATGTAAAATGCCCTGATACGAGTGATCTTGAACCCTGCTCTGATGACGGTGGGGGTTTTTCTCTGCGTCCTATTAAGGACGATGTCCAACATGTCGTTGGCGGTGGGCACCGTGGGGATGTCTTTCCAGGTGAGTTGCATGTTGTGGTGGAAATACAGACCTTAAAGACGATGTGGAGGTCAGTGGATTTTCTGAGGCATCGCACATTTTTTCTTCCCTGCGATGGTCTTGATTACGGACTGCACAGAGGCGCATCTCGCCAGTTACTTTTTTGATCGCGCTGTGGCATTTCTGAGACGAGTTGGTGAAAGCATCTATGAGGCGAAATGTGATAAATTACACTTGGTGTAGCCCAGTTATTCGTGCTCCGCTCCATCGCCCCTGATCTCTCCGAAGGTTAATCTTGTAGCTTCTATCTCTATATATATCCCAGACGCTACTCGTTGTAATGATACACTAAGTAGTTGGGCAAGCCCACCACTTCGTACCCTAGTCTTTTGGCCATCTTGGCGAACCCCTCCGTCTCGATCAAGTGGTAGAAGGGAAACGACGGAAACATGGCGCCGTCCCGGTGGACGTCTGCGTTCACCAACACGGCGCCGCCGCCCACTCCATCCAACTGCATCTCCACGCTCTTATCGCCGTCTTTCTCGTAGAAGTGCGCCATCAACGGCCTATACGTGGCAATCTCCGAGTATCCCTCCACAATGATCTCGTCGTCACGCATGGTGGCCGCAATCTTCAAGCCCTCCTCGGACTCCACCCAGTTGTTGAAGTCATAAGGTCTGATCTGTGGCTCGCCGTTCTCCGTGAATCTCTGGTATACGTTTGCGCTGAGCACCGGTTTGTTGTGCATCATCATATCCTGGATGATTGTGCTGGGCGTTTCGACAATGTCCGCATCCAACCAAAGCACCCATGAAGTGGCCGGCGCAATGGTGGTAAACACCAACGAGTTTCGGGCTAGCGCCATCATCGACCGCCTCTCTTTCTGCACATTCAAAGCATGCCTATCTTTCTCGAGCTGAGACTCCAACGAGGCCGTGTCTTGTCTCAAAATGGTGATTTTCTTGAACTTCTGAGGGCCCAGCTGCACCTGCTTGACGGCCTTCTCCAACTGTTTCAACGCCTCATCTCCTTCCGCGGTTCTGGGGAAAATGAAACCCAAAGACACGAGTTTGTGGTCGTAGCTCATCTTGACCAAGTTTTCCCAGTACTCGGGGATGAATCTGGACATAGGGGTCAACACCAACACCTCCGACGTGTACATGGACGCCTTGGCCTTGGCATCCAACAGGTTCAAGTCATAATGCATGATGTGGTTTTTCGGTAAGTTCTTCAAGATCACCGAGTCCTTATTGGCTCCGCCCAACCAGCCGTTGCTTTTCTTGTTGTAGGAGTACTTGGTCTTGGCGGACGAGTATAAGTCGGAGGTCCTCGAGCCGCCGAAAAACATGTAGTAGACGACGGCGACAAAGGACACAAGCCCTACGAACGCAAGCGGCTTTCTCCTAATGGCCCGGATGACTTGGCTTTTTGACATCATGGCGTATGGTGATGAATTGGACAAGTTCGCGGTTTGGACTATTGTGTATCTTTTGGCTCTGGCATATAGCGACACCTTGAAAAAAACACCATGCCTCACGTGCCGGCCTAGGCCGAGCCCGAGCAACATAAGTTCCGGTGAGTTTGGGGTTGTGACTTTGGGGCAAGCTTGCCGTTGCGGTGAGCGTTCAACCCGTTTGGGGCTCCTCTTGTGAGGACTGTTGTTGGGAGCCCTTTGTTACGAGCCCTGGCCCGCGTGTTCGTCTACACCTTCTAACCGGCAATACAAATTATACATGCAAAATTATACATGCAATGAGTTGGAACCCGTTTCAGGTCTGTCTATTGAATCAATCGATTACTTGAAAACCTTACCGTCGGCAATCTCAATCTTCTTGCCATCAACCTCAACAGGCTCATCCCATGCCAACATGTTGTCAACAAACTTCTTGACCTCAGGGTCGGAACCGTCAAGCTTAGTGTACTCGTAAGACTCCCAGTCTGGAGCAACATCGAAGGCTGGGGCGTAGTCTTGACCTCTGACCAAGAAGAAACCGGTGATACCGTTGTCGTTGTTGACACCGTAGACAACCAAACATCCAAACAAGTACTTGGTGGATGCAGACAATCTGTTGAAGAAACCTCCAACCAAGTTGTTGGACATGAAGGTCATGGTCAACTCGTCGTTGTACTTGTAGTCAACCTTGTACAAGGACCACTCAGAAGGGTCGTACATGTTCTTCCAGAACCATGGGATGGCAGTCTCTCTGGTCTCCTCGTTGGAGTAGATTCTCTTCCACTCATCCAATGCCTGCTTAGGCTTACCCAAAGCCTCCAATGGGTGCTTTGGCTTTGGAGCCTCTGCTGGGGCAGGAGCCTCTGGCTCCTTGGCAGCAGGCTTAGGAGCGTTCTCCTTCTTGGCTGCTGGGGCAGCGGCCTTCTTCTCCTTCTTTGGTGGAGTGTACTCAATTGGCTTGTCGGCGTACTTGAATTCAGGGATACCAGCCTTGAACAAAGGTTGCGCAGAAACGGTCTTGAACCATCTGGTGGTGGCAGGGTTCTGCTTTCTCCATTCAGTACCGAACAACTTCTCGAAACCTCTAACCAATTGGAAAGCAGCAAAGTAGTCAGCGAACGACAATCTCTCACCCACCAAGTAGGTGTACTTGGACAATCTGTCCTCGAAAACAGAGAGGACGGTCTTCAAAGACTCCTGGGCTCCTTCAACTTGCTTCTTGTTGTATGGAACCCTACCGAGAATAGGAAAGACGATGTTGGCGTAGTTAGGCAAGAACTCAGAGTTGGTGAAAGACAACCATCTGAGGATCTCGGCGTACTCCACATTGTTCTTACCCAACAACTTGTGGTTGTCGACAAGAGAAAGGACTGGGTATTAGTAAAGCTGCCAAAAGTACGGGCCATTGATGCAATGTCAGATTTACAAAGTTTCGACATTATGTGTTAAGACAGGGATAACTGTAAAAATAAAAGATCTCATCATGTAAGCAACAAATGGTCAGATAGCGGAATCATACATACAGTAAATGGAGACGGCGATGACCTCGGTCAACTTGACTCCCTTAGGACCCACGAAAGCAGGCACCTTTTGCAAAGGGAAGGTCTGCTTGAAGGCGGAGCTTTCGGCGGGATCAACCACCTTGACGTCCAAGTCAAAGTGTTTGACGAGAGCACTTGCAATGGCTCCTCTGATTTTTTCGTTGGCGTAAAGAGTACCCTGGGACATGGTTATAGAGGGAGTAGAGGCGGAAGAAATTTTTGCCTGGTATAGGAGAGCACGGGGCACGTGACGTGCGGGTAATCGATGAGCCACGGTGAGGTGCGGGTTCTCCACCGCGGTGTATGCAGGCGGAGGCCTTCGACCAGCCCAGGAAGCCGGTGGTCGGGTTTGACTCACCAGAATAGATAGGTGCAGTTCCATGGTGTGCACAGCACTCTCTGGTGCTCTTTTCTGCCATGCCCTTCTGCCATACCCTTCTGCCACACTCGTGTGGCAAATGCCCCATGGCATTGCGCGGCCGAAGGTGCAACAATTACCGTGCCAGCAGCGACGCCAACAAGAAATCAATATACAACAGTCAACATTAAACCAGCGAAATTGTAGTATCCATCGCATGGGTTCACAGGAGTAGCTGAGAAATCTGGAAACACACAAGCATAGCAAATACTGGAAACTAGCATAGCAAATACTGGAAACTAGCATAGCAAATACTGAAAACTAGCATAGCAAATACTGGAAACTAGCATAGCAAATACTGGAAACTAACATAGCAAATACTGGAAACTAACATAGCAAGGACATACGAGGAGGCGGAGCGCAACGACATGAGCATTTACGAGACCAGATCCACACACCATCCAGGCAGACATGAACCAAGCAAGCATGGTTTGCGATCTCGAGTCTCGGGCAAAAATCTAGCCAGCACACGCAGGCGGTGGTACGGGAAATGCACAGATCAACTTGTATACAGAGACATTCCTGCGGAAGTGACTAAGGATCTAGTTTTGCGCGAGTCAGCCTGTGAGACATTAAATGAAGGGCGAGATCTTGGATATAACTCATGCACATAAGTCTATTTGAAGCAATGGCGGCATAACTTGCATGAAGATGCATGGAGTTCATGCGCGGCGTGGGCTCCTGATAGTGGACTGTAGGGCGGTGTGTAGCCCGTGAATGCACAAGCATTTTACTTGGCTTAACAAAACTTTTTATTTACAAGGATCCAGTATATCGTAGGCGACGCTAAATGCTCTCTGCCGTGTTTGGGCGGCTCAACAGTAGGCATTAGCATGCTCAGCTGTCAGGAGGCCCGGACTCTCGCTGCATTCTTTGCTGTATATAGTACAAGCCATACATCCTCTTTGCTGTATATAGCCAACCCATACACCCTCTTTGCTGTATATAGCCAACCCATACATCCTCTTTGCTGTATATAGCCAACCCATACATGCATGGTATCAAGGAGAGCTTGAATACTCGAGACCCCCTATGTGCGAGGTGGTCTGGATCATGGACTGGTGCGTGCCCATCCGAAATAGTTGAGCCAGTTGGCCTTTTCCTCCTCGGTCATGAGCGACTTTTGGATCTGCATGAAAATCGCCTCCACGCTGAATTTGCTATTGGGGTCTTGTAGTGTTTGAGCGTATGTGGAGACAATGTTCAAGGCAATACACTTGTCATTAGGTGAAAGCACCGTCAGTGGGTCTATTTCCACTGCTGCTTCGTTGGCTTCTGGTGCCTTCTCTCGAACGCCTCGCGCCTGGTGATGGTTGTTGAGAACGCAAAGTTTCCAGAATTGTGCTCGTAGTTTGGAGGAGTCCGACGGTGATTTTCCTGAGCTGAGGTCAAAGTTCTGGAACCTTGTTTTCAAATGCAGAAGTTCTAACTTACTGACAGTGAAGAACTCGCACGTGTTGCAGTTTGGTTCCGTCAACATGCTGGCATCGAGGTTCAATGTCAATGGCTTATAGATCCGATGGCTTTGGTCTGCGATAGGTAGAATTCCCGGAAAGTTGAGTTTTCGAAGACGCATTTGCAAGAAAAACCGAAGAATCACCAATGCCTGGAACGATGCAATTGTGAATACATAGCCATTGAGTTTTCTTGACTTTGTCTCCAGGATTCTCTGGAACCTGGCCGCCAACTTGTGCAAGAGCCTGCCTTGCGTAGCAAGGAGCATTTCAAATTCCTTGGAAATAAAAAAGTCGGGAGCCATGGCCTTGAGAAGGAGCGCTTGAACAATGAGCACATTAGATATCAAGACTCGCTCGAAATCTTTGAACGACGAGGTGGTCACATCCTTGGTGTTGAACTTCAGCCAAAGATCAAGCTGCTTGCGACACGCTGCGTCAATCGTAGCCAATGTTGAGTTGTTGCAACAACATAGTAGGCATTCGAGAAGAAGATAGCTGTGCGTTTTGGAACGGGACTTGCCATCTTTGTAGTCCTTGGTCTGAGCCAACCTTGCGGCATACTTGGGGATGGAGGATTTCCAGATGCCCAACTCGTTGAATAAATCTAGGAGCCAGAAATACTTTTCCGAGTTCAACAACAGAACAAGTTTGTCCGAGTCCTCAGGACAGATTGTATTTTCCGCCACCATGCGCGTCCGATGTCTTTTGGGAGGGGTGGTGTCCGGAAACGCAAATCTTGTCTGGAGGTCGAAGTTTGCAGTGGCGTCTTTCATCTCCTGGAACTGCGTGTCCACCGCCAGGGGATTCATCAATAGGTTTCGAATGTCGAAATTCTCCAATACCAAATCTTCGGTGAAGTTGAAGGAGGTCCCATCGGAAAGAGGCTGGGAAAACAGCCACGGGTCCATGGGGAGGCCTATAGAGGTATTAGCGATGAAATTGGCCAGGTCAAGGTCAGGGAAGTTGGTCTCCTCGATGGGCTTGGTCGCAGGCGTCTGCTCCATATACAAGCTGGACAGGCTGGAGTTGAGCCTCAAGTCCTGGGAAAGCGATTGATGGGCATCTTGCAAGTCCTGGAGAGAATGCAAGTGGCGGCAGGCCTCGTAGGCTTGCAAGCCGTTTTTGTAGAGCGAAGCCACCGGAATTGACTGGTCCAAGATGCGGTAGTTTACTGGGCCGAGCGAGGCGTAGGAGGCGTCCGCCCGCAGGTCCTTGGGATCGTAGAGCGTGTACTGGGTGAAGTTGAGCCGAATACCACGTAAGCATTTTCTTTTGGAGTTGATGCAGTTTTGACACACAGGAAGCTGTTCGTCACATTTCATGTGGCGATCACGGCATGTAAAGCACCCAGATCGGGTTCGGGAGCGTTTGCTTTTTTCCTCTTCAACGTCTCTTGTGCTTGTCATGCAAAGAATGAAACGGTTCCGTAGAAGCAGAAAGACAGGTCGGTACTTGAAAAGGGGAGGGGTTAGGTGCTAGTGGGGGACTCTAAGAACGGCACACGGAACTGTGGGACGCGAGATTGTGAGAATGGTGTGATGAAAAGATAATCTGATGGAGGGGGAAAGTTTAGCTTGGATCTGTGGCGTTTTTGAACCGGACATGGGGAAAGGAATAGCAGGCTGTGGGAGGAGTAGATCTAAACACCAAAGGAAAGTCGAAAGAATCGTCAAAGAGGTCTTTGGAAGCGCTTGCTAGGGCACAGGCCGTTTTCACTTCTCAGAGAGCAGGTACAGCGCTGGATTGGGACCTGGCTGGAGTGTTGATACGTTAGGGGAGATGGTGAGTGGTGCTCGTCGCGTAATAGGGGCGGGATTGACGATGGAGGGGGTGTGATTTGTAAAAGTGGAGGGCCTCGAAAAGAAGTTAGGATAGCTGGATGAGAAATGTCAGAGACATTATTTAAATCAAGCAACAGGATCACCCTAGAAGTATGAACGTGGATGCTTGAAGTAGCCAAAATCTTTGGCATATACTAAGTTTGAGTGAAATTTATTCATGCAGCGTGAGCTCCTTACTTGCAGGACGCAGCTGCGTGATGGGGCCAATCACTTGGTCGTGAATGAGCAAGGTGGATATTTCTTCGTGCACGTTTCTAAAGACCAGTTTAAGCCCTTGCATTCCCGAAGGTGGCAGCGCTTCAAAAAGTCACCTCCAGCAACCAGTCACTACTACACGAATACCTCGGATGTATGAAAGGCAAAATGGTCTTCATGGAATTGCGCGCCGGTAGCCCAAAAATCATGTACTGTTGCCTATGGTGCATGAATCAAGTCTCAAATCATGCATGTAACCATGCATGTAACCGCGCGTGCGGTTATGAAAGAGACTTGTTGCTTACTGTAAAGTAAAGACGGCCATCTACGGAACAAAATGCAAGGAAACTTCGGTGCGTTCCTTCGCAAAAAAAAAAGGCTTCCGTCTGGCTGACAAACGGGCCCGACACCTGGTCTGGGTCCAGAGACCCAGGGTCCGCCGAGGGACCAGGCACATATTACCGCATCGCATTATGGTCTCTGTGTCTTGCGTACTAGGAATAGCATTTTACATTGTTACGCACCGCGTACGCTTTAGCTCGCTAAAGGTCACCCTACCAGTGGCTGATGCTAGGTTTTTGAAGCCGTTTGCATGCAGGGGATTGGGACAATTATCCTTTTCTTGGAATGTGCAGGTCCAAGTCACCGTTGCTCGGCACGACTATCCCCAAGCCTTAACCGTCCCTTGTTGACCGTACTGCAGAAAAGGGGTATTTGAGTCCGCGTTTAGTCCCCAATATGCAGAGTGCCTGCGTGGCAGCACACTAGTTACCATACAGCATAATAAAACGGTATCTATAATCGCCAGATCACACAACTGGCTTAGGGCGCCTGGTGCAAAGCGCCTAACGTCGACCTCGATCCGAGCTTCCCATGCATACCCTGCCCCCTTTTTCATCCAACAAAAGCATATTCGCTGGCCTTTCCTAAGACATTATGTAGCTTTGTAGACACGCCGCTGGCGTTATCAACTTCTTGCCATGCCTTCAGATATTGGCCCATCTTTCTAGTTCCCATAAAAAAGCAACCAGAAGCGCCGAAAAAACAGAAAAAACTGAGATGGACCCATAGCCTGCGAGACTCGTTAATGCCGGCATCGTAGCCACCACTAGGATGTTGGTCGCCCAACCAATCAACACTGAAACACTCATGATGTTGCTGCTGGCATTCGATAAATCCACACATACAATCCCGACATAGGGGCCCCAGCTACACGCAAACACAAACTGAAACAAACACGCTATGACTAGCATGGAGTGGCCCGCCGTTAAGTTGGCACTTTGACCTGCGGAGAAGGCTATGCCCAATCCGGTGAAGGATATCAACAACAAGGTGTTTACAATCAGCCCACACAACAAGCCCTTGTATAAGTTGCAATATCTCATCAACGGAAATGACACCGTGGTGCCGGCAAGGCTGCACAAGCAGAGGAACAACGTTGAGCAACGACGGGCGATGTCGGCGGTTAGTATCAGCTCGAAGAGAAGTTTTCCAAAGTAAAAGAAAAAGCTGGCACCCGTTAACTGCTGGAGGGCCATGAGTGTGCAGCACAATATAAGGCGTGCATTGTTAGCATTGCTAGACGAGACGTCTGGATTTTTTTCTTTGGCATTGTTCAACATTTCCACCGCCTTTTGGTAAACCCGGAAATTATCCGTGTTTAGTACTAGCTTGGAAAGAGTGGTTTGGAGAGATGCAGTGTTTTTCGTGTCCATGGCCGAGGGAAGAGTAAATGAGAGGCCCACTGCAAGAGGGGGGAGAAACATTTGGATGCCATAGAATAGGTACTCGACTCGGGGGTCATTGACTAAAAACATGCTGGTGGAGCCCACCATCACCACGCCAGTTGTAAGGTGGCACGCATATAAGAAGTCATGCTTGTGGGAGGTGAATATGCACATCTGGGTGATAAGCACTGGGGCCACCACGCTGAGCATACCGCAAGCCACGCCAAAGAAGAAGCGGGCCAAAAATAGATAAATAAAGGAGGCGGGCGCCACGAGGCTCAAGGCTAAAACCACGGCGCCAAGCTGGTAGAGGCCAAACCCGACTCGGAGCAGCCTCAAGTATCCTACGCGTTGCGGAAGACGGGTCCATAGAACCATACAGCATCCACACATACACCCCACGTGGAAGGTGAAGATCACCGGCGACGCCAATTGTGTGGAGATGGCGTGGCGGTGTATAAAAGCAGGCATTCCCATCAAGTGGCCCGTGGTGCCAATGTCCAAACCCAAGGGAACTGAGCAGAGCGCAACGGATAATACATAGAAGCAGAGATTATAGTGATTAGCGACAATCTCAGGCAGGTCCGGCTCCAAGGCGTCGTTGGGGCCACGCGCTTCGTTTTCAGGGCAAGGTGCTGTTTTGAGGTCTTCAAGGACATCAGATGTTTTAAGGTCTTCATACATTTGAGACTAGCTTCCCATTCAGACCGGGGGAGAACGTGAAGTTGCAAACCCAGCTTGTGGCCGAGCGCATACGCGAAATGCACGAGCACCAGAGCTAGTAACCGTACCAGAGCTAATAACCGTAACCAGAGTTAGTGCCGTAACCAGAGTTAGTGCCGTAGCCAGAGTCAGTGCCGTAGCCAGAGCTATATCGTAACCGCAGCTCCACAAGCCTCGCAATTGACGCATCCACCTCAACACCATTGGCCTTACATCTGCACTGACCCATTTCACGTGCGGACACTGTGGATCTCCAGCCCCGGGCCTTTTCCGAGAAAGGCTCAGCAAAGCCTTGGAACCCTCGATCCCGCAGTCCTTTTCCGTCGGTCCTGATCGCTTACATTGGTGCTGACTACGGGCGCGGAGGGCAGTTGGCCATGGCTATTGTGAGGATTGAGAAATTGTGTGCCTGCGTCGCATTAGAGGTCTTATGGCCCGCGCATAGAGGTCTTATGGCCCGCGCATAGAGGTCTTATGGCCCGCGCATGGACCGTGAAACTGCAGGCGAAAGCCCTGTGCCTGCCCACCAATAATGCTTCTCTGGCGTCTGCAACTATGCCCCTAATTCTTCCTCTAGTCTTACTCTTTTTCCTCGCCACTGCTTAACCGCCAAAGTTCCAAATTGCCTATGCCGCTGCTGCTGCCCAAGCCGAACTGCCCTCTTTTGCGTCTCGCTCATGCCTGCTCACCTTCCATCATAGCCATGGCTAAGGGGACTGGCCACTTGCGCTACACTGACTCACTGACTCCCACTGACTCTCACTGGTAGACTCACTGGCCTTGCTGAACACGTGACCACGGGCCTCCGCTGCGTTGCATTGTTCAACGGCCTTCTAGCTCTAACGACCAACCGCCGGTTCCGGTATGCCGGGCTCGCTGCGCTTTCAAGCTTCCGATTCTCCGCTTGTCTTGCTTGCTATGACTGACTTGGCTAAAAGCGCATGCTCTCACCTCTTGCCATGGCACGGCTCTTGACCATAAGCGACCGGAGCCCGAACCGAATTTCTCGTCTTTGGCCTATTTAAGTCGATGAAATTACCTATTTTGTCTACTGAGTTCTACTGATGCCACTATAAAGTCCCTATGGCGGGTTTTTGTTGTGGCATGTTGCGCGCACCTATTCAGGCAATACTCGACAGCATTCGCGCTATCGCATTCTTGCATCATTCTGATCCCCTACAAGGGCTGCCGCTAAAAATTTGTTCTCATTAATTGTCTCACTTCCTCACTTCAAATCCCTCTGCACCTGATTTCTAATCCGCCTATATCCCCATTCTCACCCCCACACTCGGCTTGAACGGCGCTTCACCCAGTGTTCCGCCTCTGAAAATTCGGGCGTCCTAGCTAATCTGTCCAAAACTGCCCAAAGCAAAAGCCCCCCTCAACCCCGTGGCGTTGTTATCAAACCGCAATACTTGCACACATCACCATGACTGAGGAGATGGTACTCTCGAAGTCCGCCGCTGCTCCCGAGGAGAAAAAGAAAAGCCCTAATGCCAGCCAGGATATGATCCCGCCCGCCATCCAGGCCATCTCCAACTTGCGGTGTCCCTCGCCTCCTCCAATCCTTAATAATTCCAAATCCACTGGCCTGGTCCCCGGCTCGAAAGTTTCCTCTCCTCCCACCATTTCTCTCAGTAAAATGTCCTCCGAAGCAAACATTCAGCGCGAGACCGTGAAGGCTGGCGGGGCTTTGCTACCTAAGGGCGCCAATCCTCTGGATACTTCTCTCGATGATAAGAAGGATGCTTCAGTGGAGAACGCCCCTAACAACCTTCTCAATGGTTCCCATGGCGAGCTAGATTACACGAAAAATCCTCCTCAACATGGCGTTCATCACAAGTCTCCTTCAGTGCATGCTCATTTCTACCTTAACGAAGCTCAAAAGCTGGCAAAGTCTGGCAATAGATCAAGAAGTGGCTCGATTTCTGCTTCCGGTTCAGACCACCTGGCTGCCCCCCTCAAGCGTGAGGACCGTGTCTCTCTGCCAACAGCCACCGCATCGGTTGAACAAACAAACATCGATCCTCGCTTGCCCCAGGACGATGACAAGATTCATGTTTTGCTAGGAGTGTGTGGAGCCATATCCACCATGAAAATCAAGCTCATCATCAACAAGTTGTTTGATATATACACTCTGGACAAAATAGCTATTCAGCTTATTTTAACGAAAGCCTCGGAGAACTTTATCTCAAGTGAGGCGTTGTTGCATTTGGAAAATACAAAGAAGGTTCGTGTCTGGAGAGACTCCGACGAATGGACCACGTGGAACAGTAGATCTGATCCCGTTTTGCATGTCGAATTACGTCGCTGGGCCGACATGTTGATAGTGTGCCCTTTGACTGCAAACACACTTTCCAAAATATCCTTAGGTTTGTGTGACAATCTTTTGACGAATGTCATTAGAGCATGGAACACAACTTATCCCATACTTCTTGCCCCAGCAATGGTCAGCAACGCATACAATGCTGCTACCACAAAACGCCAGTTAAGACTAATATCGGAGGAGATGCCGTGGATGGAAGTTTTGAAGCCGGTGGAGAAAGTCGTCGGATCCTATGGTGACATTGGTATGGGAGGTATGATGGATCCAAATGAAATCGTCAACAGAATCGTCATGAAATTAGGAGGTTATCCAGATGAGCAGGATGATGATGATGACTCCAAGTTGAATGATAACGATAATGCTATTGCCGATGACGATGATGACGACGACAACAACGATGACGATGATGATGATGATGACGATGATGATGATGATGACGATGATGATGATGATGACGATGACAGTCGTGAGGTTAAGACATCTGACGAAGTTTCTCGTGTTAAGAAAGAGGTGCTCAACTTAACAAAGGAATTGGGAGGCTCCAAAATTGAGTAAGTGAATTCATCATAATCGGCACCCCAATTATGTAAACTTTACAGCGAAAGCAGAGGTAAAGTGATTGAAATTAATTATAAACTAAAACCGCTTAGTAGATTCTGAAAGATGGGCCCATGGTAGACTTGATGACCAAGGAACCGACGTTTTGCCAGTTCTTCTTCAACAAGGAGACCAAGAAGTTGGAAGCCATCATGATCTGGTTGACCAAGACGTCCTCCTCCATCTCGACGTTACCAATAGCAACAGCCAAACACAAGACCTTCTTCAATTGGAACTTGATGGTGGACTTCACGTCGTTGACTTTACCGTACAAGTCGTCGTTGTGCGAAACTGGGGTTGGGAACTTACCAGCCTTAGACAATTGAGGACCCAACAATCTTGGGACCTGCTTGATCAAGACCTCGGAAGCGATGAAAGCGTTGTACTTCTTAGCCAACTTCTTGATCAACTTCTTGTTCTTGTTCAACTTCTTCAAGTCATCGACGGACATGGCGTCAACACCAACAGACTTGGCTCTGTCGACATCGAAAGCATCACCAAAGATACAGACAGTCATGTTTGGTCTTGGGACTTGAGGCAACTTCAAGGTACCAGAGAAACGCTTGTCTCTTTGAGGGTCGTAGTTCTTCAAACCGACTTGGAGCTCGACGGTTTCCAAGAAGTTTCTCTTCTTGGTCTCGGTGGAGTTCTCCAACAACTTTTGCACGTTGGCACGAACGTGAGAGGTGGTGATCTTAGACATTGCAGATAATGTTCGTCTCCCAAAGGATTTGGTAAAGTATTGATTCGACGAGGATGAAGAGGAAGAGTGGTGGCCGGAAGATTTTTTCTTTCGCTGCGCACGGGCGGTGGACTGGGCCGATGGGGCGCGAGCCCTAGTGGTCACGTGACTGCGAATGTGACTGCGCCTGTGCAGCTCCGGAGACTGTGGCGGGATATGATGTTGCTTTGCTGCTGGTCTTAAATGGGTTCATCCATTGTCATAGGCGTGTGTGGGCCATCAGACGAAGGGCGACGAAGCGCAGAGACAATAGATGAGTAGCAGAGCTAGAGGCATCGCGCAGTCCATCTCGTAGTACCGACCAGTAATGATCTCGACCAGTAATGATCTCGACCAGTAATGATCGCTACCGACCTAGTTACCGTTCTCGTATTAAATGAAGTAATAGCTGCATATTTATACTCGTATGTAAAAAGAATCTATTGGATTAGGTCGGTCAATGCACGGTTTGAGACTTGTCCAGTGCTTGCAACGCGACTGCAAAAAGCATTCTCGGCTCCAGTGTAGCAAATTACAGACCGGAACGGTAAAAATCCACACCATGGCAATTCCAACAGCCAAGGTTACCCAAACCCAGAGTACTCAAACCTTCTTCTTTTGACCCTCTAATGAATGCCCAGGTCCACGGACACGCACCATCACGAGGCGCGTCCCAGAGGTGGAGTACTGCGAAATAGTGTGCAACCATCAGACCCATCCACCCACCCATCGAATGCAATGATACGCTATGGCGTGGTCGTTGCACGTGCGTCGGTCAGCCTCAAGCAGCTCCGTACATACGCAAGCAAAAGCCTCTCGAGGAGAGAACGCGTGGCAGATGGAAAGAACCGGTCTCAGCTGGCGTTCCATCACTTGGCCAAAGAGTTCCAGTTCCTCAACAAGGACGTTACCAAGGTGGTGGATCTAGGCTATGCGCCAGGCGCGTGGTTCGAGTACACCCGGCAAGTGCTCCTGAGCATCCATGACATTAGCTGTGACCACATCTACAAGAAATGTACCATGATCGGGTTTGATTTGCTCTTCACCCAGCCTCCCCAAGGCACGTACTCCACCCAGGGAAGTATTCTTTCGCAAAAATCACACGACAATGTGTTGCAACTACTCAAAGAAGCCGCCTTGAGGGGCCTCACTGTGCCCAAATCCGACACCGCTTCGCCATTGACCGAGGTGATGGAAGAGCGCAGCCTACCGGATGTAGATGATAGGCTACGAGAGTTGAGCACGGCCATGAGCAGACTCAGGATAAACGCACCTCAGAACCACAACGACGTGAGGCTGCTTTACCAGGCGAACTTGATTCTTTCCGACCTCTGCGTTCCTTTCCTACAGGAGTCTGGCTTCTTTAATAATACTCAGAGCTATCCGTTTATACGCAGCGGCCGGAACAAGGCTCTCCGAAGAAACTACACACATCCGCAAAAGATGTCAATAGACCTAACTGAAGCTGCGTTGCTTCTTTGTGGCGAGGCGTTGGCCAAAGGAGGAACGTTTGTTGCTCGCTTGTCTCGCGTGGATTTGCTGGACCCCGAATTGGTGTTGTTGGAGTCTCGTTTGACGAAGGTCTTTGAAACAGTGACCCGCTGGAGTCCTGACAATATAACCACGTCCAGCTCTCCTAGGACCCAGGATTTGTTTTTTGTGTGTCAGGGGAAACGCCATACTACAATCGACAAGTATGCCGTTTTCAGTGTCGACTAGTATTCATTTTATTTAATTGTGCAGTCTCTGACCGCAACAGCACTATCTCCGCGTCTTCCCATATACTCTTGATCAAACTTGGCTTCTTCTTCAGGCTTCAGACAGTAAATCCAAGAGCGGAGACTCGCCCGCCTGTGCAGCGGGCTCAGTGTTCTCGAGATCGATCAATGCCTCGCCCTCTGTTTCTTTTAGCGCACTTCCGTTGCCAACACTCATGCCGGAAAATTCAGTGATGAGTCTATCACTGATAGCACTTTTCCCTTTAGCTTGTAATTGCTTCTTCCACAACTCAGTGACCTCAGCAATCTTTTGTTCCGAAGCACCGTACGACCGTCCAAGGAATGCAGCCTCACTGAATCTTTCCGTCTTAATCAACAAGTCTATGCAACTCTCAATGTTTCCAGTCAACCACCAGGCTTGGAATGCTATGTTGTAGAGACCCTTCTGCTCAGCCAGCTCGGCAAGACGAACCAACAGCAGTTTCTTGTTGGAAGATGAAAGTATCAACAACAAAGACGAGTAGTCGTTCGCCAACCAGTAACATTCTTCTGCCATCTTCATATTCCACTTCTTCATTGCCGAATCTCCAAGCTTTTTCCACTTAGGGGCATTAGCAACCGCAGTGAGAGACGATGACTTTTGAGTCTCGGCTAAAAGTTCATAAGCCTGTGGCAAATCACCAGTTGCCAAAGCTATTTGGAACTTGGAGTCAAAGTCCTGAGACAAAGAGAAGGACAATTTCAAGTATCCCAACTTCTCAAAGAATCTTGCCAATTGATTTAGTTCGGTTTTTGACAATCCCGATAAGTAATCAGAGTATGGTTCGGTCAACAGCTCAGGACCAACAGAGCCCAAATCAGGGATCTCTTCTCCGGTTTCTTCATCGAGCACGGTTTTGGTAGCAAACTGCTCAAGATCACCACGCATAACCAAAGTTTGCATTTCCAAAACTGCAGAATTTACATACCAGGAAATCACACTGAAAGACTTGTCGATCAAATACAACTTTCCCTCTGCAGCCTTGTAACCGATGATGTAATACTTGTGGTCAAAGTGACTCAAATTGATGATTTCACCACCCACAAAGTAGTTCAACCTGTTCGTGGTTCCAGTGGTGTACATGAAAACATCACCAATAAACTTACCGGACAAGATCTGCTCAGATGAAGGCAAGGTATACAAGACTTCAAATGCGGCTTCAGAACCCTCGGAAGAGTTTATGGTTCCATCTGCAACCGATTCTTCGTAAACACCACGGTCAAAGCTCAAGAAGTAAGCCTCATGGGTCTTTCCTCCTGCGGCAGTTGATCCATCACTAGATTCGACCGAGGCACTGGAAGTCAAAATAGACAAGAGCTCACCACTATCAGACCAGATAACGTCTTGGATGTCGTCATCGATATCAACTCTTCTAACAAGAGAACCAGACTCCCAGTCGTAGAAGCACAAAAGACCCACAGATTTGACACCAAGCAAAGCACCAGGAATAATCTTCTCAGCCTCGTACACAAGATCGACCAGCACGTGCTCCTGGAAGTTCTTGAAGATCTTAACGGAGAGTTTAGACTCACGGATAGCGTAAGTGGCGGCGTTTGAGAAATCATGGATGTTCCAGGCAAAGTCCAAAGCTTTACCATACGCCTTGGATCTCCATGCCAAAGATGTGTAGATGAGATACTCACCGTCACCACTCACAGCAGCAAACTTTCCGTTAGGAGAGTGGGCCAAAGATTGGGGATACACCTCAATTGAACCGAGATCTTTCTGTTGCAAGTGCAACTGGTCCCCATCTTTCAAGCCCTCAGTTGAGTTTGGTCTTATTATAGATTGGTAGACATCGGAGTTCTTGGCGTAGATCAACTTTCCGTTGCTATCCATGGAAAACATTGGCTCTTCATTTCCCAACTTGATGGCAACGTAACCGGAGTCACAACCAACGGCTACGAGATTGGACTTTTGCAAGATGCTAACACACCAAACACGCTCCAAGCCGTAATTCACAGTCTTGACCAATTTGAAGGTGTTGGAGTTCCAGAATCTAACCGTTCCATCCTCGGAACCCGAGATGATCAAGGGCAAATCGGGGTGAAAAATGGCAAAGGACACGTTGGCCAAATGTCCCTCGAGAGTGGCAACACAAGACTTCGTTTGGTAGTCCCAGACTTTGATCGTCTTGTCGTCAGACGAGGTAATGAGATACGGCTTGTCTGCTTGAGGGTAGTAATCCACGTAGTTGACGCCTTTGACGTCATGAGCAACCAAGGTGTAATTGGGAGTCAGCGAGCTCAAAGACCAAACCTTGACGGTGCGGTCCAAACATGCCGAGGCAAAGGTGTTGGGGTCTTTGGGGTTGAAGTTGACGCTCATGATGTAATGCTGGTGCCCCTCGTAGGTACGCTCCAAGCGCCAATTGTTGTCCCAGTTCCAGAGCTTGATGGTGAGGTCATCCGAAGACGTCAAGATGTACGGCAAGGTAGCATGCACAGCAATGCTTCTAATGTAATCTGGGTGGGCCTCGAACTGGGTGATTTTCTCGCCGGTGTTGTAGTTGTACACTCTAATCTGAAAGTCGTCCGAGCCCACGACAATCCAATTTTTCCTTGCAATGAAGCGGCCGGCTCTCACGGGCAAATCAGTGACCTGGATGGATTTCACGAGGGTGTTGGTGGCATAGGACCAGATCTCAATTTTCCCGTTGTACAAGGTGGTCAAGATCCAAGGTTCGGTGGGGTGGCAGTCTATGCCCTTGACCCTTTCTGAGCGAGTCGAAAACTGCTTGGTCACGTCCAATTTCATTCTGAGGTGTGGGTGTTTGAAGCGGACTAGAGGCGTGGGTACACTTTGTATTGGAAGAATTTAACACGGTTGTCCGATCATATTGAACCGCGCACGATTTCTGCCGCGGGTTACGGGAACCATAACACTTTGCAAGAACAAATGCCGGGGCTGGCCAAGGTTAAATTATTTGGTATTTATCTGGCGCCTTGCTATAACTGTAATTGGTGGCGTTATTCAGGTTGTTTATTTACGGTTTCAAGTAGTTCCTTTTGCAAGGTGGCCCTTGCTGCTCCAAGAGATTGCGCGTCGCAGGCCTCTAGTACACGATATCAACCTTGTCTCGCCGCAGTTCTCGGTAGTACTGCTCCAACTGGGAAATTGCTCGGGTATATTTCATCCAAGAAGTGGTGAACTTTTCATCGGAGAACTTCTGCATCATTAAGCGGGCACCTAAATCTCTCTTTTGTTGTAATGCTTCATCAGTAATATCACTTGCGTTCTCAAGGAACAACCTAGAGAGCACTTCTGCCAAAGATGGGTAGTTCGCAGACTCACTTCCATTCTTGGCGGCGCCAGACTTTGAGAAATCCGGATCCTGTTCGCTTTTGAAAAAGTAGCCAAGCTCGTTGCTCCATGATTTGGCGGCTCCGTCAACATTTGTAATGTCAAGTAAAGGCCCCGCAGAGGCATGCACAATGGGAATCAATCCGGCACTAATATACTCCACCACACAAATGCCAAAATGCTCGTTCCACATGGCATTGATGCCGAACTTGGACTCGCTCAATACCTTCTTCACGGTTTCAAAAGGGCTGCCCACGATGAATTCCACGTAATCTTGCAATTCGGCGTCTTTCACATGTTGCTTGATGGATTCAAGCGTCGAGGTATCATCGGATGTCCTGCACGAGCCCAAGAACACGAGCTTTGGCAATTGAGCAATGGAGGCTTTAGCCGAGAGAGCATCCTTCAAGAATGTGGTGTATTCATCAAGCACGAGTTGGTGTCTCTTCTCTGGGCGAAACTGGGCAACATAGACGATTTGGTTGAGCCTTGGTTTGGCCTTGGCCTTGGACTCGGAAATCAAATACTCCGTAGAGCATGGCGGATACAAGAGCTCCACGACTTTCCCTCCATTCATGAACCAGATCTTGGAGATGTGGTCGTAAGTCCAGGTCCCGTTAGCCAAAGTGATATCAACACAGGACCCCAAGTACACATAGACATAGTAGAGAATAGACCAGTAGAGAAATTTGAACAAATGCTTCAAATCGGCGAGACTTGGGCGCAACTTTGCAAGCGACTTGACGCTGTTGAACTTCAACTTGTTGAACATTTCAGGCTGAATGATTGGGTAATGCACATAGGCCACCAAAGGCACCTTAAGCACCCAGGACACAAGCCAGTAACTGCCAGGAAGACCCATGGGATCTATCCACACATCAGGGCTTAGCTCGTACATGGCTTCGAGCCCAAGTAAAACCGAGCCAAGAAGCTGACCCGCCAAGGTGAAGTGTTTCCAATAGTTTGCATCAATGAGGTTGTTGAACCTCCTCAAGTATATGAAGAGAATCCGGGACGAGTCCAAGGACTTGACGTGGAACTTTTCCTGAGCATTTTTGAGTATTTTCAAGGGCTCTGTATCAGTGGCAGTGACGTAAATGACTGCTACATTGCGTTCATCCTCCAACAATGTCGACAGAACCGCATGCCACAAGACCTTTTCTCCGCCTCCGCCGTTGTTGGCGTACGGGTGGAAGAAGCCATAGAGTAACTTTCTTCTAGGGTCCTTGGGGTCCCGAATCTTCAATTTCTCCATGAAGGCATTGTGCTCATTTGCAGCATCCTGCGGGTGCAACTTCAACTTGTTATTGACAAAGTTGGTGTAGAATGAAGGCTGCACGGATGCCGCTACCAAGCGACGCCGGAAGCTGGATCTCTTGGCGCCTACCTTGAGGTAGATAGGCTTTGGATGGTCGATGACCTTTTGGATTTTGTCCTTCCAGTTCTGGGTAGGAACTAGGAAGAAGCGGGGCAACGCACGCGTGCACACCTGGTAGATCACAATTGCCAATACGATTGGCAACGTGTAGAGAGGCGGCACAGAGAACATGGTGTGGTGGCTGGAGATGCGCAGTGAAGCGGGAAAAGCAGCGTATCACGTGACAGGCCGGATTGCGGAGAGGCGATGACGGGCGCAAGGATGTGATGCAACGTTTCAAGCGAGTTTGAAGAGAGATTCCAGGCGCCATAAGGTTCTGGGATGCAGCTGGAGAAAAGGCTTGGTGTGTGGTCCTGTGTAGTTCTTATCGCGTAAGAGGCGCGGTAGAAGCCGAAGGTCTAGTGGGTCTACACTAGGAAGGTACTTTATATTACGATTTGGCATTGATTAGTAGGTATGAGTGCCATTGGTGAACTGCTACAATACCACACTGGTTCAATGCTACACTGCTGTTACTACATGCTATTACTCAGTGCTACCACATTCCTTTGGTTTTGGCATTAAGACGTTGGTCTAAGAACTCTAGTCCAAAAACTAGTACTGAAGTGTGTAGTGTACCCCGAACGGACCGGAATTGTTCAGGTTGCATCAGGATCTGAATCAAGACGTTCAGATTTGTCCGGATGGCGCGAGCAAACACCCGTGCACCAGGCTACACCAGGACAAAAGGCCCAGCGTAAACGGCCTCTTTGAGCCGTGTGTGCATGAGAATAAGCTGGCGGAGAAGCGGGAATTCCGGAATTCACAGCGTTTAGTTTTGAGCAAGAAATATTGGCTGGCGCAGTTGGACGTCTTGGAGCTAGTCAGTTCCGGCCGCGGCCTCTTCCGAGGCCCCTACTACATGCTCGGGCATATACCATGGCAAATCCCGCATCATCAGACGCAGTCCGAGGCTTATATCCAGTTCCGACCTATTGACTTGGGTCATTTGATCCTGTCCAGCAAAAAAAATTCATGAGAGCCGTGGAGCCCTCAAGGTTGATTGCAGCTTCAAGACAAGTATTTCCTCGCGGGAACTGTGAAAAAGGGGCGTACGGGACCGGTCCGCTAGAACCGGGCATGTCACGTGACCATTCCGAGGGTCCTCCACCCTCGTGCATGGACCATCGATGAACTGCAGCTTGCCTGTCAATCCTGAAGCCGGTGTCACGCGAGGCACATACATACAGGAGGCGCTCACTACAAGGTCTATGGAGATACAATGGCTTGGCAGTTATTAGCAGTATAGTGTAGCGTTGGCGGCGAGGTAGTGATCCGTTTGAAAGGTTTTGACCTAGGTGTTGAGGTGCACAATGTTACGGTGGCCGGATGGATTAAAATTGGTCCTTACTTCTACGACCCAGTGCTTACCATGCCATCAGCAAATGTATACTTCAGTCACTGGTCAGTCCTACTTTGACTATGGACAGAATCAGGTGTTTTCTACATTCCCCACACCTAGTGCCACGCGTCGATCTCGCTGAGCATCCCTTCTCCACGCCTAGCGCCACGCGTCGATCGAGTACCATGCATCGTGAAACACTGTACAGTCGGAGCCATGTGACACCATGATCCGGAAGATATCGTAAAATAGCCTTGAGTCCGAACACAGGCCCAAACACAAAGCCCCGGTTACAAAGACCGCATCACCCAATATAAAGCCTCAGCTTTGGTCACTGGTGCCACAGTCGCGTATACATTCCTGAGCCAACGTGGCCCCCTTCCTCTCGGCCTCAGCGTGCGGTCTGCGCACCCCATCCCCCAATGAGCGTCGGGAGTCGCGTCTGTAAGTCATTAATCCGTATTAGGAAGACCCGCTCCACGTAATGCCGCGCTACAGGTCTTTTACGCTAAAAACGCTTCTTTTGCTTTTCTCCCATCCCGTTCTTCCAGCCCATATCCTTGTCTATCATAATTTGAACCCGCCCCGTGCATTTATTCCCGTCCATATCCATACATTTCGTGCAGCTGGCCCATTTCCTCCTGAACGCCTCTCCAAGTCCCATGAACACGCTAAAAGATAGCCACTCAGCAAACTCACCCGAGGGCGACATTTCCTTGATGACCGCCCCTTCGTCCCTCGCCAAGGACCCCGAGAATCCCGCCCGCCGTGCCAAGACGCCCATGAGAAAAGACGAGTTGGAGAAAATAGCGAAGGAGTTGAAGATGAAGCTCTCCAAGGCGTCGGTCACGGCCAAGCAGCTGCTCACGTCGTCCTCCAATACCAACTTGCGCAACCTAGGCGCCGATTCCCCACAATACCAGACCTCGTTGCCGCGGTCCAGCCCGCTCAAAAACTACTACATGTGGAAACGCCAAATAGCGTCGGGAAACCCCAAGAACTTGACCCTGCTGCCCAGCCTATACTCGCCAGATAGGAAACTGCCCACGCTGACCAAACCGTCGGTGTTTCTTTCCAGCTCTCCGTTGAAGAACATCACCGCCAACCCTTCGCATTCTTCTAATACCTCGCGCAAGAATTCACTCGATACTGAGGCCATGACCGAGTTGAACGATTCCCCCATCAAAAGACGCCGCGCTGAGAGTGGCGCTGCCATCAAGCCATCGGAGCCCCACATGGTTCTACACGAGTTGTCCACGCCACTGACGCCTCCCAAGCGCGAGGCTTTGCATCCGTCTCCTGTGTTGACCTCTGATTCTTACGGTGATCGGAGTTTGAAGCCCTTGGCCGCTTCCAACTCCAAAAAGTTCCTGGAAAATAATCTTCTCAAAACCCCCACGCAGCCGGGCAGGGGCAGCGCAGTCAACGACAATGAGGGGGCTGACTTGCTCATGTACTTGGCCACGTCGCCGTCGCCGATCAAGCCTTTTGTCAATGGACCAAGAGCGTCTTCAATGGAGAGTGCGACGCAGCCCAAGCAAACTAATGGCCACTTTATTGTTCCTCAACCACCACACACGCCCAAACGAGCATTTGCTTCTCTGACCAAAACCCCTCAAAACAGACTAACTCCGGGCGTATACGGGAACCTTATGGTTCCAGGCAGCGCGTTGCCCTCAGCGGGATTGGCCTTGACGCCTGCAGGCTTCAACATGAATGATTACGTGAACTTCTTTACGCCGTCTCCGGGTGCTGCTGCCAACGGGCACGCAAATCTTACCATGGAAAGAACTCTACTCAAGACCCCCGATTTCAACGGACACCTTCAAAGTTCAAATAGAACTTCAGTGGACGGTAAAATGATTAATTTCGACAGGGTGGAGCTTTTTGGCGCGTCCAACTCCGAGCCCCCAAAGGACTAGTGGACTATTCTGGCACTCTCAAAGACCATGACACTCCCAAACTAATCTAACACTGCCAAACTAATCTGACACTCCAGAACTAATCTGACACCAGAACTAATCTGACACTCCAGAACTAATCTGACACCAGAACTAATCTGACCCTCCAGAACTAATCTGACCCTCCAGAACTAATCTGACCCTCCAAAGGACTAGCCGTGCACTGAGTCAACTTGCATAGTTTGTATAGAATGGAAGCTAATATGATACACTCCGAGACAGCCTCAAGGCCGTGTAGATGCATACACAACTGCAGGTTTTCACAAATGTTTCCCCAGACATTCAAATGTCGAAGTAATCTAGAAGGGCTCCGGATTTCCTAGACGTGGTATAGAATGAGCGGCAGATGAGGTCACATGATCGAGCAAAGAAGCGGATAAAACGCACCGCTTCCGAGTAGTTCAGCGTAGTAAGCGAAATGGTCAAGAAGACAAAATCCAAATCCTCCAAGAAACCAAAGAAGGTGAGCTTGGCCAAATTGAGCCTCGATCCTCAAGAGCCCGAGGAAGAAGGCGCCGTTCTCGAAGCTCCGCAGATTGAGCCCGCCGCAGACGAGGCCCATGAGAAAACGCCTAAAGACAAGGACATTATCTACATCAATGAATACTACCCCGACGGGGCCTTCCCCGAAGGCGAGTGGCACGAGTACCCATTAGAAGTCAACAGCTACCGCACCTCCGATGAGGAGAAGCGGTACTTGGACCGGCAGATGAACAACCATTGGCAGGATTTCCGAAAGGGAGCCGAGATCCACCGAAGAGTCCGGCAGAAGGCACAGAAGGAGATCAAGCCGGGAATGAGCATGTTGGAGATAGCAGACTTGATCGAAAACTCAGTCCGAAGCTACACCGCAAACGACCACACGTTGAAGCAAGGAATAGGGTTCCCCACGGGACTTTCGGTCAACCATGTTGCGGCACACTACACGCCCAACTCCACGGATAAGATGGTGTTGAAGCAAGAGGACGTGATGAAGGTGGACATAGGAGTGCATGTGAACGGCCACATCGTGGACTCTGCCTTCACGTTTACGTTTGAGGACAAGTACGACACTCTCTTGACTGCAGTGCGTGAAGCCACCAACACAGGAGTCAAGGAGTCGGGAATCGACGTGAGACTCAACGACATTGGTGCGGCCATCCAAGAAGTCATGGAGTCGTATGAAATGGAGATCGACGGCAAGACGTACCCCATCAAGTGTATCCGGAACTTGAACGGCCACAACATCGGAGACTACCAGATCCACTCGGGCAAGACCGTGCCCATTGTGGCCAACGGCGACATGACCAAGATGGAGGAGGGAGAGACGTTTGCCATTGAGACCTTCGGAACCACCGGAAGAGGATATGTGATCACACAAGGCGAGTGCTCGCACTACGCGTTGCATGACGGCATTGACGGCATTCCCTTGCCTTCGCCAAAGGCAAAGCAGCTAGTGAAGGCCATACAGGACAACTTCGGCACCTTGCCTTGGTGTCGCCGGTACTTGGAGAGAACCGGCCAGGAGAAGTACCTCTTGGCTTTGAACCAGTTGGTGCGTGCCGGAGTGGTGGAGAGCTATCCTCCATTGGTGGATGCACCTGGCTCCTACACTGCGCAGTACGAGCACACCATTTTGTTGCATCCGCACAAGAAGGAGATTGTATCAAAGGGAGAGGATTACTAGATGGCTGGGTGCAGAGATGTGCTGAGATGTTAGTTTCAGTGATGGTGCTTGCTCGTGGTGAGTGCTCAGACAGCGATTAAGAGCGGCTCTCATCACATGCGACTAGCCCAGCACCCAACAGCCATAAACATCAACTCAAGTATCAACCTGGACTCCGTAAACATGGCGTGTGATTATTTAAAGGTGCCAAGCCAGTACATCTCATTGTAGTTGGTATTGCGCCTCGTTAAAGGCTCAGACCCCATTTCCATGACGTCTCGGTACGTAATCTGCCCGCATGCGAGCCTCCCGCTCTCCAGTAATAACATGATCCGGGCGGACAAGGTCTTGGTTAAAAGTGCCGCTTTTGTGGATCAGCAAGGGCTCCTCCGATCCACAAAAGCGGCAGCATTCCCAGTATTTAACACCGGACTTTTACCCAATTTAAGATTGGCTTCTCCAGCAAGAAATCATGTCTTATCCGCTATATTTAAATTTTTTTCCTCACATTTTTTCTGTTGTCCTTTTCAAACTCGCATTTACTTTTCCCGAAAATATCCCTTCTTCTTTTTCGACGTAATACCACCAATTGTTCAAAATGGATGTTTCCCCCGGCTCTTTGACTTATAGAGGTATGTTCATTTGGAGGGTTTGCATGGGGCGCTTTCCAGCCGCCTCGTTGTACCATTCGCTGACGTCCATGGTCCCTAATTTATGTTGCTCACGTTACCGAATGCCATAACGCCACTTAACTCGAGCAAAACTGCAAACGAATATTTCCATGTCACCGAGGCCATGCACTTTCATGGGGTCCCAAACAACGTGGGCACGGAACTCGGGCAATTGAGTGCACTTAAGCGATACAGCATGCAATCTTCGATAACATACTAACGCCCAGGATCGTTCACCGAACCTTCAACCGAATACTTGACCTTGAAAAACACTTCGACGGAGAGTTTGGCATTCAAGGTCAAGACCACCGCACCCAAGTTATACTGCGTGAGGCCCAACGCCAGTGTGATCCAACCAGGCGAGTCCGCCAAGATCTCCATCACTTTACAAGGATTCACCCAACCCCTTCCAAAGGACTACAAGTGCAAGGACAAGTTCTTGATTGTGTCGTGCCCTTGTCCAACGTTGGACGATCCAACCAAGGTGGCCGAAAACTGGGCCTCTTTGACTAAACTCTACGGAGATAAGGAGGTGCAAAAGAAATTGAGAGTCAACTTCGTCATCGAAGAGGACCTGAAAGACGAGACACACGTCGATGATACCACGTTCGCCAACGCCACGCAATTTTCGCCAGCTCGCGATTCCAACAACACCACCTTGGGCGGTGCTGACACAACCATTGCCAACGAAAAACCCATACATACCGCCACGATCCAGCCGGACACCACGGTCAACGAGAGCATCTTGCCATCTGCCAATAACACAGTGATCAACGATAACGAAAAAGAGTTGGAGCAGTCCAACACGCAGATCGACTCTTTGGCCAAGAAGTTGGACTCCAACGAGGTCGAACAGAAAACCCCTGTGGCCGACGAAACAGTCAACGGCATCTCGCTTCCTTTTGCGTTCATATTGGTGATCATTGCTTTGTTATTGGGATGGTACATCTTCTAGGCTTGAAAGTGCGGCGTGCTACTTCTACTCACTGCTGGTTGCAAACCCGGTCGTCTTTCTATGTCGTTTGCACACTCAAAGACTAAAACACCCCACTTGGAATCACCCATACAATACACCAGCAGCCATCTAACCTATGTGATATATTTGTTTTACGTTAATAGTAATTCCGGTAGTGATTGTAGACTGCGCTCCAGTGTGCGGCTAGGATTGTCGTTGCGCACTCAAGAACCTTCGCCACATACATTACTACCACACTAATGGGAAAAGCTACCATCAAATCCGGGTCCATTAACCTCCTAAACACCATCGTTGGGGCGGGGACCCTTGCCATGCCGTACGGGCTCAAAAGCAATGGCTTGGTGTTCGGCTCCTTCCTCATCATTTGGAGCTCCTTGACTTCTGCTTTTGGTCTCTACCTACAAAACAAGGTAGCCAAGTACACCCAGCAACAAGACGCCGTGTCCTACTTCAGTCTCTGTCAGCTCACTTACCCCCAGCTCCTGGTGATTTTTGACGGCGCCATTGCCATCAAGTGCTTTGGTGTGGGGGTATCTTATCTAGTGGTGATTGGCGACTTGATGCCCAAGATTATGGAGAGTCTCGACTTCAAAAGCGACTCCGTGCTCATGGAACGCAACTTCTGGATCTCGCTTTTTATGGTGTTTGTGGTGGCACCTTTGAGCTTCTTGAAGAAGCTAGATTCGTTGAAGTACACCAGCATCGTTGCACTCGTGTCGGTGGTGTACCTCATTTGTCTTGTGGTTCAGCACTTCTTGATGGACCGGACTCTCGGCAGCGAGATCGACATGTTGGGCCCCAAATCCTGGCGCTTGACCTTATCTTCGTTTCCGATCTTTGTGTTTGCATACACCTGTCATCAGAACATGTTTGCCATCATCAACGAGCTCAAAGAAGATGAGGCACATGGATCGCAGACGCGCCAGTCGAATTTGGTCATCCGGAACGCCATCCTGATTGCCTGTGCGTCGTACTTGGTGGTGGGTATTCTAGGATACTTGACCTTTGGAAATGAGGTGAATGCCAACATCATCAGCATGTACCCCAAGGACTCGGTGCCGTCTTTGATTGGGCGCATGTGCATTGTCATTATGGTGTCACTTTCCTTCTCGTTGCAATGCCATCCATGCAGAGGGTCTGTGAATCATGTCATCTTCTTTGTTCGGAACGGCGTGCAGTCTGGGTGGAAACTCAGAAACACTCAAGTCACCACCAATGGATATACACCTATCCACGAGAACACTGAAAACGACGAGTCCCATGATGGATCCTTTGTGAGCACTACGCCCATGGAGGGCGCCCAAGATACTGACGGGCACGACCCAATCATTGTGCCGTTGTCCACGAGAAAGTTCTACATCATCACGTCAGCAATCGTGGTAGTGTCATACCTCGTTGCTATAAGCGTCAAGTCCTTGGCCCGAGTTTTGGCGTTTGTCGGGTCGACTGGCTCCACGTCCATTTCGTTCATACTTCCGGGCTTGTTTGGCTACATGTTGATCAAGCCATTGGACGGCTCCAACAAGTTAGACTCTTTAGAAAAGGCTTGCAAATATGGCGGCTTGGCGCTTTCGGTGTGGGGAGTGATTGTGATGATAGTGTGCTTGAGTGCCACCATCTTCCTTGGCGCTACTCATTAATTCCCACCATGAGCTACTAATTTCTTACTAGACATCACGCATACTCGGCGGATTTGGACTTGAATGCTACGCTAGAATATCCTGTTCATAAACATCATTATTTCTAATAAATACAACCTTTAATGCAACCCAGCTGCTTCTACAACGTAGGTTCAATACAACGATTTTCACAAAATCAAATCCTTCTTCTCCCACCCGGCTCTGTTGGGACCCTTCAAGCCGTAGGTGGGCTGAGGCTTTTCAGTTCCGTCAATATGCAAAGCGTATGGGTTACGGTCCAGGTTTTGGTCCAAGCCAGCAAGGGTATGGTTGACTTCTCTGTGCTTGGACTCGTCTGCTCTTACTCTGAGCACCAAGTCCAAAAAGGACGACTTCTCGTTCAACTCAGGCCAGTATTCTTGAGCAATTTGTGGCACGCTGATGTTGTCGAACTTTGGCAAGTGTTTAGCGGTCAACTGGTCCACCAAGTAGGTGTAGGTACTCACAGCTTCTTCCTCCAAGTATCCTACAAATCGGTGGCAGTAGCGGGGAGACAACAAGTACAAGAAAAAGAAGATGTTGCAAAAAACACCCTGTCCAACATAGATGAAGAACTTCATGAATATCGAAGGCTGGCCGATCTTGATGAAGGTCAACAAATGCATTCGTTCATTGTAAGCTTCGTCCAACAAGGTCTCGATCCAGGCCTTGTCTCTTCTCATCAATCTCAATGAGTGCAAATGGCGAAGGAACGCAGCCACCATGCCCGGCACGCCGGCCACGGACTCCAAGAAGATGATTCGCGTGAGCCACTTGTTCTCGGTCATCTCGTACCTTGTGCCAGCAAACCTGTGTTTCTTTTCGTCGGGAGTTATGGGCTTCTTGTAACCGGTGACAAGGTTGAAGCACGCTTTGCAGAAATTCATGGAATGATGTGCTAACTTGTCCTGGAGGGTTTGCGGAGGTCTGTGAAGGTACTCCACGGCTCTACAGTCGTCATCGGTCCATTTTTCGTGAGGAAAGGCGGGGTGCGTAATAAACTGCAAGTCGTTGGTCTTCAAGTGACTACCATCAGGAATGATTTCTGTTTTGATATCAAGCACAGACCTGTGATGAGTAGACGAGTATCTGGAGAAGTTGAGCCCCACTCTGAGCAAACATGGGGAGGTTCTGCGGAATGCAAGCATATGTGTGATTATTGGCGAGTATAGTAGACTAGGTCAAGAGACCAAGGCTTTATATATGAAGGTTAGGCGGCCCTAGGGCGTACCCCGTCACCAGCGTAACCTCGCTTCATGCACGGCCTATTACTCCACATCGGGTGCGTGCTTGTGAAGACGCAGGCACCTCGGTGGCTCTCGGGTGCGAGTGTGCACACAACCAGGCCAACCCAGGCCAACCCAGGTGTATGGTTATAGGGCTCCGGAGGGATCAAAGCCCAAAACGGCAGAGCTTGTGGTGCTTGATTCCATAGCTTCTGATAGGCCCTAGATCCCGGTTTCAGTATCCTCGGTCGCTGGGTGGGTGGCTCGTCTCCACGAGGCTCACGGTTGAAACCGGTACCTGATGCGAAGCAGGTCACGGGCTTTGAACTCCGTGGAAAACATGGACTTGTCGCACATCTCATTGGCGAGACAAGAGCCAGAGCCGTGTCTAGCGTCATTATTATGAAATGAGCAAGATTACTGCCTTTGTGTGGCGGCTGCGTGGTTTAGCGTGCTATTATAAAGTATTTAATGTTATCCGTGGCAATGTACATTTATTGTCGCTGCTGATAAGCACTGCAAAAGTCTCGTTTGGGACATTTCTGAGTAATACTGTGAAAGACAAGACGCAAGCCATCAGCAGGTAAGATATATGCATCCATTTGCTATTCGCCACATTCACTACATTTACTCACATTTACTACATTCAGTACATTACTATCACATTTACTACATTCAGTACATTACTATCACATTTACTACATTCAGTACATTACTATCGCCTCATTCAGTAATTACCTTGGCCATATCATATTGACCACTGCCATATCATATTCACCACGTTAGTACATTTACTCCACATTCACATTTATTCACCCCATTTATTCACCCCATTTATTCACCCCATTTATTCACCCCATCCACTACATTCACTACATCACCATCTTCGTTCACCACATTCACACATTCATCGTCATCTACGCATGCATTGATCATCAACACCGACATACCATTCATCGTTTACACTCTTCGTCATCTACGCATGACCATGCATTGATAAGCCTTATTTGAACAATCACATTCAGGCTCTGGAATTTATCGGCCTTGGTCCATTAACGTATTGATCGGTACCACCAGTCATGTACGTACTTGTTTTCGCTCTATATTTACATTAGCATTGTCGTGCCCGCACTTGCTACCGTCACCTGTAGTGCCGCTTTCTCGGTACCCCTGCTTTTGACTGCCTCCCTATCTAGGACATGGCACCGAAGGCCTGGTAATGCAGGCTTCTGGAACGGCTTCTTCTGCCGTCATACCTGCACATGGCCCGGCCTTTACCTCGCTTACATTCTTGCAGGGTGCTACCAGCCAGTGCGCGTCACATCACCGCCTGGGGCTGTGGAATGAGCCTTTTTTCGCGTGCGGTCTAGACCACGGTGCGCCCAAGTCGCGGTAGTGGCGGATTTTTCCCTGGCCTCCTCGACCGTTGTTTTGATCTACTGAGTGTACTACTTCGCTGGTCTCCTCATCTCGTTCCCATCATACCCATCAAGGTGCCTCCCCAAGCTTTATGCACATAGAGCCTTGATTTCGTCTCCCATCCGTCCTCGCTTATACCCTCCTTATTCTTCCCTTAGACTCTGATCTGATAAATCCCTCAGATCTCCCACCAGCAGAAAAGACATAATCAGCCTACACCATGGGTTTCCAGCTTTCCAACTTTTTGGGCGACCCGTTCGCCATCAGCACAGTCTCGTTTGGTGTCATATCTTGGATAATAGCTATAGCCGGCGCTGCTGCCAGCCCGGCATCGGCTAAATTGCGTTTCACGTGGTGGGGCCTTGTCTACGAAATTCTTTTGATCATCGTCATCTGTTTGCTATACTTGAACAATAACATCGAACTTTACAAGTTCACCTTGGTGGGGCTCTTGTCTGCCGCGTTCGTCTACACCACCAATTCAACCAACCAGCTCATTTACAGCTCCAACACCCCAGGAAACTTGTGCTGCGCCGCAGGATGTATTCTCCTCTCTGCATTGAATATCTTGTGGGTGATCTACTTTGGCGGCCATCCCGAGTCGCCCACCAACCAATTCATCGATTCGTTTTCCGTCAAGAACAACTCCTTCTCGCACGGCCAGCTTCCTTCCGCCGGCAACAAGATCGACGACAATGATCTTGTCATGCCTCGTTCCGGGTCCCAGCCTTTCCCCAATAGCGAGTCCAGGCAGTCGCAGATGACCTCCAACAAGGCGGGCTACATGTCGTCGTCTCAGTTGAACGGCTTAGAGAACTTCTCCAACTCGAACCTCAACAACGCCGGCGCTCGGCAAACCGTGTACAACAACGTGAACGAAAACAACGACTTTAGTGAGCCGGTCACCACGTTCAGATACAAGGCCAAGGCATTGTACAGCTACGATGCCAACCCTGATGACATCAACGAGATCTCGTTCCTCAAGGACGAAATATTGGAGGTTGATGATATCGACGGCAAGTGGTGGCAGGCCAAGAGGTCCAATGGCCAGGTGGGTATTTGTCCTTCCAACTATGTCAAGATCTTAGACTGAGACCTAATCCTGCATGTTTAATATATGGAATATCGGTGCTGTCATGTAGGTGAGAGCGGGCGAAACCGCACTCAAGTGCCCGAGCCATACTCGCTCCGCTCTCTGAACCCACGACCCCGCTCCGCTCTCGGGATCAAATCGCTCTGGAAATTCTTCACAGTTGAAACGCCCGCCTCGGTTAGTTTAGTAGCGAAGGCTTATCATACGCCGCCTGGATGCATAAAGCAAACACCCCTGCATCACGTTCATGACAAGGGGTCATGCGGTGCAACCTTCCACCACATGGTGACATCATCTTGGTGCATTTACCGACACCACATGCCACAACTGTAGGCATTAGCAACTAAGGAAAACGGTTGAGTGAGGTAATGGAACGCACTGTGTGCAGTTCCACAGAAAGCAACCCTGCAAATCCCTGCGAATCCCTGCGTGTGGTGCGGCGTGGCTCGTCGCATGGTCACCTCCTCGTGCCGAAATTCGCAGCCAGTGGTTGCTGTCTGTAGGGCTATAAATATGAGTACATTGCCTTGAGTTCTTAGACCAAGCAATTTGCATCCCGTTCTTACTTAAACAAGCAATTTGCACCCCGTTCTTACTATATCAACAAAACCACTCTGCAATGGGATTCGCCGAAAAAGTTCAATCTAAGCTCTCTAGCAACAAACAATTCAGCGACGCTGACAAGGCCGGAGGGAAGGCCATCGGAAAGGAAAACGTGTCTGGAGAGGTGGAAAACCAGTACAAACAAGGCAATATTAACAAGGCCAATGCTGCCAAGTACGCGGACGAGTACGACCAAAAGGCTGGCAAGGCCTTAGGCAGGGAGAACGTATCGGGCACCAAGAACGGTGCAGGTACTGAGTACTTGGGAGGCAAGGGTTCGAAAACCGACTCTGCAACTGAGCCCTCTACTACTCACTCGAGCACTGCGGCTCACTCGAGCACTGGTGCAGGTGCAGGTGCCGGAACTGCAGCTGGAGCTTATGGTGCCCATGACACTGTTGGTCAAGACACCTACGGATCTGGTACTGAAGGCTACACTGGTAAGGACTCTTACAAGAAGAGTGGCGTTGGATCTGATTCGCATGGTCACTCTTCCACAGGCCACTCTTCCACGGGCCACTCTTCCACAGGCCACTCTTCCACAGGTGCTACTGGTACCGATGTATATGGCTCCTCCACCACCGGACGTGATCCTCACCAAGGTGCCGGAGCCGCTTACGGTGCTGCCGGTGTAGGTACTGCCGGAGCTGCGGGAGCTACTGCTGGAGCCGCTTACGAAAACAAGCACTCTGGGTCTCACGGTACTCATGACTCTCACGACTCTCACGGCACCCACGGTACCCACTCCAGCTCTGGCACTGGCCACACTGGTGGTGTTGCAGGCTCTACTGATAAAACTGCTTCTGGTATTTCCAAGTCTGGCCACCACGACACTACTGGGCCCAGCCACGGTTCTCATGGTACTAACCACACCACTGGCACTGGCGCTGGCGTCGGTACAGGGTCCCACTCCAGTCCCAACGGCCTTAGCTTCACCACTGGTGACAGCTCTTTGGACGCTAAGATTGCGCAATTGGATTCTCACGGCCAAGAAAAGGCCAAGGAGGCTTTTGAAAGAGGCTACAATGATGCTCTCAAGAGCCACAAGAAGTAAGCCCTTGAATATGTAACATTTAACGACTCAAAGATATTCGAAACCAACCGTATAAACCCGTAGGCGATCAAGACGAGCAACTGCACTGCAACATTGCATAGTCCTCTCCACGGGCTCCCTGGAGCACCCATCGCTTTTCGACTTCCTTGAGTTCATCGCCCCATTTGGAGGAGTCGTGCGGATTGAAAGCCATTTTCTCTAGTTTCTTCAAGTACTGCAAATCTTTGCCGTCAGACTCTTGTGTCTTTTCGATCACCTCGTCCAAGATCCAGTTTCTGGGGAGGAACTCGGGATTGGACGCCTTGCTTGCAACTTTGTCCAATCCATGCCGAGCCACATACTTCTTGAAGATCTCGAGCCAGTTTTGGATCTCATCAGCCAAGCTGCTTCTCTCCATCTCATCATGGTCAATGCCTGTCTGCGAGAGAATCTCATCCACAAATGATGCATTGCTGAACAGAGAACTCGAGGCATCACTCTTAGATAGGGTGAGAAAGAACATGTTAAAATCACATTTAACTTTTTTAAGCATATCAAGCATGGGCGTGATTAGCTCTTCTAGTTGGTCCTCGGGACTATCAGAAGAAATCGACTGCAAGGATAATCCCAATCTTTTAAAGAATGTCTCCAAGTACTGCTTAGTGTAGGCGTACTTGTATATCTCACCACCAACTTCAATGATCTTTGTAGCTCTTTTTATAAGTCTTTCTTCGGTGCTCTTCTCGAAGTTTCCGCTGAGAAAGTTTTCATCGTGAACAAGGGTTTCACCTGCTCCAATGAGATGAGCCAAATCCTCGCCCAAACGAGTCAAATTCCACCAAAGAGCACTTGGGGTGTTTGAGTAACTATAGCGGAGACTGTGGTCCTCCGAATTTGGAGTGAAGTTTGGGTCATAATGGTCGATGATCGAGAAGGGTCCAAAATCCATGGCAAGTCCAAGAACTGAGGTGTTATCTGTGTTGAGAACTCCGTTCAAAAAACCATAGCCTTGGCACATTGCGGCCGTGGTGGCATTTCTGACAATGATCTCATAATACATCTTGTCGAAGTCCGAGAGGTTTCCTAGGGAATTGAATGTGTTCTCGAAGAAGTCCGACTTACTTTGGAGAAGCCTCTCAAAGTGGGGAAACTTCTGGCCATTTCCAAGCGTAAATAGTTCATCAATCACGTACTGGGAGAGTTTCTTGACGTTTCCGACATCGAAGCGCCACCTGTATAGGTCAAATGTACCCAAGCGGATCCACAGCTCAGCAAATCTGGCAACAACGGCACATTTCTCTGCACCGTGTCTTTGGGCATAAGTCTTTGGGAAGTAGGACAACGACAATGCCCGCGTAGAAGGAATTCCAATGGCGTTCAAGTGCTCCGAAATGATATACTCTCTTATCGAAGAGCGTAACACAGCTTTACCGTCGGCAAACCGAGAGTAAGGCGTGAGCCCGGAACCTTTGAGCTGAACTTCATACTTGCTTCTGTTGAGGTCTTGTTCCAGGAATTTGGCCTTGGGCACTTCGAATAAGTTGTGAACCCTACCATCGCCCAACTGGCCGGCGAATTGTCCAAACTGCCACCCCGCATAGGCCTGGGAATAAGGCAACGGCAAGCCGGCGCTCTGAAAGTCAGCCTGTTGTGTGTAAATCTGCCCACTCACAATGCTGTGGAATTCAGGAGACTTTGCTTCGTCGGGGTCAAGGCCCAAGTCAGCAAGCGCTTGGGGTGAGGACGTCAAGTACACGTATTCCTTACGCTTTTCAGGGATGGTCCAGGAGAAGGCGCCATCTTGCAAGATGCGAGGGGTTCTAATGACATTGTTGGCATTTTCAAGCGCCGCCTCTTTGGTGGCGATCTTACTGTCTGGGGTAAGAGATTCCGAGAAGGACAACAGTTTTGGTAGGTTGCGGAGCGTGGACAACATCCTGGCTGTTTTCGTGACGGTGCGTGGATTTCTGTTCATAAGTCGTCAAGGGGTCCGCCAGAATCTCACAATCAAGGAAACAGGTGACGTTGGAAAGAAAGCGACGCTGGCTTACGTCAGATCCCATGATGAGGTATGCAGTGCCGAAGACGGCGGCGACTGCATACAAGCACGATGGGAGGGGAAATAGATGATGCCTACGCCGGGGTTGGGGAATTCGTCGACATTCTATAAATTAATCAAGCCCATCGTAGACGAATTTGATGGCATCTGCAACCGGCATCTCGCTGACGTCATAGCCAGTCCAGAAAGTCTGCTGTGCGATACCTTGGTAGATCATAGGCTCCACGCCCAGAATGACCTGCCAGCCCGCAGCCTCAAAGTCCTTGTAAAGGGCAGTTCTCACGCTCGGGTAGTAGCACATCTCGATCACGTGGCCTGGGGTTTCCATGAACACGTCAAGCGTTTTCCTGGCCTGGATCTCTTGCGAGGTCTGCGGCTGGAAGTCTGGCACACTCAACACCGCCAAGCCCGGTTTGCTCAACTCCCTCGCCTGCTCAGGGGAAGTGACCGCGACGATGTCTCCGGTGAAACCATTCTTTTTCATTGAGGTTATGAGCTCCGCGATTTCCTGCTCGAACCGGTTCACCACGTACACCTGCGAGCACCCCAAGTACGTATGCAAGGCATAAACCGCGGCACGGCTGGCACCTCCACCTCCATAGACTAGGCCTGGCTTTTTCGACTGCAAGTTTTCCTGCACCGTGGCGCTGCAATTGAACATAAACGCATCCCGGATGCCAATTGTGTCGGTGTTCGTACCCACATTCAACGGATTTCTGTGCTCATCGAAGCGCACGTAGATGGTATTAATGGCACCCACAGCTTTAGCATTGTCATCCACGACATCCACGTGCTCGGCCATCACCACCTTATGGGGAAGCGTGACCGCAGAGCCGTTGTAGAGGAGATCGGTCTCACTTTGCACGCCTGCTTTCTTGTTGGCGGAAATCAACTCCAAAAACCCCTCCACATCACTTGACTCTAGAGTCTCATACCTGTGGTTCGCAAGACCCTGTTTCTGGAAAATATAATTGTGCAAGTGAGGAGCCCGCGAATTCGCAAGCTTGGACCCGAAGAGACGGTATGTGAAGCTTTTCTTCCGGATCACCGCAAAGTCTGGTTGAGAGTAGGTCATGGTGGTGTGCTATCAGCTGTGCGCGAGAAAAGTTAGGCTATATAGTGCCGGCGATATGTTGCCAGTGACATGGGCGCGCGTCTAGCAATGCGGCTCTACAACCATCAGCTTCTTCCTCTGCATCCTATGCTTCTGTATAACCGTCGGCGACTTTTCCGGCTTGCCTTAGTGGTGGCTTTGTTGGTGTTTTCCTTGGCGGCCTTTGCACACATGAGCCGGACCTCTGTCTATCTAAGCGAGCAATCCAAGTTGGTCTATGACGACTTCTTTGATGGCATGAACCACTACGCTATACAGGCGCCACTGCTCAAGGATAGATATCAAAAAGAGGGCGGCAAGGCCGAGCTGAAGTCCAGCTCTGAAAAGGAGTTTCTTTTTTCGAAGGAATATTTGGAAAGCATTTTGGACATCTCCGATGATACTTTCAAGAAGCTCAAGGCCTCTCACGATGGCTATGTGAACCACATGGATCTCTTAATAAAGACCAAGAATGTACATACTTTCGGCAACATCCGCCGCAGCGACCCTGAGTGGAAGTCGTATGAAGGGTCCAGAGGCTATGTCATCATTGGAGGCGGCAAGTATTCGTGGTTGTCGTATTTGGTAGTGCAACAGATCCGGGCTGGAGGCGGCGTGGCACCAATCGAGGTGTTCATTCCGTCCGCTGAAGAATACGAGAAGGACTTTTGCGAGAACGTTTTGCCAAAGTACAATGCTCGCTGCAATGTGCTTGACAAAAGCGTGGCTGAAAAGGCTTCATCCGAATTCAAGATCGGAGGTTACCAATACAAGATGCTTGCTATTCTCACGTCATCTTTCGAAAACGTCTTGTATTTAGACTCCGACTTGTTCCCGACAAAGAACACGGAGTATCTTTTCGATTCTGGCTTGTTCAAGACCAAAGGTCTTATATTATGGCCTGACGCATGGGCTCGTACAACCAACCCGAAATACCACGACATTGCTGGTCTTCCAGTGATTGAAAAAAAGGTGAGGTTTTCTCCATATGATGAAGACCAGGCTGCAAAAGGTGGAGTGAAATTGAAGCCATTGAAAGAGTACACCTTTGCCAACTCGCCTTTCCACACGTTCGAGAACTCTCTTCCAGACCCAACGTCCGAGGCAGGCGTCTTGCTTGTCAACAAAACCAGCCACTTAAAAACTCTATTGTTGGCATTTTACTACAACGTTTTTGGCCCCGACTTCTACTATCCTTTGATGACACAAGGCGGTGCGGGCGAGGGCGATAAAGAGACATTTATAGCGGCGGCCACGGTGATGAAGGAACCATATTTTCAGACGCAAAAACAGTTCAAATGGGTGGGCTACCACAGCAAGGACGAGAAAAAATTTGTTTCCAAAGCCTTGGGTCACTACGACCCACTTTCCACAAAAAATAATGCTAGTATTGTCTTCATGCATTGCTCATACCCGAAGTACTACACAGACTGGTTCTACAACAACCATGACCTCATCTACAAGGATAACATCGAGCATATTCGCATGTACAAGGATATTTATGATAATGTTGGCTACGACTTCGACCTCCGATTACAGCAGTTCTTTGTGCAAGGTGTTTGCAAAGACTACTACAAAGACGGCAAAGCAATCGACTCGGATCTTTTGGAGAGCGAGGCATGGGCCGGAAACTTCCTTCAGTATATTGCGAACGACTTGGACATGAATAACAAAAGGTGCAGTGAGGTCTACCTTCCTCACTTGGAGTGGTTGAAGTCCACAACAGGAGCCTCCAAGGAATAAGCGCGATGTTATTTACTTAAATCTTTTCAGTGCCCGAATGGCGCTTCAGATGGTGCCGCTTAGAAGCACAACCACCGTGTTTACTTTGCACAGTCGTGCGTCTGTGCTGGGTGTGCCGGCAGTGCGCCGGCTGATGTGGTGGATGTGACTGTGAGTCAGATATAACTCCACAGTTCGCACCAGTATAAATACAGTGTATAATTGATATACCCGTACCCCTCAACCATGTCAGTGCTCAAGTCGCCATTGGCCAAGAACCTCAAGATTGCCTTGATCCAACTCAAAGCTGGAGCAAACAAAAGTGCCAATTTGGCCAAGGTATCCCAGTTCATAGATTCTGCAGTCAACGGCTCTAAGATCGGCAAGTTGGATCTTGTCATGTTGCCCGAGTGCTTCAATTCCCCTTATGCTGTGGACAAGTTCCGGGAGTACGCCGAAAGCATTCCCTATGGGGAGACCACGAAGTTTTTGTCGGAATTGGCCAAGAAGCACCAGATCTACATTGTGGGAGGATCAATTCCCGAGAAGGACGGCGCCTCCGATAAGATCTTCAACACATCCTTGACGTTTGACCCGCAGGGCGAGATCATTGCTTCTCACAGAAAAGCACATCTCTTTGACATCGATATACCCAACGGAATCACATTCAAGGAGTCCATCACCTTGAGTGCAGGCGACAAATCGACGGTGTTTAAGCTCGGCGATTTCGGTAATGTAGGGTTGGGGATCTGCTACGACATCCGGTTCCCAGAATTGGCCATGGGTGCTTCCAGAGAACCCAACAATTCCTTTGCCATGTTCTACCCTGGTGCATTCAACACCACCACTGGGCCTTTACACTGGCACCTTCTTGCCAGAGCCCGGGCTGTGGACAACGAGATATTCACCATTTTGTGCTCCCCGGCCAGAGATGTGGGTGGATCTGGGTACCAAGCGTTTGGTCACTCTTTGGTAGTTGACCCCTCCGGAAAGATCATCGCCGAGGCCGGAGAAGGAGAGGAAGTGCTTTACGCGGAGATTGACAAGGATCTTTTGCCTGCTGCCAGAACCGGCATTCCCGTGCATTACCAAAGACGTTTTGATATTTACGAAGATATTACGCCTGGAATGAAGACTGCGGCCAAGTGATTCTGTCGTGTGTATTAATTAATCTTCTTGTGAGTCCATGTTATTATTTCTCTCCATTCTCCCTTCTCTAAGCATCATTTCTATCTAATCGTCCTCCTTTCTCTCCACAAACTCTTGTAACGCAGACATAAACTCTGCGGGCTTTTCACTAATCACCCAATGCCCAGACTTGATGTCGCGGATCTCAAACTCAGGAAAGTATCTTCCAATGTCGGGAATCACCTCATCGGGAACATAACTAGACTCTGTACCTCTAATGAACAAAGTAGGACCTCTAGACCAGGACCTGGTAGAGTCAAAGGGCCATGATGCAATGTTCCCTGCCGCAATGGCGTCGCCAATCACATCCAAAGGAACCTTGGAAGTGCAGGCCTCATCCTTTTTGCCTCGATTAATGTTGGTCAAGATGAACTGGCGCACTTCCTTGGATGGCTCGACCTTTGCAAGTTCCTGGTCCACATCTTTGATATTGGTGTATTTTTTCACCTCTAGAGCATATCTCAATTGACGGATGTACTTTCCGAAAGGCCCGTTGGACGAAGATAACCACACAGGCGCATTGTCTACGGAAACCAACATTCCCGGGAGGTCTGGCCGGCGCAAAGCCAACGCCATGACGGTCTTGGCACCCATGGAATGGCCAATGAGTATGGGCTTTTTCTCGAACTTGGCCTCGTCAACGAAACGCTCCACATCGGCGGAAAGCGCCGGGTAGTCGAGGCGTGTGTCGTGGGGCGACTCTCCGAAGTTCCGGAGGTCTAGGCAGTAGACGTTTCTGGCCATTGATTTGGCCAATTGCTTAGCCACTGTTCGAGTATTTGTCTTGGACCCAAAGAGACCGTGTAGTATGACCAAAGGAGATTTGATGGTGTCTGGTTTGGTGGCAGGCTCATGCTTATCAAAGACCAACTTCAAGGCCGGGATTTCAGTGGAGAATGCGTCTCCTAAATGTGAGCCGTCGCTCTGCGCATAAGAAGACACGTGGCGATGTCCCAAATATCTGGGAAGACAGGTTCGTAAGCTAGGTTTATGTAACATGGTCAACATCATGGTGTACACAGATGTTCTACATGCGCGCACCTATGTACTGTTATGAAGCAGGATGGTCTATAAGATCATAAGGATGATCTTACAAAGTATGATTAAGTGATATTCTCGAGTGAACTCGAATGTGCTGTTAAGAAGTACCTTCCTTTGCTTGTCTCAAACAGCCCCCTCTTGTTTCTCTGGTGCCTTCTCGTCTTCAATGACTCCCCACCCTAGTCTCAGGTTGAGCTTCTCGTAGCGGGCGCGATCGCGGTCACTCACACTGGGCTTTATAGACGAAAGAGCACTGTTGAAATCCAGGTTGGTGACGGTGATGGAATTGTCCACTTCGTTATCCACATAAAAGCCTGAAGCATCCAATTCCCGCACCTCCTGGCCGAAAAAGAACTTCTTCTTCAACGCAAATACTCCGGCCTCTCTCACCAACAGCGACAAGTCTGCACCAGAGAAGTTTCTGCACCGCTCATCCTCTGCAAACACCCGTAGATCCACGTCGCTGGCAAGGGGCGTTTTATTGAGCTGCGTGAGTGTCTTGAGAATCTCAAACCGTTCGCCAGCACTAGGCAACTCGATATACAATGTCTTGTCCAATCTGCCAGGTCTTAACATGGCCGAATCGATCATGTCCGGGCGGTTCGTAGCGCCAATCACAAAAATGCCCTGTCTGTCATTGAGCCCGTCCAATTCCGTCAACAAGGTGTTGACGACTCTGGCACTGGACTCGGAGAGCGACGAGTTTCTGCGAGGAACCAATGCATCCAACTCGTCGAAGAAGATAATGCAAGGGGCAGATGCTCGGGCCCGGGAAAACACCTGCCTGACGGCTCTCTCGGACTCACCCACATACTTGTTGAGAAGCTCGGGCCCCTTGACCGATATGAAGTTGGCCCTAGACTCATTTGCAACTGCCTTGGCGAGCAACGTCTTACCGCATCCTGGAGGACCCCACATAAGCACACCTGCAGGTGCGCTGATGCCGACTTTCTGGTACAACTCTGGCTTCTTGATAGGCTGCACCACACACATGTGCAACTCCATACGCACCTTGGATAATGCACCCACACTTTGCCACGTGACGTCGGGCACCGTGGCGAAGCCCTCTCTCTTGGCTGTGGGCTGGATGGTGGGGAGTGCGCTTTGGAAGTCTCCATATGTGATGCGCAAAGGTGCGAGCTGCTCATCGCTCAATGGGTCAGGGTGCTGAGCCAAGAACTTTTGGATGGTGGAGAGCTTGTCCGTCTCGGACTTCTTTTCAAATTTGGCTAGTGCTTCGGGCGCATTGTCCACATCCATGGAGTCGCCTCGGCCACCCGAAGAAGCGGCCTGCTCTAGCTTCTCCATCTCTAGCTCACTCAAGGACTCGAAAATACGCTTGATTGCGGCTATACCTGCGGCGGTGACCAAGCTCTTGAGATCGGCACCGACAAATCCCGGCGTGAGCTTGGCGAGCTCAGTGTAGTTGAATTGCTCTGCGTTTTCCAACTTCAAGGTTGTGGTCATGGCCTTTAAAATCAGGCACCGTTGGTGCTCATCGGGCACGTTGAGAAGGATCTCTCGGTCGAACCTGCCCGCACGGCGTAAAGCGGAGTCAAGGGAGTCGGGGCGGTTGGTGGCGCCAATCACAATCACAGGCTTGCCTCCGGTATTCTCGAGGGTGAGCTCGTCCATGGAGGTGAGCAATTGCGCCACGATTCTTCTCTCCATTTCCCGCAGCGCCCCTCCGTCTCTCTTGGGCGTGATGGCGTCGATTTCGTCTAGAAATACAAGACACGGGGCAAGTGTTTTGGCTTCCTCGAAAATGTCTCGGAGCTTCTTCTCCGATTCCCCTGACATGCCTGACACAACCGACGGAGCGGACACGCTGATAAGGGGCACCTGCAATTCGCCAGCCAAAGCATTGGCGATAGTGGTTTTACCACACCCTGGAGGGCCGTAGAGCAAGACTCCCCGCGGGGGTTCCACCCCGGTGCTCAAGTAGATCTCCGGATGGAGGATGGGTAAACCCACCAACTCCATTAGCTGGGTGGTCACATTCAGGAGCCCGCCCAAAGAGGAGAGTTTGGAGGTGGGTGTGGTGTGTTCGATTTTGGGCTTTTTTGCCTTGACGCTGGGGCTTTTGGTGGCCTCCTTGGCTCTCTTTTTCAATGGCTGAGATGTCTTGTCTTCGCTAGCTTTGGCTTCGGGAATACCCCATGCAGAGACAAGTGATTTGTTGAGTGAGTTTGTGTCCTTCACATCCATTAGGTTGTCTGCATCAAGTCCATCGAAGTCGCTGTCTGCTTCAGCAGCCTTTTGAAGATCACGTTCTTCCCGTAGCCTAATGACTTCCGCAAGCTCCTCGTCTTCGTCCTCGCGGCAGAGCTTCAACACGCTATCCACAGACTTTTCCAAGGCATGGCGTTTCATTCGCCTGAGCAGGAGGTCTTTGGCTTGAACGTACGCCAAGACATCCAGCGGGCGGAGGTCACGGGCCAACGCTATGTGAAGCAACAGATCGGGATCCTCCAGCTCATCCATCTGCTTATTCTTGTCGGTCTGCTCTTGTAGAAGGTCATGAAGGAGATCATATACTTTCTGATCCACGGAGTGTGAGCTGGACTTGGCCATTGTGGTGGGTTTAGATCAAAAATTCACCTAGCGAGAAGAGCATCTCACGGTCACGTGCGGCTCTCCATCTTTCGGCTTTCTACTGCGGTGCGTCTGTGGAAAGGCACTGGCCATCATGTCTTTGGGAAAATGTATTGGGAAGAAAAACCTGTCATTGGAATGGCATGACAAAATTATCATGTGAAGAATCCTCCAGGTTTCTAGGTGCATACAAATGTGGTATTGAGGGTATAAGTGTGCAAGACCATGAATAGCCATGCGACCGTGTACATCTAAATGGGCCACCGATCTAAGACGCATCTCGAACGATGCAGACCATGTAAACGAAGGTTTCATCGGATCCCGCTTGGGTTGCTGTGCACGTCACAGAAATTGTGCCCGAATTCCAGCAGATTCTTTTTTAAAATACTGTATGCATGACCCAAGCATGGATACTTCGCTTGCGCCTGAGGCACAGCAAGAAAACTACACTGGAAAGTAGAGGTGGCCCCAGTCCACAAAAAAGGGACCACCGAGGAACCTACACGTGACATGTCTCAGGGAAGATGAACCCGTTTCTTTTTCGGGTGTGTCTTGGTTTACTGAATGTAACCCAGCTATGGTTGGAAACCACGCACCTGCAGAATGCGCCCATGGTTGCATGCGACGTGCTTGGTCGCAACCTTTGATTGCTACCCTATGTGAGTATAAAACCCCACCAATCCCGGCTCGTAAACCTTGTCTTCATCACTATTTTAACCATGTCTGACGCCGGAAGAAAATCATTCACTGACAAAGCCTCTGAAGCTATCACCCCAGACAGCCAGAAGTCTACCTTGGACAAGGCCAAGGAGACTGTCACCGATGCCGTTGACGGTTTCGCTGCCAAGAACGTCCCAGACAGCCAGAAGTCTTTGGGCCAAACCGTCTCTGACAACGCCAAGCAAGGCCACGACGATGCCAAGAAGGCCGTTGAGGGTCACGAGGCCACTTTGGCTGACACTGCCCAGGGCTACGTTGATGCTGCCAAGGAGCAAGTTGCCAACGCCGCTCAGTACGTTTCTTCTGTTGTGACCGGTGCCACCGAAGGTGCCAAGCAAGCCGGTGAAGAGAAGAAGTAAATAGATAGCTGTGCTACCACTATATACTCTTAAAGTACTTAATCAAGAACTTAATTGCACTGACTTAACTGTAGCTCATAATGATCGAGCAATGTTGTGATATCGTCATTCTGCAGCCGCTGAATCAAGTTCTGTAACAATACCCGGAATCCGTGGCCCGTATTGAGAAATATTGCGTCCAGTTGCAACCTTTGGCCCGGTGTACGGGTGCGCATCCGTTCAGGCGATGTGATCCTGCACCAGAGCACTTCTACAGAACCACCCTCCAGTACAGCAGTATGGCTACCAATAAGGCCCTTGAAGACTTGAACCCCTCAGGTGACTCTGAGAATGAGCTGCCTCCTCCAAGTCCCAAAGCACTGAACTCGGCCAAGCCGCTCATGGACGTTGATGATGACTTCGATTCCGATGAGGACGAACAAGACACTGTCTTCCAGACAAAGAAAAAAGCACAGCCCAAGCGTTTTGATGACCAGGACAGCGACAACGAAGAATCGGCGAGTCTGGGAGATGAAGACGGAGCCAACTCCCGGGCACACCACGATGAGGTAGCTTCAGTAGTGGAAGAGCAAAAGACAAGAGCCAGGAAGCTAAAAAAGTTGACCCCGGAGCAACTCGCAAAAGAGCAAAGGGATATCAAAAGAACAGGCGTGTGCTACCTATCCAGTATTCCGCCATATATGAAGCCACAGAAGATGCGTTCCGTGCTTTCCAAATTCGGCAAGATCGATCGGTTGTTCATGAAGCCAGAAGACCCCATTGCGTATAAAAAGAGAGTCAAGTACGGCGGAAACAAAAAGAAGAGACACACGGAAGGCTGGGTGGAGTTCAAGAAGAAGTCTGAGGCGAAGTTGTGTGCTCAAACCATGAACGGAAACATTTTGGGCGGAAAGAAGTCGTCGTACTACCATGATGACATCATAAATATCAAGTACTTGCCTGGATTCAAGTGGTTCGACTTGACGCAGCAGATCTCCAAAGAGAATGAAATCAGGCAGTCGAAAATGGCTTTGGAGATCTCCCAGCAAAACAAGCTTGACAAGAGCTTTGTTGCCAATGTGGAAAGGTCCAAGCGGTTGCAGAGGAAGAGGAAGTTGGAGGGAGATAACTTTGAGGAGCCGGAGGCGAAAAGAAACTTTGACCAGAGGGATGTGTCGAGCAAGCGTGCCGATGCCAAGGCCGAGTTTAAGAAGGAGAAAAATTCAGAGAATCTTGACTCAGTTCTATCCAAGGTTTTTTGAGTCAACATACATATCTAATCCATACATACATAGATTGTCACATGCATCTAACATATTTTTCTGATCTTACAAATTCTAATCTCCACAACATTCATAATCTACTGATACATTTCTAATCTACTGATACAAACATTTATACATAGGCAAATCGATATTCCTACCGAGTCTTGTTTCGTAGCAAGAACTCTACCCGCTGTTGGAGCTCTTGTTCGTTTTCACACCCCAATTCCTTCATGACTATAGCGTTCTTGATGATGACCGAGTTTGGAATAGGCAGGTCGACCAATCGCTTGAGTTTGTCCCATTTTTCAAACAGCCAAGCACCGTAAGTAGATGTTTTTGGAGCTACCCTCGATTTCTTTGCGCTGCTTTCCCTTGCTTCCGTGAGTAGAGGTCTTTTCTTTGCGCTGCTTTCCCTTGCTTCCGTGAGGAGAGGTCTTTTCCTTGGCTTCAAAGACTCTTTATCTATAGGCAGGCTGCTTTGAGAAACAGCGGTTTTGTGTTTCACCGGCTGGGGCAGAATCGTTTGGGAGTGAGTTTCGATGGTTCTCAAAACGTCCTTGGAAACAAAGTCACTCAAGCCCTGTAGACGGATTCCATTGCCTGGAAGTTCATCCTGCGGAGACTCCGCACCCGAAACTGGCTCTTCAGAATCCGAGCTCTCGTCCGACGAGTTTCTCTGTGGAGAGGCATTTGCTCTGATTCGCTCCATACTTGAATTGATCTGGTCCAAGATCTCCTGCGTGGACCGAGACCGAAGAGCGGTGCTTTGTCGAATCTCCTCCACCAAGTCATTAGCTGTCGAGCTAGTATGAGAGGAGTGGACGAGCTCCTTCCGAAGTGGCGACAGGCGTCTGGGTGTGTACGTAACCGATTTCATTTGCTCGAATGGCACGTTGGTCTCGAAAGCCGTTCCTTCAGCAACACCGTGGCCCAAAGCCAGCTCCGCTAAGAACGGCAGTCTTGGAGCAGTAAGCTGGGGTGCAAGAGAAATGGGCCTCTCAAGCTTCTGTGGCAGGTTCTGATCCGAGGAGTCAAACTCGATATTCTCCATGCGGGGCTTTATTCCCAAGTTCATGCGATTGCCATTTTGCACGCTTGTCAGCGGACGAAACTCGTTGTTGTCGTTAATGATGTTCTCCATTCTGAAAGATACTCCTTCACTTAGAACCTCTGCTTGCGAGCTTTTCTTATTGGGAGAACCTGCTTGGTCGACCGAAACGGAAGTTAGGCTGGAGCTTTTCCTCTTGTGGGTGGAGCTTACACCCAAGCTGTCGGAACGGCTCCTCTCGCCATTGAGTAATGTGTTGCTTCCATCGGCAATGAAGTCTTCAATGTCGACAGAAAGCCGCTTCACTCGGGATCTTTTTTGTCTCGGGGACCCATCGTCTAGGCCGGAGCTGGGCTCGGTGGGCCTGGAAGAGAGTTTTGTATCGGCCACATGCTCCAGCGGCAGTAGCCCGGAAACAACTCTGCGGATCTTAAAAGACATAGGGTTGTGGCTGCTCACTTAGTTCATGTAGCGTAACCAAGCGCGTGTATTGTAGTATTTAGTCAAGTCAATGTTTAGTCAAGACAAGTCGCGCGTACACCACGCACGGTAAATTTGCACCCGACTCTAGACCTCCAAGTCCTTATAGATGTCCTGTTCGCAGGCTAGAATGTCTGCCTTGACAAGGTTGAAGGACCGCTCAAAGTTGATGTAGCTGAGCAGCCCGAAAAAGATCTTCAAGTTAGCCACATTATTGATGCTGGAAATGCCGTTCAAGAGCGGCGCGGCCAACTCGTTCTTTTCGGGCCCACGCACCCGGATAGGTGTGTCCTTAGTTACCATGGACTCTGTTTGGGTTCCCAAGTAGTCGATGTAAGACTGCGTGTACTTTTCGCCGGTCACGTAATCGCTAGTGACGAAAAGCCAAGAGTTGAGGTTGAACTCATCAAAGCCAATTAACAAGAGCTGGTCGAGCATCTTGCAAGCCGAAAGAATGAGCTTAACGTGGTCCTGGTCCAACGAGGCTAGCTGCTTAACGCTGCTAGGTATCAAAGTTTGAAATACTCCGGATAAGATCTGCGTCATGAACGACCAGTATGGCAACAATTGGGTCTCACTCATCCTGACACTGAGCGCTCGAAAGAGCTTCAAAGCTTCACTCTTATATGGCGGCGGGCACGTGCTGTTCAATGCTGTTCCTAGACGTCCAAATAAGCCATGGAGAATATTGGCACATGCATCCATTGGCTGGACCATCATCAAATAACTGATTCTGCGCAACACATACGTCCTGTCCTCAACCTCCGAATTCTCATTCCACACAAAGATGTTGGTAGCGTTGGATTGCACGGACGGCGTCACCCTAGTCACTAGTTCCTCTATACGAGATGGTTCAGCTTGTACCCACGTTTGAACAATTGCCTTCCAGTCTTCGCTCCTCAGTCTGCCGTTGGTGAAAAAGCTATTATCCATGAACAAGTCGCTCACAAGTTGCTTCCAAGGCTTAATGGGGTGATGCTTGCCTAATACTTTCACTAGATTGAGAATGCTTGGCGACAACAGCTTCTTGGCCTTGTTAGGCGAGGGAACCACAGTGCTGATGATTGTGGTGACTGCAGTATTGACCTTATCGGAGTCTTGCAAGACATCTCCAAAGAACTGCACTAGCTCTGCTAAATCATCAGCGAGAATATCACCAGGATTTTTCTTGCTTTCGCCTGCTTCGGAACTTTTTGACTCCTGTACTTTCTTACTCACTGAAGCATTGAGCATACTGAGGAAAAACCCAGAAAGCTCTTTGTTGTGAGCTGACCTATTGTCCTTTGATTTTCTTCCCTGTATTTTTAATGAAAACACCTTAATCACCTTGAGGTAAAAAATTATCAGTTTTTTGAAAAGGCTAGGGTGAGCAAGTACTTCCTTTATAAAGCTTGCAGTCACATCGTATATGTCATCCATGGTGTCCTGGTCAATAGATTGATAGTATTTCACCAAGAATGATGCAAGCCGTTCTTCAGATAGTTCTGTGTACATAGTGCACATCTCTTTTTCTGACAATGATTGGGGTGAACACCTTGTGAGGATTGAGTTCAAAAGGTGAGGAAGCGTTAAATGTGTATGTCCACTGTCCAACACATGTAAGATTTTGATTTTGGTCTCGGTACTCGAATTTGCATCAATCAATTTCTCAATGACTTCGTGTCTCTCTAATTCACCGAGAGACTCGAGGAGACGTCTTGACCGGAATTTCAATTTGTTTGAAACATTGATCATAGATTGCACTGAGGCATGCTCCGAAGTTCTTGCAGTGAATTCTCTGCCATCAGCCCAACTCCAAATCTCAAAAGCGATTTTCGTAGCATCTTGGAATGATAACACCACTGCGTTCTTCTTCTGCTCCTCCTGAGTTTTCACCAACGGAGATTCAATTTGAAAGACTCCCAGAATCACATTACCCAAAAAACCATTCTCGCTCTGCTGAGACTTCGAGGTTGGTCTCATACTTGATGTGATCAAATGCGAGTGACTAATTGATAATAAGTCTTCAAGACCAGAAATGCAAATCGTCAAGGACGACTCAATATCAGTGCATCCTGTAATTTTTTTAAACTCCTTCGTGGCATTGAAATACCCTTCAATCTTGTGAACAATCGAGTCATTTAAAACCAATAAAACATCGAAAATGGTCTCGCCTAAAATATAAAGGCATTTGTTCAAAAGGCTAAACCATTTTTCGAGTAAGGTGGATGACTGACTCATAGCAATGCCGTTGGTGATAAATGAAATAAGCAATGGGTAGTTGTGATTCTGTGTGTCCTTGATATTCATGACCGCAACATTCAACGTCTTTGCCATGGCCAAAAAATCCAATATCGTTTTAAGGTACATCGTCTCAAGGAGCTCCAAAGAATGGCTATGAACGCCGGGAAATGAGGCGAGATACGAGCATGAGTCAAGCAAAAACTTGAAATGGTCCTCGAAATCTAATTCTGAGCCAGTGATCACGAACTTGTAAAGATCCAAAGCGCACGACGCGCACTGGGTATATTCAGACATACTCTTGTCATTGCTGACAACCTCAGATGACAACTTGAGACCCAAAAACTTCCGCACAACACACAATATCAACGACTTGTAATTCGAAATGTCCCACTGATTAGAATTGAAAAGTTTGATCTTCTCCGTGTTCTCGGAAGCAACGTATTCATGGTTGAGTGAGTCTTTGAGCAATTTCTCATTGGAATGTACACAGTTGAGGACGGCCTTCAAATAGTATTTGAAAAGCTTTGAGTCGTCATGCGTAGTGATCTCCACTTTATCGTTCTGCATTAAATCAAATGAAAGGAGAGGATCGGTGAGAACCTTAAGTAATCTGTTTGCCGATCCATCAAGAACAATCTTATTGACGAGCCTCAGAGTCTCGATTGCCTCACCAGAATGCTCAAATTCAAGACTTTCGAGGATTACTAACAACGCATTTGAAAGTATGGTCTCTGCTCCGCTAAAGTCAGACGAGTGACTCCAAAGCTTGAGGAACACCGAGTACTTGAGGTCCAATGGGGTCCTAAGAAGCATGAAGAGTACACCGGCCTCGACTTCGTGAACCTCGAAGATAGATTGCAACTCAAAAATACACCGAACTGCCTCGACCTGATTGTTGGCAGGATATTCTGAAGCTAGTATGCTCCAAAGGTTGGAAAGTAAAATTTTAAGCACCTTGGATTTTTCTGCGGATGTGAGTGACGGCATCAAATGCCGACAAATCTTCAGCATTCCAAATAGGACTGTGGAGACACTTTTATCCGAATCGCTGTGGGCGAATGAAAACTGAGGATATGCAAGGAATGCATGTTTCAAGTTGGTGAAGCTTTTTGGTGAGGATACAGTGCATAGCAGGTGATCAATGATGTGGGCTAACTTGTCGCTACCCAGACCCGAACGCAAACTCTCAATGTACCATTTCTCGTAATTCTGAAGTAAAAGGGCGGTCAACTGCTGGCTGGTGAACTCGCAAATTGTCTTTTCGTCTGATTTCAACAGCTCGTAGTACTTTCTGACTGAAAGCATAAAAGAATCAGAGTCCAACTCTATAAAATCAGACAATTCAATCAGTGGAGCAAGATGGGGTTTCAAGAGCTCAACCATGGAACTAAGAAATTCAACAGAGGCAGCACTGATGGACGAGGTAAAAAGATAGCATACTACTGCTAATGGAGCATGCACGGCTTTTTCTTCGTCCGGGAACTTGAAGTTTTCGAACAAAAACTCAACTATTTGCAAGTCTTTCTCTTGCCCACTCAAAATCAATTCACAGGTAATGTAACTCCAAATGAAGCTAGCTTCGACCTCATCGAAAAACGATTTGGCTACGGCCAAGAGTTCAGAACAGTCAGGTTTATTGGTCTTGACAGCTTCAAAACAAGATCTCACGATTGGCACAAATACCTTGGGGGTGTACAACGAGCTGACCTCCCATCTGTCCAAGATTAAAGCATGCGAAACTTTGTAGGCAGTCAACATCAATTCAGGGGAGGAACTATCAATTCGAGCTCTTGCACCACTCTCTAAAAACGGCAAAGCATATTTGGAAAAATATTCCTTTTGTTGGTTGGCCTTTGGGTTTTCGGCCGTGGATTCCGGAGCAGGGTCTTCAGGGCCAAGAAGCCAATTCCAGAGTCTTCGGTTGAGACTCATATCCTTTTTCAAAGTAACCTCACAGCACGACATTAGCAAGAGTTCTCTGTCCCGAGGAGACACGATATCGGTTAAAACCGCAGAGTTGAGAGGTATATGTGAAAGCAATAAATCAAAGAAGCCACGAACCACATTAATATCACTTGCTTGGTTGAAGCTCGAGGTTGTGTTCAAAGCAGTAACAAATGCTCGCACCAACAACCCAGGTTCAGATGAGAAGCACATTTGAGCTTCCGCAGAGAACTTCTTCTCGGTTCCATCATTGATGACTGCAAACGTCGGAAGCCGGACCAGGCACCAATTGAGCGCCCCCAACCTCTTTTCGGGGCTTGTGATAATGCACAAAAACATCGTGCGCCAGAAGTGGGGGTTGTCGGCCATCCGCAGCTTGAAGTTATCTAGCAAGGACATACAATCGGAGAAAATCTCGGAATTTTCATCGTCAAGTCCAGAAAGAAGGGATAAGAAGAAGGGCTTGGCAATGAGTTTCAACGTGGATGCATCCAAGTGCTTGACGAGGTCATTCTGGTAAAGAGATATGAGCTGCGGCTTTACTTGCATTGAACCATAAGAAATCACCGGGAGTAAGCCAGGAAGCCATTGAGAGATTTCAGCGGTGAGAGCCTCGGCATTGAGGGAATTGAAGATGTTTTTATAGAGCTCCAAGGCTTTTTGGTGGACTCCGTTGGGCAACAGCGGCGCAAGGCAAAGCGATAACCGGCTCAGCACTTGCTGAGAAAGCGGAATACCCGGCAAAGATTGCGGCTGGCTGACAGGAACAGCTAGCGCCTTCTTCAAACGGGCAATAAAGGCAATGTAATCGGCCCACTCGTTCAAAGACTCGAAGGTCAGAAGGGCCTTTTCCACTTGAGCCACGTGCCGTTTATCTTTGACAGAGCTTGGCTGTGTGCTCAGGTATTTAGCATTTTGACTCATGAAGATAGCCGGAATATCAAAAGGGCGCCAAGTATTTTTTGGGGAGGGGAAGATCTAGGGAATACAAGTAGTACAGAGGCTACTGAATCGCGTGTCTACACTGGATGTTTTGCCAAACCTCGCGAAATCCGTGCCTTTCACCAGACACAGAGAACTACGGAAATACGCTGACCACGCCTAGTTCCTGAGTATTTACTTGTCGAGAACCCTGGAGATGAATTGCACCGCATCCACCAATTCTTGGTTGCTTGTGCTGTGGCCGAGGTTCTTGTAGGGGTGGAACCTCCAGTCCTGGAAGCCTAGACCCTGGTAGAACTCCGCCGTAGACTTTCCAAACGAGAAGTTGATCACGGGGTCTACATCACCGTGGCCCTGGAACACCGGAGTGTTGAAGTTGACCCCTTCTTTGTTCATCTTGCCCTTGATAGCATCCATGACCGGGCAGAAGCCGGAAAAAGCTAAAAGTCCGCCGATCTTGAAGTCGAGCAAGGCGAGAACCGCCATGGAAATAGCAGCGCCCTGCGAGAAGCCTCCAATCAAAATGTTCTCGGGCGAGATCTTGTGCTGCTCGATCTGCTCCTGAATAAGGCCTTTGACGACCTCACAAGACTTGAGGAATCCATCCACATCCTGTTTTGGGTAGTTTCCGCCCAATTGGTAGATGTCAAACCACCCAGGCATTTTCATGCCACCATTGACTGTGATGGGAATGGATGGGGCGTTTGGGAAGATGTAGTTTGTCTCATCGTGGGCCTTGAAGATCTGGGAGTCCTGGATGACCTTGGGGAACCAGGACCAGCCTTCGCCCGAATCACCCAAGCCATGGACGACGATCACAGCATTTTTGGCGGTTTTGGCTGCAGGGATACGAATGGCAGAAACACTCATGGTAAAGGTGTGTTGGTCTCAGTGGCATTGAATGCTACATCACGCTTCCGCAGAGTCACGTGACGAGCTGACAACTGCTGAGACCCCAACCTAAGAGCACGTAAAAGTTTGAATATTAGTACTAGTATAGAAAAATACTCAGCTTCAGCATTAATGGCATTATTCTAGCATTAATGGCATTATTCTAGCATTAATGGCATTATTCTGGCATTAATGTTCTATGCGCAGTTACTCTACGTATTCTTCACCTTCTTAGACTCCGCACCGGCCTCGTCTTCCATTTTCCTCTTCTCCACCTTGTCCGTCTTTTCCCCTCCGGTGTTCTTCGACACCTCATCGCTTGCAGCCACCTTTAGCACCCGGGCATTCTGCTTCTCCCCATTGACAGTGCGGAAGTAAGGCTGGCATCGCCAGTATGGCACCGTCTTGTAGCGGCCGCCCCAAGGCTGTAGATCACCCTCGGAGATCACATCAAGCTCGGCAATGTTGGGCTTGGCGTAGATCTCCTGCACCAACTTCTCAACAGACTCCACAATCGACTCCCACTGGTCAAAGCCTGCATGCACGCTGGTCTTGCCGATCACTGGACGGAGCTCCTTGTGCACATTCAAAAAGGCATGCAAGAGCTTGAAGAAATGGGCCTTCATGGCTGTCCGTGAGGCCTCGCCGGGACACTTCTTAACGATCTCAAAGTACTCGCGTAGCATGTGGTCTACGCGTGAGAACTGTTTGTCAACATCATCGGTTTCCGTCCAGAACACGCCCGGGTTGTACAAGTTACTCTCCGCAGACATCACGGCATCGCATTGCACGGCCTCGGTGCACCGCGCCAAGTCTGATGGGTAGAGGATGTTTCCATTGGCAAAGAACACCTGGTCCGCAGGCAAGTTGTCTCTCAAGTACCGTAAGACTTTCCAGTTGGCCAACCCCGTGGCCTGTCCCTTCATCTCCCGCGTACGGCCGTGGACAGTGATGAACTGCGCGCCTGCGTCAAGCACCATCTTGGCGTAGTCAAGACTCTTCTCCCAGTCATCGTACACGCGGATCTTGGCAGTCACCGCGCACTTCAAGTTGTCGTGGAGCTTCCGTATTAGCTTGTGTACCAACGGCCAGTCGTCCATCAAAAACGCTCCGTAGTTTCCTTTCTTGGCGATTCCTTGAGGGCACCCCAAGTTGAGGTCCACTGCATCGCACTTATCCTCCACATACTGTGCTGCTTGCAACAAGTAGTCTGGGTCGTTGGCGCAGAATTGTACAATCACCGGCCGGTCGCTCTTGGCGTCGCCGTCCATCTCCGACCACATCTTGGCCCGGTACTTCTCGTCCGTGGCAAATAACCGGGCATGGAACATGGGCGTGTAGCATAACTGGGCTCCGTATCTTCTCAGTAGGATTCGCCATGCTAGCTCTGATTGGTCTACCATGGGAGCCACTATGGTTTTGGGCTCACCAATGGCGCGGTAGAGCTCTCTTCCCTGTAGCTTCAGGCTGGTCATTTTACGCAAGAGCCGGTGGCCTGTGGTCAATAGCTGGCGGAAGAAAGTCACTATGAAGAGGTGTTGTAGGACGGTTTCTTTTTCGCACTCATCTCACTACGCATAGAATCGGCATGCCGAAGAGAATATTGGTAGTCGTGACCATAGTACTTGTAAGAACTCGGGCAGAGTTTATTTACCTTTGAAATAAGCGACGATATACTTGGGCTTTAGGCTTACATATTTGAGTGCTTGCAGGCATACAATAGACGTGTCTATGGTACAAGTTTCGAGTCGTAGATTCGTGCAATTAGTGTGAATAAATAAATAACATGGTCTAGGAGCGTGCGGTGAGCGCCATGCTCTTGAGTGCTTCGGCAAAGCTCATGGCAAGAGGCCAAAGTGGTGCATCTGCTAAAATCCGTACGCCTAAGCCCAATGCTTGCGTCAGAAGCTTGCAGGTTCTCAAATCTTCCGCTTGAAGAGATCCTTCGCTCAACTTCAGCGTAACCGTTTTTATGTTGCGCTTGCACTCTTCACTCCACGCAGCGTCGAAGATGCCTCTGCACTGCTTGCGCAAGAACTCCGAGTAGGAGGAGTTTTCACTGGGGTTGAGTGTGGTTTCAATGATGTTGAGCACGTTCTCCAATGTGCTCCAAAGCGCCATGTCCGCAACAGACAAATGCTGAGAACTTTCGAGTACCATCAAAGTTTTGCTCACTATCATCACTGCAATGAACACTACGGTGATGAAGAAGACTGGAGTTCGGACCGAAACCAACTTTGCATTCGTAAGGTCGAGAATGTTCTCTGTCCATAACTTCAAGATCTCAATGGCATATGTAGACGCCTCTTTCAAAGCCTCGACATCCCCATCTAGAATCTTAAGAGCCTCGCCCATAGCCGGCCAGTCTTTGTGAAGAACTCGCTCGGTAACTGGCGTGAAGTCAATGCATATCCTAATTTTTGCAAGGTAGAAAAAGGGCATTATGAGCTTCAAATCTGCATTGAGGTCGCCGTTATTGGAGTTCATGTCTCTCACAAAAGACCGACCGCCATTTCTGAGGTAGTCATCCTCCCAAGTCTTGAGCAAAGCAGATAGCTTGGGCCGGTGCACAGTCCGCCATTTGTAGACATTATTCGGCCCTTTACTTGTCTGTAACTCCTGCAGTATCCGCTCATGAACATACATGAGCAATGCAGCAGAGTTCTTGTATGTCACTCTAGCGGGATCCCGGGTGCCAGATTCCATCTTCTCACGCAAAGTGGACATTTGCCCATTGTTGCTCAACTCCACGAGCGAAGTGTTGTCCAAATGCTTAATGCAGTTATACCAATGTGTTGAGTTCCCCGATTCCCACAAACGTTCGTCATTGCAATGCGTACCGCAGGCAATTTCCATACCAGACATTGGGACTGGACATCCGAGTAAGAGACTGCGCATGATTTCCAATTGATAAAACGTCTGGATGGTTCTGATCCGCGTCTGTGTCATAATGAAATAATCGTAGTTGTTTTGAATGATTTCCGAATCGTTTTGGCTGGTAAATTTTGGGGGCGGAACAAGAAACTCCTCAAGAGGCCGATGAAAATTGGTAGACTTAATTAAACCGACCATGGAATTCATTTGCCTCGAAGTGATCTCCACCATGTTTGGCTCATTCAAAAACATGGAAATAAACATGTGGAGAACAAGACACTGGTGCGCCATGATTGGCACTTTCTTGAACTGCAATTTATCCGCCGTAACTTCTTTTTCAAAGAAATTGTGTATATGGAACTTCGATAAGTTAAACAAGAGCAAAGTGTTGGAATCATGGTAGGAGTAAAGTGCACCTATGGAGCACATGGACAATATCAATGGTATGTTTTCAAAGTTGTCAATCATGGGGTTCCGGAGCGTTGGCGTGTGAATGAAAGGGAAGTATGCATTGAACTCCTTTTCGTACAAATTCATGTAGTCGTTCAAGTCCTCCAAATTAGGGAATTGTTCCTCAGTCAAATTGCTCACCTCGATAATTTTTGATCTCAATTCTTCAGTGATAAAATCTTTGCTTTCACCGATAGTGAACTGGACTCGAGACTGACTGCGGGCCAGTGTGTTGGCCAGCTTGTCTGAACCATTTGAACGGTCCACCAAAGCCGCATTGTCGAGTTCGCTTCTTTGTCGAACAATGTCCTCCTGTCTGACCTTGAACAACGAAAACACCTCGTCGCTTTGCGCCAGGGCTTCTTCGGCAATGTAAGGCATTCCCAAGAAGCCAGTGACGTTAGAGGCAGACGGGAATTTGTTAAGGACCGGAATACCTTTAATTTGCTCCAACCAATCAAGATCTTCTACTTCATTGACAAAACCTTTTTTCGCCCTCTTAATTTCATTGGACTGTGGAGAATTCCTCTGCTTTGATTGCTTGGACAGAGGCCTAATTCTCTTCAGCCTGAAACCAGCGGCCTCGTTTGGGCTGCCGATTCTGCTGACGGGTTTATCTCCAAATAAGCCAAGATCACCAGCCAAGTGAGCGAAACCAGTGCCAACAGAAACAGAGTCATCTTCTGTATAGCCCACAGGATCACTGGGAGCAAATTCAACGGCCAAAGGAGTAGTGCCTTTAATATGATGTGGATGGTTAGGATCCAGGAATTGGTGTGTGGTCATTATATGGTTCGAGAAGTAGTCAGGAGGCATGTTTTGAGGTACATGAGCTGCTGGTTGAACACTGGTCATCTTCATCCTGGAATGGTTCTGGTTTGCTTGAATTTGCTGTTGATCCATGGGATCCATGCCCTGGTAGGGCACCTCTTTCGCTGAGCTCCCAAAATCCATGGAATACCAGTCCAAATCGAGGTTTCCGAAATCAAGAATCAGATCACCTCTGAAAAGCCCTTTATCATGCGAATACGCACTTGGAGGTAGCCCCGAGTCTAATTGGTTTTCCTGAATGGTCAAGGCATCCTGGAGATTGGTATAAGACAAGCCAGAAACAGCCGAGAAGGAAGCATATCTTTGATTTGGAGCCTGACTTTTGCGGATTTTATTAAAGTCTTGAAAGTTCAGGGAAAACCGAGAGTCAAAGGACTGCTCTAAGCCCTCCAATACCTCAGGCTTCTTTTCCTTCGCCTCTGGAGAATTACCTGTCAAAGGAGAGGGTTGTTGAATGAAGTTGGAGGGAGCTATTTGCAAGTCCGAATCACCGATCATGGAAGAAATGCCACTATTCTTAGCCTGAAACGAAGGAGTGTTTGTGGAAGAGTTTGTATGTGGGGAAGGTATATTTCCATTGAGAGAGGTATTCTGCTGAAATGAAGCATAGTCCAAGTCATGGGTACGGGAGTTGGGCACTTGGGAAAGGTCCTGCGGAGAATCATTCGAGTTAGGCGGCAGTGGCAGGTTCAGTTGGTGGAAATTATTGGGCGACAATCTGTCCAGTCGGTCCGAGAGAAGCGGGGCTTTTGCCTTTGTGTTATTATTCAAGACAATAATGTTATCATTGGAAATGGAGGATGCAGCAGAAGCGTCCATAGAGTGGGGCAAAGATGCCGGCAACAGGCCTCTTCTGGCCACCTGGAAGATGTGTTGATGGAGCTTTTGCTGATGGCGAAGCACCAAGTCCCGCCTTGCGAAGCAGCGGCCACAGGCAGCGCACTGGAAGGGCTTTTCGTTTGTATGGGAGCGTTCATGGCGTTTCAAGTGCTCCAAGCGGGCGAAGCCTCTCGTACATATGGAGCACGCGTGGGGGCGGGGTTTGTCGGTACGGATCTGGAGGGATTTCTTGGGGATCGGCTCAGTGGCGCCACTGGCAGACAGCATGGAGAAGCGTTCTGACTGGGGCAGAGATTCGACTTTCATGGCGAGTATTTTGCATGCACCAGGAAAACAGGTGGGGTGTAGCTAGGAGCGGCCGCCGGCTGGGGAAAGCGAGCAAGCCTAGAAAAGATCGGGGGAGCAAGAGACGCTATATGCGGGAACAAAGAGGCGGTCGAAGAAAAACCGCTTAAAGGAGGTGAGAGCGTGCAGATCAGCAAGAGGTTAGGGAGGGTAAGAGACGAGTGTGGAGGAAAAATGATGGCATGACTGGCCCGCTCGAAGTGAAAATGTGTGTACATAAGGCCCCAGCGCATGGAGCGCAGGAAAACCTAACTCTACGTACCACGGGTCTGGAGAAAAACTCCGGCATGACCGAGACCGCATGGTGACACGAGGCAGGCCAGTGCCTGAGACACGAGGAACGATGGACTAGCCAATGCACCGAGGTTTCGATGCACCGAGAATTCAATGCACCGAGAATTCAATGCACCGAGAATTCAATGCATCGAGAATTCAATGCATCGAGCCAGCAGGTTCCTGGAGGCAAACTCAATTTGGCCGGGGATTGTTCGAAGTTTGTCGGCACCCTACAAAGTCTAAAAAAAAAAACCTGTGACGAGTCTAGAGAAAAAAGAAAAAAGTCCGGAGAACGAGCAGGAGGTGCGAGTCCGGGGAATGCTCAGTGGAGGAAAAGGCGCGGTTTCTGGCCGAACTCAGATTCGTAAAAGCTCATGCCTACATGTTGAGCTCACGAATGCAATGCGCGCGTGTTAAAGCGCTGTGCGTTTTCATAAACCTGTTGGGTTGCTTAAAGCGGCCTTTCTGCTGACGCCCGCGGTCCAAACCTCACGGCCGTCAGTAGCCGGTTGCATCAGAGTTCACGCGTGACTAATCATGAGATTTACGAGATCGCTGGTGTCCGCCGCTTGCTGTAGGTTCTTGGCGATCAGGTTCTTGGCGATCATGGCTATTGTTTGCGAAGGTAGTTATGGACTGATGATAACTGATAATAGTGACTGATAACTGATAATAGTGACTGATAACTGATAATAGTGAATAATAGCATAATAGTGACTCATCGTGTCAAATAATAGTGACTAAAATGTCAAATAATAGTGACTAATAATGGCTAATAATAACTATAAGCAAATAATAGTGACTATAATGGCTAATAATAGTGACTAATGGCTAATAATAGTGACTAATGGCTAACAATAGTGACTGATAATAGCTGGTAATTTCTGACAATACCTGATGATTGCTGATTATCGCTGACAATAGGTTCGCTAGTAATAAACTGTGACTGATAGTGCAATGTTTGGATGTCAATCGTACTTGCAGATTAGTAATGCATTGACTTGCTCTGTTCAGAATACATTCTTGGCGTGGTCTAGTGTGCAGTCAGACCGGCGAGTCATTTTTGGATTGAGACAGTAAAGGCTATTTTGGCCCAAGTGAGACAAGGCGCGCCTAGTGTTTATACACCTACGTTTCGGCCTCCGTAGTACACTCATACTCTACACCTCCACACGGTCTCTCAATGTCCATCTTGTTTACGACTGGCGCCACGGTGACCTTCCACAAGCTCATCGACTACGTAGTAAAACCCGACTTCATCGAGTTCCTCCGCAAGGAAGGCTTCTCCAGGATCTTGCTTCAGTACGGCAACGAAGTGGACTCAAGGGGCATCAACGTCAGCAAACGCTACTTCAGCAAAGCCCTAGCGAGGGAAAACACCATTGAGATGTTGGACCTCGCCATCCAAAACGAAACCAACGATAAGTCCACCACCACGTTTTCCAACTCACTCCTAACCCTCGAGGTATTTGCCTACTCCAATGATATCCAGGGTCTCATTTCCTCAGTGGACTTGGTGGTCTCCCATGCAGGCACCGGCTCCATCCTAGATACGCTTCGTCTCCAGGTGCCTTTAGTGGTGGTGACAAATGACGAGTTGATGGATAGCCACCAGGCGGAAGTGGCTGCAGAGTTCGAGCAGGGCGGTTTCTTGGTCCTGATCAGCACGAAGGATCTAGAGCGTGGCTTGTTGCAGGACAAGATTGTTGCGCTCCAGGATGGTGACTTGGTGTTGAAGGTGCTTCCAGACGCACGCTCCGGGGTGTTATCATGCGTCATTGCAGATGAAATGGGCAAAGCGAAACAAAGCAGAGTGAGTACGAGTGAGCAACAGTGAGTGTATATCAAATGCATCAATATATACGGTACTCGATGCAAGAAAGGTTTTGTGAAAATTACCTAGACAAGCTTTTAATTAGGTGAGGACGAAAAATTACCTCGACATAAAATGGAGAGGAAATTTGTAACTAGGACTTTAGCAAATAAAAGGGTCAAAAAGAGGGTTCGCAGGTAGGATTAGGGTGTTTCATGATTTTTGGGTGTAGATGGTCGATTCTGGGGTACAGATGGTATAATTGCAAGCAGGCACAGAAACAGTTGCACCAGCTTACCAAGAGCAGTGGATTTCAAGGGGATTATTCCAGCACGATGCTTACGATCCAGATCTGGGGTCGGATTCGGAACTGCAGGGCGAGGATCACGATGTTTAAATTTGTACAATTGCAAGTTGATAAGGAGTTGCGGAAAATATAGGATGCACCATGCTACTCAGGGGACATTGTAGTTATAGCGTTGAAAGACTAGACCAAGATAACGGCATGGTGAAAATGTCTTAAACGATTACGATATGTATATTAAACATTACGGTGGTAGACCTTATTACAGTAATGGTTGAATACGAAGATTATAAAAGGTTTACTGACTTGTACGTATTTAAATGATAAGGACATCACCCCCAATAAAGAGGGTACCCAAACGATACCCTGACCAACATGACTTTATTGGGAAAAACGTGTTGGATTCTGTGATAACGTTGAGCACTTTTATTCTGTTTCTTTGTTGATTCCTCTAAGGGAGGAATCCAGTGGTCTTATATAGGCAAACAGCTCTGAGGAGTTGTTTGTTCTTGTTCGAAGGGGGAATGTTGCCCCATTTCCCGTATGAGTTACACCTGTAGGGTTGGGGTTAATCAGGCCATAACGGGCCGTGACTCCCGTTTTCAGGGTCTCTGATAATCACACACCTGATGCAGAGTAGGCTTCTTATCCTGATGGGTCGTGTAATACTCATCGTGGATCAGTACTTGGGCTCGTGACTGAGTGGACTTCCAAGATGTTGAAAATCTTTTTCACTAATGCTACGTCAGATTTGATTCCACACTATGAGCAAAGGGTACTGCAGCCGAAAGCTAACTTCAATAGCATAAGACTTAGTGGACAGTGTCCAGAACGACAACGCGATGCGACACTTTCTACAACAGCCGGTGCGTCATGTGAGAGATTGAGAACCAGGAGAATTACCTTGCTACGCCAGCCTCTGCTGCTACCGTATATCCTGGAATTTGATGAAACAAGCATTGTGACGAAAAGAGGTAGGAAAATCAAAAGTCATGAAGACTGAAAATTGGAACCAGAAAGTTCATCACTATGGCTATAGTTGGTAGCACCATGTGCCGTAGACCCGTGCACCGGGCCGCACATCTCTAGTCTCCACTACATCGTCTTGAGTCTTCATGTACCCATACCGATCCAATCCAATACACAATCCAAGGAGGCGGAGACGACCCCGGCTTTTCACCAAGGACATAGAGACGCTTCTTTTTTCCCTAGGAGATGGGCCCATCTCCTTGGACTCCACCGTCAATTGTCTCGAAGACTGCTTGGTGGAGTTTCTCACTGATCTCTCCCATGAATCCCTACATTATGCCAGAGCACACGGGCGGTCCAGAATAAAGATTGACGACTTGCCCTTCGCTTTACGAAATGACCCGCAGAAACTAGGACGCATGAACTACATCAGAGAGCAACTCTCCAGGATTGAGAACGCCAAGAAGATGTACGACACAAACCATGTCAATGAAAAGGAGGTTTTTGCTGATGACGATGACGAGGATGCTGATGCTGAGAAACCGAAGAAGTCCAAGAAGAAGGCTAAGAAAAAGGCTGCTCAGAACGTCTCGTTCAATGAGTCAAACGACAGCGATTCTTGACTCACTTACGAATACACAATACCCATACACTTATATTTATCCCGTATACAGCTCTGCGCCCATTGGCAAAACCGAGTATCTCTGATATCGTATGACTGGGTCTGATGGTAACCGTTGGTAGAATTCTCACGGAGACAAGTCCATGGCCTCGCGAGCCTGCTATGTACTGAGGTTCTCGTTCGGATAGGTCAACCTTCTCAATCAGATAGGTCGACATTCTGAATGGCCGTGCCTCTCACGTACTTTTCGTTTCTTATCTGCTCATTGACCCGGTTCAAAAATTGGTAGGCACTGATAAGTGCGTGAGTGATCGAAAGCGCCAACAAGACGCCGATGCAAAGGTATATGCTTTCCGTGTGGTCAATGGTAACTCCCTGCTTCTTAGCTGCAAACAAAAAGAGTCTGTGAATGAATAGGTAGCCAAGGCTACTAATGGTTTGTGGCGATTGCATCTGGAGAAAGTTTTCAAGCCATGTCCCTGCATTGGTCTTGTTCACGTAGTAGAACGAGAACAATGACGGTATAATAGTAAATGGTAGCAAAGCCACGTTTAATAGGAAGCCGGGCCACGAAAATTTCAACTCGAAGGAATTTGCTCCCATTTGAATGGTGGGATGCCCAAAGAAATACTTCTCGATCTCTGGGATGTAGCTATGATAGACTTCTCCTATAACGATGTAATTAAGGGACATGAAAAAGAATTCCTTGCACGTCTTGCAAATTGGAGTGACAATATCAATGATAACAGGCGCAGCGCGGCGTCCTTGGTTCACCACGATATCCCTCAATTCCATCGAGTTTGGCCGGTGATCCATCAAAAACACACCTTGAGTTAGCGTGATCAACCCTGCACACAACGAGTGTACGTCAAGATATTTCCAGTCAATAGAACTCTCAGAAGTGGCCGCTTCTGGACTTAACCCCTTGAGGAATTGTCTAGACACTATGATATAGGCAGATACAATCGGTCTGCCGATAAAAGCCGCTATCAAACCTATCAGCACAATAAGAAGTGCCCCAAAGAGAATCACCATGCAAACCAACGCTAAACATCGGATTTTGTTGTTTGGAGGAGTATACACTATAGTGTAGTTATCCTCATAGAAAACGTTCTCGTCCCACCAGTCAGATTCCTCATTCTCAGGCTGGGGCTCAATAGGAGAAATGAGCTGGTCGGATTTTGTCACAGGGACAAATAACAGCCTCAAGAACTTGCGAGAGTTGTCATCGCTACTCGGAGCACGAATATACGTACCATCGGGAACAAAGTAGGCCGAGGTGTTCGAATCGCTTTTAAAGAGCTCCTGCGCTTCGGAGTAGCTGACTGGTTTGCTGTAATCAGGAGCCTCGATACTAAACAACCTGTGGAAAAAGCTTCTGTAGACAATATAACCTCTCTCTTGTGGCACAGGCTCATCTAGCAAGAAATGAGACAAGCGAAATTTATGGCTCAAAACTGCAAAAGAACGTTTCCAGAACAATAGTACCCGTTTTGCTATCAAACTTTTGAAGATGAACAAAACCCGAGCTGTGATCACAACAGCAAGTGCTTCATACCATGAAGATAATTGAATAGGGAGCAATGCACCCTCGGAGAAAGGAGGGTTGACCAAGAACCGAATACCCCACGTGACGGAACCGATTCCCAACACAACGAAGGCAGTGTACACCTTGGCACTCAATAATATCCTCAGAATTTGCAAAAAAAATGGCTTGACGATAGCATCGTGTATCAAGCGGGCATTTGGATCCTCTGGGCTCTTGATGAAATACAAAACTCCGGGGCGCAAGATGCTTCTTCTGATCATGCTGACAAATAAGGCAACGCAGAACATGTAACATGTGCCCAACAACCAGTAAACCAGACATCTGGTATACAAGCCAAGCAGCTCAAAGGGGGTAGTCAAAAGGTGCAACATCAAGCGGTCTTGAGACATGGACACAATTTCCTTATTCACGAGAGGAGCAATGCAGAAGTCGATTAACCAACCGCAGTAAAGGGGAAAAAGAACAATCTCCGAGGCGAAGATCGTAAAAACTTTGGCTGTAGCCGTGATCTGAAACATGGTTTCATAAATTCTCCTTGATCTGCCCATTACTGGCTTGGGTCCCGCCACCAAAATGGACATGTAGTGGTTAAAGGCAAGACAAATGACGAGGTACCCAGCAGATAAAGCCACCATACGTCCGGCCAAGTTCGGGGGTGGTAAAGGCTTGTAATTGACCATACGGCCAAAAGCTTCAGTGGTTGGTTCGACAATGAGCTCCTTCAAAATCAATTCAAGATAAGATGCAAGCCGAATCTCGCTGCGGACATATTTGAAAAACTCAGGGATTAAACTGAATGCCGGAAGTGCCAACAAAGGTTGTATGAACACATAGTTGACACCAATGATTGTAGCAGCCAATACATGGAGAATAAACTTCCCAATTGTGTTTGGCACGAGATAGGCCATGAGCAAGAATATGAGGATGGCACTGTCGGCAAAGATTGTAAGCTGAATTGGAGTGATGATATCAAGTCTAAACCCTAGTACTTCCCAAAGGTTGCCATTATCGGGTATTTCTGCAGGATCAAGCTCGTCGTCCATCACATCTCCTCTTCCCTCTAGCTCATCAACTCCCTCATCGTCGGATAAATCATCAAGAGGGGCCATTCTTCTGATATTATGATCGTTCAAATTCAAAAGATTCTCATCTAAACCACGTAAAGGTTCGGGGTGTTCCTCGCCCTCTGATGTGTCGTTCCTTTCAGCCAAACGAGTTCCATGAGACACAGTAGAGTCCGTTAGGTCTTCCGCATTAGACTCGGCGTTGCTGGCTTCAGCATGCAAATCTAGATCGGGCAAAGGGTTCCTGGGCACATTGGCCATTGCATCCGGAAGCAACGCATCAAACTGCCTACGTTCTATCGCTGCACGCAAAGCATCCTCGTGCACGTAAGCCTCTTGAACACGGCGGAGATCCTCGAGGGCTCTGTTGACCATGATCTCGTTTGGGTTTGCGTTTTCGCCCGCATCATTCTGCGCGAGCAGCGCAAGAAGATCGGCGAGCCTTGTTCTGGGGCGCTTGCCCATTTGGCGCAAGAGTAGCGCCTTGTAGCCTTCTTCGCGAATCACCCACTCGTGCTCTATAAATATCACGACTAGCACCATGGTGAATATAATCACCTGGAGGTTGCCATGCACAAAAGTATTGATCAAAAAGGTCTGGCATTTGTCCATTAACGTGGCTTCGGGACTATCTAGTAACACCCCATTTCTCGTGCGCGTGGCATAAGCTCCGTAGAGCAACGTGTGCAGCACGGCGATGTTGGGGGAAGATAGTTTCTCATCCACTATGTAGGTCAACAATCGCCCCACAAACTTCCAGAAGATGGAGAGCTGTGTAATGCAAATGCAATAGAGTATGATAGAAGTATTCTTGACCACGGCCTTCTTGACCATCGACACTAGTTTGTGGTATATCTCACTGCTGGGCATGCGAGACGGCATTTCGGGGTCGTAGATCGTCTTGAACTGATACGCCGTGTTGCAAATGTCACATCGCTTCTCCTTATTATTGGAGTGATTGAGCCATTCCAACAAGCAGTCTTGGTGGATGAATTTGATCGATCCTCGGCACTTGCAGGGGTGGATTAAAGGCTGAGATGTGGTGGCTTCACCCCTGCAAATCCGGCACGTTTGCTCAACTTCGGTCATGCTGCACTCAGGAACACAACAAGTAGGGGATGTACTTTTATGATTCACGTGATAGTGGTTGATGGATTGTGGTTGATGGGTGTGTGATCTGATGACAGAGTGAGTTGTGTGAGTGTGGTTGATGTGGTGGATGTCAGTGCGTGATGGATCTTCGCGGGCCGTTCTTGCTTAGTGTAATCTCCACGCTCATATGCAAACTGCACGGTAGACGGTTCTCGTGTTGGTTTACATCTATCTACTACGGAACTTTGTTCTAAGTACTTCGGCACATCCTCTAAAGGATATCTAAACGGTGGCCCTTCCCTCTTTGGCAAGATCCTTAGCTTCCTGCGAAACGGCCTCGGCTTCACTGATGATACTCTCGGCTATGGAGATCTCAAGCTCTTCGATCTTGTGCATGATGCCGTGAGCCTACTCTTTGGCCGGCTCCGCAACATTGTCCTCCAAGTATTCTTTTGCGTCTTCGAACTTTTCTGCTGCTTGTGCCTGCAAGTCTCTCAATGAATCCTGAATGTTTTGCTTGGCATCGGCTGCTTCCTCAATTGCAGCATCCCAATGACCTTCCAATTCGTCCGCAACAGAGCCGGCTCCTTCGCTCAACTGCTCAGCTTTCTCTGAAGCAGCGTTTTCAAGTATTTCGTTTACTTCGGCAACCCGCCCGGTGTCAACCTCCTCCTCAATCTCAGGAAGATGTGGAGGATCAATATGTATCAAATTACCTTGGCTGTCCAACTCAAAGCTACCTTGATGAGTCTCAGCAGGAGGAGCCTCTTCCAATGACACATTATCGTAATCAACAGCTACATGCTGTACCTCGACTTCTTCTGGTGAAGCACGTGCCTCATTGATGACTGCAACAGGGCTTGTTTCTGCTGGAGAAGCAACTGACGCCGCCTTGGCTTCCAAACTGTAAGATTCATACTCTTGGGGGCTTGAAAGGAAGTTGCTGCAACTGTAGTCCCATGAGTTTAACAACTTGGAACTCTCACACTTTGCTTTGGTCCATTGGGATCCGGCAGCCAAGGGAGAGAGAATGTGGTAAACATAGATGGCCAAAACGAAGAAAAGCACAACAAATCCGTAAGCTGGTTTGCTGAGCTTCTTACTATAAGCCACTGCTAAGTTCAAGAAATGTCCGAGACCCAATATAGCAAAATACTGGGCTGGCATGTAATGGTGCAAGAACAATTGTCTACCCATGATGTAGAATGGAGCGTAGTGGAGGGCCCATCCAGCGAAGTAGGTGAGCATCTGGTAGTTGTAGTTGAATATCTCCTTGTTGACCGACACTTGAGCACCACTTTGCCACTTCAAGATGCTGATGGCAACGTGAATGATGAAACCCAACAAACAGGCAGATGCAGTCCACCAAACAACTGGGTTACCCAAGAAATATATTTGAGTGTGATCCTTGCTCCAGTAGTTGATACCACGGAGTAATAAAGGCCACTCATGAGGACTGGATTGCCAGTTGTGATGACCAGTCAAGCCATTGTTAATTTTCCACATAACCTTGTGAGATTCCACAAATTTAGGCCAGAAGCCAAATTTTGGGTAGGAAACTTCGTCGTCACCGTGGTACCTCACATTTTCGTTGGTTTCAATGTACCAGTGGGTCAATGGTCTGTAACCTTGAGAGGCAGAGGTCACTTCTTGCTGTTCAAAAGCCCAATCAGGCAAAGTAACAGGACTGGAAAACAAGTAATGTCCGGACATAGCATGTCTCAATCTGAAAATGGTTTCCAAAGCTCTAACCTCTTTCTGTGCATGCTCAGGAGTGACGTGCTTGACAACTTCGACAATCCAATCGTCATTGGCATCACCTTCAAATCCCTCGTATCCATAACCAGACACCTCCTTTTGCCAGTCACGCTCGGAGACAGGGGGCTTTTCATCGTGGGAGTGCAATCTAACGTGAGTGTTGACGTGTCTCAATCTAACCTTAGTACCATCTGTAACTGGCACAAAGTTGTCAGGCGTGGAGAAGTTGTAAGGCTCAATAATCCAGTCGTTGTTGCTGTCAAGATGAGGATACAAAGTGATCTGCTGTTGCTTCGAGCCTCCTTGGTAGTAATGTTTGTGGGAGTGCAAGTATCCGCCTTGAGTATTGACATGACGAATAGAAACAACGGAGCCGTAACCAATTGGAGCCACCGTACTCTGAGGGATGGTATTGCCTTTTAAGCCACTTCTGAAAGCACTGGACATAAATGCAGAGCCATCGCCCTCATTGGACAAGAGACTGAAGTGAATGCTAAACATAGCCAAGTAAACGATGACAGGGACACCAAGCAAAATCGAGCCACGAGCGATTGCGTTCTTCCACACTGCGCAAGGCTTGAGCTTCAAGTCGCCGATAAGAAGCCACATATGAATAAGGCAAATGGCACCGACCCAAGCAATTGTGAACAAGCCAACCCACTTTGAGGAAAAGGCCAAACCCAAGGAAACACCACATGCGATCAAAGAGCGGTACCATTGGAAGGAGAAAGGCTGTTGAGCCTCAAACTTTTTGAAGGAGTAGATGGCGGCAGCAATAAAAAAGACCAAAGGAGCATCTAACAAGATGTATCTGCTGATAGTGACAAAAGAGTTCTCCACCAAGAGCAAACCAGCAGTAATAAAAGCAACTACAGGACGCACGCCGGACGATCTCAAGGTCAAGTAGCACAAGACCACAGTAAAAAGACCCAAGGCGGCAGAAAAGCGTCTCATCAACACATAAGGCACATCGTCGGGAAATACATCACCAATGGAGGCAAAGTCAAAAGAACCATCAAACCCGCCGAGGGAGGAGGCCGCAGCAAAGAGCATCTTGGCCAAAGGAGGGTGCACGTCCATGAAGAACTTACCCAACACGTACTTCTTGGCGAAGCCACCGAAATGGACCTCATCAAAAACCACCGAGTTGGGGTGCCCAAGGTTCCGAAGACGGACGTACAAGCCCGTGAGCAACAAGGCAGTAACAAAAAGCAAGTCAATCTTGGACAATGCCCGGGCCTTGGTGACATGTGCCGGCACCAGCGTCAGCAAGTAGCTTCTCTCATTGCCTGGTACAAACACAGGGTCCGCCACAGGGTCCACGCCCAACGATGTGGCAAGCAGACCATTAGCGCCCGAATGGGTGGCTGAGTCTTTCAGCTTCATTTTCTTGGCCATTTTGGGTGCTATGTATGGGGGTACAGCTAGAACGTGGAAAAAAAGCCGAAGGAATTACGTGTTATGTAGCGCGCACCGCGACTATAAAGTGCAGGGAACATCCATGGGCACCACCGCACACACTGTCCATACTCGGCCGAGACCATGAGCCGCGGAGTACTAGATAGTGTATGGGTATAACTAGAATCAGGTATAGAATCAGGTATAGTAGAAGCAGGTATAATAGAAGCAGGTATAATAGAAGCAGGTATAATAGAAGCAGGTATAATAGAATCAGGTATAATAGAATCAAGTATAATAGAATCAGGTATAATAGAATCAGGTATAATAGAATCAGGCTTAATAAAAGCAGGTGACTAGAATTAGGTGTAAATTAGGTGTGAATTAGGTGTGAATTAGGTGTGAATTAGGTGTAAATTAGGTGTAAATTAGGTGTAAATTAGGTGTGTATGACTGACAATTGACATGCTATGACCATCTACTCTCGCTCTTCAGGAGAGGCCCCAAGTAGTGTGGACCACCGAATCACGTAGTGTACACCACTTCTTCGCGCGTGTAGTGTGCACTCTACTGGTAAAGTGCCTTAAAGCTACCAGAAAAGAAAGCCTTAGTTTTGTCGAACGCATTCATAAGAATAGCGTGGTTTGGGTAGTAGCAAACCGTTTTTAGCGTGGCTCTACATCTCCCTCTGGAGTTATGTAGGACTGGACGAACATGGCTGCTCACTGCTGGTGCTACTACTTCACTGATGTGCATCACGCGAACAAATTTGTCTGCAAACCTTATCCTTCTCTTCACTACATGCCCCAGGAATGTGGCCTGCCAAATCAGGCTTGGGCGCCCAGCTCACCTATGGTGTTTCGGGAAATGGAATAATCGATGACCTTTCTGCTGGAAATTCCAGCGCCGCTTTGGGTCTCCGGTTCCCCAGATCCAAAAACGGCGCATCCAGCTTGTACGAGATCCAGAACTCGTGCCGACGACTTTCCAAAGGGGCAGAAAATGGTTCAAAAGGCGGCACCCAGTTCCGGGCCCCCAAAGAACCTTCCACTGTGGGCCACGGCTTGATGAAGGCCATGGGTGCGGAAGCGGACCCTTTCCAAAAGGGCATGGGCCATGATCCCAGCGTCAGCTCACTCTCGGCGGCTTTTGACTTGGGCGTTGGCAAATACTCAAAGTCCTCGGGCGTGCCGGAGCCCAAGCCCAGTCTTTTGGCTGTCCGTTGCGTGGCTTGTGTGGATGCTGCAGACTCCATCTTGGTGTGTCCGCTCCTACCGAAGATAAAGAATGTGGTCCACCTCGCTAATACAGCTGAGCTGAGGAAAACTCTATGTGCTGTTCCAAATGACCAGTATATAGCCAGGTGCAAATTTCCGTTCCAAATCCGTCAGATCATGTACTCTGCGGAGCTACTTGCCGTGCGTGGGGCACATCAGATCTCGTTTCTCGAGGTGTCATGGAGCAATGATTCGAACGAAAAAGGGCTAAGCCTCGTCAAAGCTTTTTCGGTCGCCTCTCCCGGTGCATCTTTACTCCATTTCGAGATAAACTGTGATCGCCTAGCGGTGTTTGACACTGACGGGCAGTGCACCATTTACTCCTTCTGGAAGGACTCTGAGTGGTCAATCAAAAAAGATGCATCCAAAATACTTCCTTTCCGAAACCCGTTTGATTTCTCCAGCTTCATTCGGGCTCATTGGCCCTCGGCCTCAGACCTGATGCTCATAATGCAGAGGAAAACCGTCATGGGGGTTTCCCTCGATTCCGATGAGGTCAGAAAGTACATCAACTTCCACAACTGGTCCCACTTACTTGATTTTCAGCAAATCGGACCCGATCTCTTCATTCTTACGTCGCAGGAAATCATATGGCTTCGTTTGAATGAAGGTAATCTTCAAAGGCTCTTGTCGTGGAAACACTATCTTGATGCTACGGACTACTCGTTGAAAATGACCCTTCATTTGCGGGAGAAAGATGATGTTATTATGTGTCTCATCTACTCCTGCAACTCACCGATAATCATACACTACTCATTTGCCATGCGAGGGAACAGACCCTGCAGCGTCAAGGACCCCTATTACATTCGCTCGAGTTTAAGTGGTATCTGCCATATCAGTGTCTGCCTGTCTGCATTTGACGAAAGTGATTACCTCATGAACTACTTCCAGGTCGGAGCCAATTATGAAGTGGACTACATGGCATTAAGTTTTCAGCCAGATCTCGCCTTCAAAAAGCATTTCGAAGACAGTGTGTCCAATGAAAGCACATTTACACCATCTCGCTTCGTCCCACTTCTCTTCTCCCAAACAGAGGAACTTTTCCTTCTTCAAAAATTCAGGCACTCTAAGTCGAAGGAAACAACAGACACCGAGTTGAACACCAAAGATGGCTCGAATGAGCCGTTGCCCTCTGAGCTTCAGAGTTCTACTCTGAAACCAGATTCACCTCAGGTTGACGCCGTGCAAAATTTCGCTTTTGAGCTAGGAGCTGACATTGACGCTATGTTTAAACCAGCTCTGGGTTCGAAATGGGTGCCCTCTTTCAAATCACTAGCGACGATTGCAAAAGATATCCCTACCACCGTGCTGGATCTACCTGAGTTGGAGTCCATGCTTGAACAATTGGGGGCCTTTTATGAAGGCCACAACATCAAACTCAACAAAGGCGATTGGAGGGTCGCAAGTCAACTTATTCCTTTAGCCGCCAAAAAGTCCGAAAATCTTAGTGAAACCCTCTATGAAGCCTTAAAAAGCTACAAGCTGGACCCAAAGATCATGAAGGCAGTCATCATTTTGGTTTCGACCATGATCAAGGCCAACAGTCGAGACTTTGCTAAAGATTATGACTCTGCAATCAGAGAAGAAGCTGCTCAGCATGACCCTGCATTGCAAGATATATTTGACGATTGGAAGTTTGACGAGTCACTTGAGGTAAAGGCTCGTCATTCTTCAACTGAACATAAAAACAAGCATTCGCCAAGACAGGCACCCATGCAAAACTCGCAGGTCATGTCTCAACTGCAAAACACACAAACCTCCCAACCGCTTTTGGATAGTCAGCCATTGACTTTCATCGAGGCCCCTGAAGAGAAGTTGCGAGTTCCTTCACTGCAGGTTTCCGAACCCAAATCAGCATATTCGAGCCAAGTACTCCACGAGGTTTCCTCACAACCCAAGTCACAACCAAAGCTGCAGCTCAAGAGATTGGGGTCACAAAACCCGAGTCAGAGACGAAAGAAGAAGAAGGGTGGATTTGCCTAATTTCCTCATCGTGGCAGTTGGTTGAACGTCTTTTATTGCGATTTCAAAGCGCTCTCCTGTTTTATACGTTTGATGGACATGGCCAAATTTTTTGGGTCCACGCCCTGGTCGATGAGTTTGATGCAGATGCTGAGAGTATTCTCGTCGATCTCGTCAATATGGAGTAATTTTGCGAGTTCCACTACCAACCCATTGGCGTCGATATCGTAGTTCATGGGGTGTTTTGAAGTACTTGTGGCTGAAGCGGTCGCGTGAAAACACCATCATCGGATCTGCACACAGCATCCCCACAACACCTTACATCTGCATCGTTCATCTATTTTCTTGTAATCTAGCAATACAATCTTCATATCACGCTCCTTGATTCATACGAAAGTATACACACTGGTTCTTATATAAACTTGATTGAGCTTTATAAGATGTTCGGATTTATCTGTGCCTACTTAGAAGGGTCGCTCTCGAATCTCAAGTCCCAACCGATCTTCTCGCCCAAAACAGGCAAGACCTTAGCAACAGATTGCACGTCCTTATCACCTCTACCAGAAACATTGATGATCATGTGCTGGTCAGGGGACATTGTCTTCGCAAGGTTGATAGCTCCCATTATAGCATGAGAGGACTCCAAGGCGGGAATAATACCCTCCAACTGAGACAACAAACGGAAACCCTCCAAAGCCTCAGCATCGGTAATAGCGACGAAGTTAGCTCTTCCAGTGCTCTTCCAGTAAGCCAACTCAGGACCAACACCAGGGTAGTCCAAGCCGGCAGAAACAGAGTGAGTGTCGCGCACTTGACCGTCGTGGTCTTGCAAAACAAATGTCCGCACACCGTGGAAAACACCAGGAATACCGGCAGTCAAGGTTGCAGAGTGACGATTGGAGTCAAGGCCATCGCCTCCGGCCTCCACACCAAGCATCTTGACCGAAGTGTCATTCTCGAATGGGGAGAACAATCCAGTAGCATTGGATCCACCGCCCACACAAGCTACAACGACATCAGGCAAACGACCATTATTCAACTCCTTGAACTGCTCCTTGGCCTCTTGACCAATAACACTTTGGAAGGTTCTCACCAACGTAGGGTATGGATGAGGACCAATGGCAGAGCCCACAATGTAGTGAGTAGTCTCCAAGTTAGAAACCCAGTATCTGAAAGCCTCGGAAGTAGCGTCTCTCAAGGTTTGAGTGCCGTTGGTGACAGCAACCACCTTGGCACCTAAGATACGCATTCTGAACACATTCAAAGCTTGACGCTGAACATCCTCAGCACCCATGAACACGCAACACTCCAAACCAAACTTAGCACATGCAGTGGCGGTAGCCACACCGTGTTGGCCAGCACCTGTTTCGGCAATGACTCTCTTTTTGCCCAATCTCTTTGCAATCAAAACTTGGGCCAAAGCATTGTTGATTTTGTGAGAGCCAGTATGATTCAAATCCTCTCTTTTCAACCAAATCTGCGCACCACCGGCATGTTCAGTCAATCTGTCAGCTTTGTGGAAGCTGGAAGGTCTGCCAATGTAGGAGTACAAGCCCCGGAACTCTTTCCAGAACTCTGGGTCTGAAACAGCGCCTTCGAAGCCCTTCTCCAATTCGGCCAAACAAGTGTGCATGGCTTCTGGAACGTACTGACCGCCAAAGTCTCCAAAGAGAGGGCTGAACTTGTGGGCCTCTTCGTGCACAGCGTTGATCTCACGTGGGGTGTCGGGTTGCACGTATGGCTTGTGTGCGGGAGGGGCAATTGGAGAGTAGCTCTCGCCCAAGATAGACTTGACAAACTCACGGGCCACAGCACCTCTTTGGCCGGGCTGGGAGTCAGCCAAAAGGTTGATGATCTTGGATCCAATGACAACACCATCAGCGACCTTTCCCACGGTCAAGAAGTGCTCTCTGGTAGAAACACCGAAACCAACAGCAATGGGAGTGTCCCCGGCGTACTTGCGAACTCTGGCACACAAGGCCGAGATACCAGCGGAAACCTCCGTGGAGGCTCCAGTAGTGCCCATTCTGGACACAACGTAGATGAACGAGTCGGCGATCTTACCCAACGTCTCCAATCTGGCATCGGTGGTTGCAGGTGCAACCAAAGGAACGTAGGAGAGTCCATACTTGGAACAGGTGGTTCTGAAACCCACCGCCACCTCCGGGGGCAAGTCAACCACAATGTAACCGTTGGCGCCGGCCTTGGCCGAGTCGGCCACCATCTTGTCCTCGCCATACTTCATGATGGGATTGAAGTAGCCCATCAAAATGATGGGGACATCCACGCCGTGCTCTCTGGCCTGAGAAACAAGCTCTAAGCACTTCTTGACGGTGACTCCGTTTTCCAAAGCCTTTGTGTTTGCAACCTGAATGGTTGGTCCGTCAGCAATAGGGTCAGAGAACGGAACTCCCAACTCAATAATGTCCACTCCACCATCTTGCATTCCTTTCATGATGGGTACTGTGTCTTCGATGGTGGGAAAACCTGCGGTGATAAAGTTGACGAGAGCATTTCTGCCCTCGTTCTTGCATCTCTCGAATGTAGCTTTTAATAAATCAGCCATGATATGGTGCTGAAAAAGTCTACGAGGTCACTTTCTATCGTCGCGGAGGCGCGTGTGCAGGACCTATGAGTCAGGGTAGTGCTATGTACATAAAACAGTATGGAATTAGTGGGGATATAGATGCAAGACCATTCATACTGATTGATCTTTCGGCTTCAAGGATGGTTTTCATATTCTCGTTAAACAGGACCGAATTGGGCAGTCTTACACAGACTTCAATAAGGCCCCACCAAGAGGTCATCGCTTCAATTGGAAGTATACGCCTGGTTAAAATGCCTGGCTAAGACGCCTAATCGACTGCCTCTTTGGGAAAGGACACCTCGTTGAAATAGTGCAGAACTGCCTGGTTGGAATGAGCCAGGGACCAATTCGCTCAGGCCGATTGCAATTGACTCAGATGCGTTGTTCAACCTTGCTTTTTTGAGGGGATGTGGAAACTTGCCCACTCAGAATCTCGACGTCCTGGCCCAACTTGATTTGGGTCAAGTTGATGACGGGTATAAGACGATTGTACTGCACGCAATACTTTGATATCGCCTCTCGGACGGCAAATATCCTTTGTTCGATACTGTTGTAGTAGCTCTGTTGGCTCAGATCGTCTGATATCGTCGCTAGGGTCTTGATGAATGTGGACATTTCATTTCGAAGTATATTTATCTCCAACTTCAACCGATCAAGCTCCTCGTATACGACACTTGCCTCTATTCGCCCGGAAGCCACGTCGTCTATTTTTATGGATTCGGAGAGCTGGGACATCCTGACTAGATGCTATTGCAAATGGTTTGGTTAAAGCGGTCGCAGATTGCACTTGTCTGCTGGTGTATTAAGTGTCTACAATGTTACTCCGCGATCATTGATGCCTGCACACCGTCTCTGACATCTGCTTCAACTGAACAGCCAGTCGATTTGAGTTCTGTAGCACCTTTTTCGCCTTCTATTCACCTTGTTGATTTATTCTTTTCTATTGCTTTGTTCTCATTCAATTCCGAGCCCTGTTTCTTATTACTTGTTTCTGCGCCTCACCGTTATTATGTCATCCTCCACAGTCCACAGCATCGAGTATTCTCTCCGGAAGTCTTCCCACGACATGCCCCGCGGCAAGAACTTCATGAAGTCGTCGTACCTGTAGGTGAAGAACGACTTGCTGAAGCAATCAATCATATGTTTCATCATTCGGGATAGACCCAACGACATGGCGCAGTAGATTGCATGGTCGCTTTCACTATTGTACGTCAGCATCCACTGATTGTAGTCGCCCAGCAGCCACGACACAAGCGTCGAAAACACCCGCGAGTCCCTCTGCGGATCCATGTGCTCAAAGAATGTCTCCAATGCTTTGTTGTTGGCTCCGTTTTTATGCGACATATGTAGCACCCTCAATGTCATAATCTCTCGGTACTCTGCGTCCGTCAACAAATCATGAGCTTCGTGCACTAAATAGTTGATGCTTGGGATATAGGTTTCATAGTGCCCAACGGCAGAGCTGACCCGCACAGAGAACAAGTGCACCTTCTTGGTGAAGTCGTCGGGAGTTTTATGGAGCAAAGCCTCTCTGAGCTTCCGTAGGTTTGTTAGTAGAGGCGCGAGGCCCAGATCCGTGACCTGGTTCTCAAGCTTGGAGTTCCACTTCAAGTCTTGGGGTTCTGTTGTGCTTGCCTTGAAATTCTCGAGGATGGAGTCAAAATACTCGCGTTGTGCTTGTTCACTATGCTGAAGATGGCTTTCGCTGCCCCGGCTGACAAAGCCATAAGAGGGAGACTGTTGGTTTCCGCCCTGCACTGAGTTCTTAAATCTTTGTGCTCGTGCAGCCTTCTTGAGCTTCTCATGGTCGCTCTCCTTAGGAGTTCTCTCTTTCGACCATCTCCAATTCGACCTGGGTCTAGACTTTTCTGGCGCAGTGCTTGGCTCGGTCCCGCTGGAGCTTGACTGTGACATGTGTATATTTGTCGGCAGTGGGAGTGACTGCCTGCAGTGGTGGTGCGTTGAGGGCTTGGCGGGTGCAAATAGTTCAACTGACAAGTGCGCTTTGCGAGCCCTCGAATGCGAACCCACTTCCACTCATGATGTAGTATGTACAGAATTTTGCAGACGATAAATTACTAAAGATGCACTTCTCTTTTGGGAGCCAACTCCGTGAAAAAACGACAGATCCGGTCCCACGAATTGAAAAGTCCAACAAAAAGGCATGCCAAAAGCGACATTGCAAAGGTCAAAGAAAACACCAGATTGTAGCATATGTTGCCTTCAAGGCAGGACCGATGGCCATCGGATCCTACGGATGTGTGCGAGTCATAGACCTTGCCAAAGAAACTGGTGAAGAACATACTTGGGGCCACGGGCGCAAGGCCGATGAGGCCCCAGTTGCGCGAGAAATTGGACATGCCAAACACGTCTCCGACTATGATCGGCATGATGCAGAGTGTGTATCCGTAACAAAAGCCCGAGAGGATGGAGGCCGTGGCCAAGTCATCGTGGAAGGATATACTATGGCCCAAGTGCTGGGTGACGATAAGGCCGAGCGAAGGAAGAAACAAGAGCCAGCTTCTGGGCTTCTTGAAGCTCTGGCTGATGACGTCGCCCATGATTCCCGCAGCTAGGCGGCCCACACAGTTGGAAACCGAAATGAGCCCGACCTGGGTTTGCTGGAACAGCTGGATCACAGTGTCGACCAGCTCTGCAGCCGCGACGGCCGGCGACATGTGGTATGTTTTGGTTATGAGCGCTTTCACGATGTAGCCAATGGAATAGATGTACATCTGGCCCAATGAGGATATTGACCCCGTTATGAAGAAGAGGATCCAGAACAGGGGCGAGCGGAGAAGTTCCGCAGTGGAGGCCTCATTTTTGGCGCTGGGAGGCCTTTTGATAGGCAATGGAGCATCCAATCTAACCATCTCGATGGGTTTTGTCGGCACACGAGGCTTGGATCTATAGTCGCAGAACATGATCGCAGGGCTGCAGACGGAGAAGATCCCCAATACGGACACTATAAGGAACTTGAGGAAGCCCAGTGTGTCCCCCGGGTAGAACACCGAGGCCACCACGGAATAGAACATGGCCAGAAGCCCGTACAACGCCAACGGCAACGAAGTGGCCACGCCCCGGATCTTAGGGAAGGTGACGGCGCAGCACTTCATACACACCAGATTGATGAAGGTGGAGCCACAGCCTATCAGGAACAAGCAGCTGCACAGAAGAGCGAGGTTCAGGTGCACTGCCACGTACTGGTGTCGGAGACACGAGTATCCAAGCGTGATGAGAGTTCCGCCGGTGAGAAGCGCAATGGTATAGCCTCTCTTGTCCACGACTATACCAGCTATAGGGCCCGAGATGGCTATGCCCAAGCTCCCGAGCAAAGCAATTGTCGATGCGTTAGTGGCAGAGTAGTTGAGCTTCAGCGCCAACTGAGGGCTGAAGGATGAGTATAGGTAGAGCGTGCCACATATTAGGCCCATGAACGTGCACGAGAGAAGGATGAAGCTCTTGTGGATGTGCCCAGGTGGCATGACGGATGAGCGATTAAGAGTCTTTGGCGATGCTGGGGTGAGGCCGCATGCAGTTCTATGCAATCGGGATGCTTTGGAAGTGTTTATGGCCTACGGCTGGAATAGTCTGTTGGAGGGTGTACTAGTTACGTCGATTCATGTAGCAGGCGCGAGTGTGTATAACTTCTGTTCCTGAGCCTTGCAGCACGTCATGCATACAGTGCAAACGGGCAATCACGCCCAGACTACGGAGCGAGAGGGGGAAAAGGAGGCGGAAAAGGAGGCGGAAAAAGGAGGCGGAAAAAGGAGGCGGAAAAAAGGAGGCGGATTCCAGCGAGACGATGCATGGCTTGGATCCACCAGGCCGCCGGACGTTGTATGTCTGTTTCTTCGTGACACCTGTTCGCTTGGGTGTATGGCCGCGCGGTGGGACATTGTCTGTTGGTCATCAGACATGAACAATGTGAAATAAACAAATAAACAATCCAGTAAGTTGCGGCGCTGGAGGCACTTTGTCTTTTGGATACAATAAGGTGAGCACAACAGTGGGTTTTTCCTACCTTTTTCTACAAGCGTGGTTTTTTCTCCGTAGTGTCGTGTCTTGCAGCCGGATGCACGCTATTTTTTAAATGTGGTCTAATTGCCAAAAACCACGAATGCGCATGCGAATACCCCGCCATCGCCTTCAGCCTAGTGCCGCATTCAGCCAACCACATGAACAAATTGCCGGGGCCCCTTCGGATTGCTTTCTTCGGCTCAGACGCCTTCAGCGTCCATTCGCTCGAAAGACTCCTCCAACTCAAACATCATGTGCCGTCGTGTGTCGCGGCCATTGACGTCTACACCAGGTCCATCAAGCCCACGGGCCGTAACCTCAAACAGCTAGTGGATGTTCCCGTAGGCACATACGCCCAACAAAACAAGGTCAACGTGTTCCGTGTGGACACCGCGCAGCAGATCGTGGACACGGCGCTTGCCCGGGATTACCACCTTGCGGTTGCTGTGTCGTTTGGCAAGCTCATTCCCGGCCGCTTTCTAGACGCATTGCCGCATGGCGGCTTGAATGTTCACCCGTCCGTGCTCCCGAAATTCAGCGGCTCCTCGCCTATCCAGTATGCCTTGATGAACGATTGCAAAACAACGGGCGTCACGGTGCAGACGTTGCATCCCACCAAGTTTGATGGTGGCGATCTCATTGCTCAGACTGCGCATGTGCCAGTTCAGACCGACGACGACTTCACCTCTCTACAACAGAAGTTGGGCCTTCTCGGTGCAGATTTGCTTGCCCATGTTATTTGCAAGGGCTTGTTTGTGGACCCGAAGCCAATCACAAACAACGAAGTGTACTCGTTGGCCCCAAAGTTGAGCTCCAAGTGTCACCTCGCCAATTGGGCCTCCATATCCTCCCGACAGGCGAAACGGCTCTACGACGCACTTGGGTCGTTGCACACATACAAGCGGGTACGGGTCAAGAAAAAGAAGAAGCTCGTGGAAGACTGCTACAAGGTTATCTTGCAGGACGTTAGGGAAGCCTCGGGCTTGAGTGCGCTGGTGACCTCTGCGATGCTGGCACCGGGTGATTTTTCTCTCTGTGGCAATACGCTAGTGGTTAAAACACGCGATGGCTTTATTTCTGTGGGCACTTTGAAGCTACAGTATTGCAACTCGGAATCAGCTACACTGTTCATGGCTAACCTCGAGAAAAGGTGCGGTGACACCAAGAACACTTTTATTTCGGAATATCCCTCTTCGAGTGCATAACCCGAATGTACCATATGATCACAAGTACACTTGACACTGAGAATTGTACTTGTCCACGGCAATCTTCATCCTGTTGTACAAGAAGTCCCGGTTCTTCCTTTCTGGCACAGGGAGGAACGGCCGCTTTCCATTGTTTAGTATAAGGCCCACGCCTGTGGTCTCCAACGAGAGAGACTTGACCTGGCTGAAATAAATCGTCCAAGTGACTTTCAATGTGTTCACCTCAAACAAAATGATCTTCTTGAACGTGACTATCACGGCCTTGTCTTCCCCTGCAAGCACCAAGTGGGCTAGGTAAGTTTCATTGAAGTACTGGCCTCCTTCAATGGATTTGAGCCAGTACTGGCCCTGGGCTTCCCTTTGTGAATATGGCCTAACAACACTGTCATGCGAAATGAACCGGGGAAGTCTGACCTTCTCTAGGCCATCAGTATCGAATACTGTAGTCGTGTTTCTAATACCCTCACTGACATTGGAAGCAAGGTCAAAGAACCCGATGGCAGTCTTGGTGGGGAGTCCAATGACACCTTTGCCAATTCCTTTGAGGAATCCCCCAGCACCTTCTTTCGAAGCTCCTTCAAGTGGAGCCTGTGCTATACCAGCGACGCCAGAAGAAATCGACTCGAAGAAGGAGTTAGCACCGGAACTAAAGCCATAAAGTGCATGCTTCGGCCTGTTGCGGCGCTGGTTGAGTCTTCTTCTCTCTTGGAACTTCCGATCCATGGTGGCAACCGAAAGACCTTTAGCCAAGGACCCGGTCACTTTAGCAAAAGAGTCCGAAAAGCCAAACACTGATTTCTTGATGAAACTAAGACCACCCTTGGCAATCCCTATTCCAATCTCCTGTGGGCGATCGTTCATCACAAGTCCCTGGTAGGGTTCATAGAAGATATCAAGCACACCCGACGAAATGTTGTTAAAGAGCCCAACAGGGTTCCCCAAGAAATCAGCAGAGCCGAGAATCTTATGCAATTGGTAGAAGAAAGACTGGCCATAGTGGGTCAGAATAGATTGCATCAAAATCGGAATGGGAACACGGACGTTTTCGATGAACAAAGCGTTCAACTTAATAGGAGCATCGTTGATGTTTCCAATGGCCATTGTCAACATGTTCACGAAGAACATCAAGGTATTTTGAGAGGACGACTTGTCCTCTGCATTGACTCGTTCTGTTCTCACAAACGACAAATTGGTAAGAGTTGGTTGCAAATGAAGGGCTTCGAAATAAATGTCGCTCGCTTCCGATAAATTCAGAGGCTCAGGAATTTCGAAATCATCATCACATAGTTTGTCCTCAATCTCAGAATTCCATGTGGCTCCAGGAAACTTAGAAAAGTCCAACAATGCAAACAAGAAATCCTCATCGACTTCGATAGACATTTCCTGTAACAAAATCGTAGCATACTTGATGAATATCACACCGTGGCTGTTGTCCTTGACTTTGCAAATCGAGGCACTGAGCGAGGGGTGGCTATTCATCTCCTTACCAGACTTGGGCACAAGTGTTGGATATAAGATAATCGGGAAGATACCACCATAAAGTTGATTATCCAACTGAACCCACTTGAGTTTCATGCTCAAGTTTTGGTAAAGGTCCGACTCGTTGTACCTCAACTCCAATCCTCTAAGAGATAAGTAACAAAGCTCTTGCGATCTTGTGTTGATAAAGGAGACACCAAAGCCTTCAAACCTCGTGAAGATCTTTGTGAAGTAGTTTTCATCCTTTGCGTTCACCTCGAATTGTTGCTGAGACAAGCTAACTGATGAATTATCAGAATTTGATAATTTGTACAAGCTCACGGATGGATTGTAGTCGGTTATTACCAAAGATTGGGTTGGACCGTCTGCCACCACATTCAAATCAACAATGACTTGCTCTTGCTCGGTTGTTTCGGGCAATCTGAAAGGTTTAAGATTTCCGATTTCCGCCAAGTTAACTGTCCGCTCCCGTCCATGAGACCTGATTATGATCTCTTTGATAATGGCATTCGGATAGTCGTAAGAATAAGGCATCACACTCTTGGCAGGAACCTTATAGTAAATGGGCTTGTAATCAACATCTCGTTTGGCTATCTCGCCATTCCGGTTGAGGTTTGGATTGCTCTGATAGATGTAAAATTCCGAGTCGGTGAAGTTTCTGATCGAAAAAGGCCAAGAATTATTGGCATTCTCGATCTGCACAAATATGGTTCCATTCTCTGTGATAATATTGACTTTCAAGAGAACTTGACCAACTGACTCTTTCTCCACTTTCAAGAATATCTGTCCAATGTCATTGAAAGCAAATGGTGCCGACCATTTCACGCCCTTCGAAGAGAACTTCAAGATCATTGTCTTCTCCTCTGTCCTGTGGAGAAGACAAACGGGGAGAACGGCTCCCGGTCCAATCTCGAATTGCTTGACGGAGCCATTCTCCGCAATTGTTATGGGTTCCTTCAAAGTGTTGCGCACAACATACCTTGGGACAATAGAGATGACCTTAGTCAAGTTATATTTGCCTTCTCCTTCGCCAATTGAAATACCAAAGTTCATGTCTAAGTTGCGGCCTTGCACTGGTGCAGTCACTCCAGAAACCTGGCCTATAGCGTCGAAACTAAGAGGCGCTGACCATTGTGATTCTCCAATACGAACCAATGCACGGTTCAGGCGATCATCGTCCCTCTCGAAAGAAAACATTTGCGGAGCCCGCTCTTCCCCGGTGGAATTCAATAAGGTTGCTTGATTAGCTCTCAATTGGTCGGTGATCTGGAGTCGCTGACCTGTCCTGTTCAAAATGATGTAGGGCGAATAAATCATCACTTTAAGACTAGCCTTGGATTTTTGATGCTTGGGATAGTACAATTTGAGTCTAACCACTTGGCCGTTCTCATTTTTCACACTGGTGATGTACTCACGTTTGAAGTCCCCTCCATTTTTAGTGTTTATGATGGCAAATTCTGAGTTCCCGAAGCCATGAGCCAAAGGCTCGACGCTCAAAAGAAGAAGACTTTCGAGCGTGACGACTTGGACATATGTGTTCTTGCCTTTTTCAACATATCCACGCCAATCTTTTTTTGAGGTCTTATCGTAAAGCCTGAAATTGAAGTCAAAAGGTAACAAGTTCTCAATCTCAAGCGGAGCAGAAATAACGACGGTAATATGGGGATAAACGCTGTTAAGAGGCTCATCCTCGTCATACTGGGCTTCTGCCTGGTAATAATAGTTTGACAGGTTTCCTCCATCAACAATAGATGAACAGCAGAGTGAGGTATTCGTTTTCATGAGAGACCTCCAAGAAATCAGATCACTGGACCAGTTAAATTTCGTGGTTATCTTCGGCCTGATTTTAAGGTCATCATTGTACACAACGTCGATGGGCAAACCAATTTTCTGACCGGGCTCAACGACAAGCTCAGTTTCTATCGTATCCTTCGCTTTGTTGAACGTCATCAAGGAGATTGCACTCTCAGCATTGTTTTGCACTGTAACTGTGGACCTCAAGTGGATTGTCTTCACATTGTCGCTTCCAAGTGTAATTTCACATGCCAACCTGTTGTGGACACCATCAACCGGTGGTTTCAATACGAAAACTTCTTCGCCTTCACCACTGGCCGAAATTTTGTAGAGAGGATCGTAGTTCGAGTTGACTAACTTCAACCCCAAGACATTTGCGTCGCTGTCTGTGTCCAAGTTTTCTCTGATGGTACGCCAGTCCTCAAATTCCCAATTGATTCTCTCTCTGCTGCGGACGACCTTGAGATTCTCTCTCAGGTCGTCGCTTTTGTCCTTCCACACCTGAATGTCAAAGCCAGTTTCATTGTTGATCACATAAGAACTGAGCTTCTCCCTCGACTTAGACACCGACTCTGCTGTAATGGAAGATGCAATCTGGGAGAGAAGTGCCACCGATCTCGATGAGATACTAAGTTGGGCAATTTCCCTCGACACCACTTCAACCATAACACTTGGCTTTGGAACAAGAGTTTTTGAAGCATAAACAGAAATGGGCCACGACTCCAACAATGGTTCCCAGGTGGATTTGGAGTAGTTGTAAATGTTAATGTACGATTCAATGTGAGTTTCTGCACTCATCTCAGTGGACCAATTGGTAATCTTGGCGTCTGCCGGCTTGAGACCCAAATCAAGAACGGGCAATTCATGAACATCACCAATGAGCACTAAACGCACTCCTCCAAATGAGGCCTCAAACTCCTCACCTTTAACTAAAACCTCCGTAGTTTTAATTTGTTCTGCAGCCCGCTTAGAAGCCATGAAAATACTGGAAATTTCGCTAGGCGCATACTTCGAAATCTTTCCCTTGAAGTCCTCGGAAATATCGTAATTTGGCTCGTTATCATCTTCAGACAAGGTTTCCTGTGCTTTCAAATAGAACTTATTGGCTCTTTCGAAGATCTGGATGGCAAGCCTGATGTCTCGTAAAGAAATACGGATGAGCAAAGGATCAATGGATAACTGGATGCTTGTCAACAATTCAGTCGGAGTCGATCCCCTGGAGTCCAAGGCGAAAGAAGCCGAGAAATCATCAATGATCCTCATTTTGTAGTCTTCAAAGCTGTCCATTCTCGTGAAATGCATTCCCACATTCTTCACGGCCAATGATACAATATTCTGACTGGTAACCAATACCTGTTCCACCTTAAAGACAAGAGCTTCGGTATCTGCCTTGGTGGAGTCCGCTAATAATATGACAGAAGGTTCAATCACATTGACAGAAATTCCAACACGCGACGAAGACTCGGTAGATTTAGCATCAGACCAGCTAACATCGGTAGATTCTTCGGTGGCGCTGACACTACCTCCATTGCCCTCCTCATCGTCTTCGCCTTCTCCGGTCTCCAATAATGGATCAAGTTCCAATCCTTTATTTGCAAAAGCCTGCAATTCGAATATGTGGTCCAATGCAAGAAGGATTTTGGGTTTTGTGATGGTAAGCATGATTGTCGTGGATTTGCTGTTGGATTCCCCGTTAGAGTTTGCATTGAGCGAAAACTGTTGCTCACCCTCCTCAATAGAAGGAATAATTTCAGTGAATTTGTTTTCACTTCCCTCTCTGAAATCCAGAATCGTAAACGACGATATTGTGACACTAGAATCGAAATGAGTATCCTCAGTCATATCAAAGCACACATTTAAACTGTTGATAGCTAACGAAGAAAGCTTTTTGGACTCAAAGTCCGCCAAAGCCTTGGTTCGGTTGTACAATGTCAACGAGATTCTTGGTATCTCAAACTTGAACGCAACTTTCTGATGCTTTGGATCGACGGTGGTGTCGATCTTGCTTATTTCCTTCATACTCTCCTTGTCTTCGGAGGTGCTTTCTAATGTGTGGGAAGTATCGTGCTTCATGACAGCATTCGCATACTCTGCATCTTCCTCAATGTCATCCAAAGCATCGTCATCTGAGTTGTCAAACATCTGAGTTATTGAGTTTTGCAAATTGTACATATACCTCAATTGTAATTCCGTGAGTTTCATCTCGATTTCCTTAGTCTTGCTTGATATCACAAGTGTGGGTGTTTGAGCGCTGGACTCCAAAGCGTAGTCGATGTCAAAGCTGATATCCAAATCTTCCACAACTTTCCCAACTTGCTTGATGTGATCTTCAAAGTTGAAATATGTGCACAAGTTCACGTTCCTGAGACCTGCTTTCATCACATTGTGTAAACCATCGCTGAAGTCCTCAAAGGAATTGTTCAAGTACAATTCACCGAGCTCGGCCACCAACATATCATATGTTTCGCCTTCCAGTTCAGCCAACTTGGGGAAATGGATAGTGGGTGCACGCACCAAGAACACCATTTTCATGTCATTGGCATTGTCAATCAGACCAGCTTGATTCAATGCAGCATCTCTGGCCGCATCGTAAATGGCCTTCATCTTTTGGAACTTGCTCAAGTAGCCAAGAATTTTGGAGAACGAATCCTCGACAAAGTTAATCTTCGTTGCACCGGTTGTAAATTCTATCGAGCTTTGATACTTTTCGCGATTGGTATGGGGATCAAGAGTTTTGTATGTGAATTCCGCCAAGTTGTCTCCCTCAATACTAATCAAGGTTCGGAGAATAGAGTCTCTAGGAGATCCTTGGTTTGACTCATCGTGGAGACTCAAGGCTCCAAGTTTTCCGTTCACTTCAAGCTCCGCGGGAAGGACTAACACATCAATCAGAGCTGTGCTCAATTCCAATGTGGCCAATTTGATGCCCTCTTCATTCAAAACAAGAATGATCCGCTCTAAGTTGATGGTCACGTTAATTTTCTCTGGTGTAAGGGAATCGTCTCCGGAGGTGTTATGCTGAAGCTCGGGAGCGGGGCTTTTGCTCTTGACGTTTGGATCAGTAAATGTGTTGAGAGTGAAGTTCAACAAACTCAAGAAGGATTTCCGAGATACGATGCATTTCAACGCCGACATATCAAGCACTATATCTTGGTCATAGACTTCAATTTCCTGGTCATGAAGCTCCACGATTCTTTGTTTTCTATCGTAAGCCAACTTGACCAACTCGGTATTTTGCCTTTTGATCTCGTCCTCCTCGGAGAAATTGTTGGACGAGATCAACTTTTCGAACTCGGGAATACCTGATTTTTCAATGTGATCAATGATATCAACATCTGTCAATGATAAATCGATATGCATTTCTGTTTCGGTCTTCCAGAGGAAGAATGAGATTGAATCGCCCACAATGTCAATAAGGTGTTCAGTCTCCAACGTAACGCCATTGATGCACCTTGACAACGCGAGAGTCACGGTGTTGACTTTGAAGTCTATTTCGACCAAATGTTGAGAACTAAGCACTTTGGATGCAAGTTTCTCTTTCTCAGTGTCTGAATCGTATGCAATTTCTTGCTCCTCATCGCTACCGTATGCATCAAAAACACTGGCAGAGTCCGCGTCTGCATCCATTTCGGTTGGGATCATCACATCAATGAGCTTCATCAATGTTTTGTATTGGAAGTCATTCAACGCCATGTTCACCCCGGGCACTTCACCACTCACTTTAAAGCGGGCCAAGTTTGCTGCGTCTGGCAAAATGGACACACCTAGCGAGATCTTGATATCCAAATCATCGAGAATCACTGCAGACAGCGTCTTGCTTTGGTTATGCAATTGCTCCATGGTGCTTTTGATCGAAGGGCCAATCAAAAACTGAGTGTCGTGAAGGTGGAGATTGAATTTGTCATACATGAGAGTATTGAACTTAGCCCAATCCGCCTTGGTGTAGCTCTCTTTTGCGCTGAACTCTTCTATGGTAGCACGATCGACCAAATCGCTCGAAATACTAACATGGCCTGCATCAAGAATTGCAACAGATGACTTCCAACTGGATGGGTCGAGGGGGACAATGACAAGTGGCGCTTGTAAATCAAGGTGGAGATTGATAGTTTTGTGCTCTGTCAAAGCATATTGAAGACCCATTCTAGTCTGTGAGGTCAAACCCTCCATGGTGGCTTCTGCAGCATTCATAATGGCACCCACTGTGTCGAGGTGAATTTTTGGTGGCTTGAAGAAATTGATCACTTCTTCAATGAAGAAATTGTTATAGAATATAGTCATGGACTTCAACTTAGCCATGAGTGCTGAATCTGCAATACCATCCAATGGGTTATTTTCGAATGAAAACTGGAAGAAAGGGTCACTGGAAGTGCTTGCCACATCCGATGCTGACTCATGAAGGTTGCCGTGATCGTGTTTCACGCTCACAATATGTTTGTAGAGGGGTTTAGGGGTTCCATCTTCAATCTTGAACTCATGAAGCTGGAATTTGGCCAAGAAGGAGTCAGGTCTTTGATAAAACTGACTCTGGCATCCTTCGACAATAACCTCAGCAAGGGCCTCGGAGTCCTTATGTGGTTTGAGAGTGATTCCACCTTTCTTTAAATTGAGGTACACCTCCATGGTGACACAATCTCGAGGAAGGTCAGAAGCTGCACCTGCCACCTGCTTGTTCTCATCGTAGCCAATGGTGTCGTACAAAGCTTGCCTTTGTTCAGAAGTCAAAGTCAAGTCGAGACCACCATCGTTCTCTGTTGTCTCGAGGTGCTCTTGTTGGGCCAGGTTTCCATTCCACCAAGAGAACCAGCCTCCTGAAGTTGAGGCTTGATGATTATCACTTGCAGGAGCAACGAGCTTGTCCTGCCGAATTTGAGTTCTTGTCAAAGACCTGTAAAACTTGATATCTTCGTAGGATAACTCCTCCTCCAAAGCTTTAAATTGGGCGCTATCTTTTTCCGAAAGAGCCCGCTTCAAAAGCTTTGCTTTCCATAGTTTGGTGTACAACTTCCGTTGGTCTCTTCGCTTCTTCATACTCTCCCAGCTCCATTTGTAATTTTTCTCGTGGATCTCATTCAAGACCGATTCTGCCGCATACCGGAACCATTCTCGGGGAGATTCTTCCAAAGGCACTTTCGGGCGAAATCTTCTGAACTTCCAAGTCTTTTGGTACCAGTGGAACTTGGATGCAGTCCATAGCATATCTTTATACTGACTGCTGTCGAAATCGATTCCAAACTCCTCGAAAAACAACTCTGCCTTGATATGAGGATGCGATTGAGTAGCTCCAGCCTTGTGCAATACCACATGACCCTCTCCGGACACAGGCTTCAATAGATACTGGTACGGAGTGGACTTTTCGGCGAAGATCGTTTTGAGCGAGCTAAGGATCTCCTCAGGGTTGTCTGAGTATATGGACTCGGACTCTGTATTCATATAGCAGGCAAAACTGCGCAAAACAAGCAATTTTCTGGTGAAACTCTGCGTTATTGAGATGAAGCTTGGTTCCCAGTTCTCATCGGTTGAGGCAGCAGACAATTCAGACAAGGTGACCCCCAAAGAGTACGGGGATTCGGTGAGAATGGACTGGTCTTCGTATCTGATGTGGATGTTTTTAATGGTGACTTGCAAATTGTCCACGATCTTGGTGACCAAGCTCTCGGTGAAGGACTCGTTGTTCTTCTCGGCGGATGGCAAGTCATTGTTGGAGTTCAAAGCACTCTGGACCGCTTCCAAGTCCCTCAATTTCTCTTGCTTGAGGGCCTGGGATCTTCTGTTATCCTCATGGGCATCATAGTCACCCAATATGATGGGCGAGGCCAAGAGGTAGACATCTTCAATTACAACCTTGACGGGTTTACCCTTCAAATTGGACCATGGAATCAGCAAGGTTAGTTCGCCCAAGTGGCCGAACTTGACGTCTAGGGGTAGCTTGAATTTATCTAAGGACTCCTTCTTAAGGGTCAAGTTCTTGAGCCGCACATCACCACTCCAGATCCCGATATTTAGAGATTTGGAGTCGAAGTTCTCGATGTACGAGCCCAAGAACCGATTGATAAGTGTGGCCACAATAGACTCAAACATTGCTATCCACGTGGTGCTATACTAATGTGAGTCGTTTCCAGAGCCGGGGTAGTGTAGTGCGCATTGTCTATTGCTATCTGGTTTAGGCCCGCAGCCACGCACCCATACAGGAGATGCTGAGAAGGCCATGGAGATGACCGTTGAAAGGGGAAGAAAACGCGGCTTAAGCCCTCACATGCCCGCCAATGACGTGCTGCCTGAGTCCAGTGCCCGTTCCCGCACGCCGGCCCCGATCCAGATCTTACGCTTGACACCGCACGGCATGCTTCTGCCCCAGCTCTGTTGGAAGACAAAATGTGCCAGTGCGCATAATAATGCACATTGCTGCCCGGCTCCAACTTGGGCCTTTCAATACTCATTTAAACTACTTCAATCGCGTCATCCTCCCATTTCGCTAGTACGGCGGGCAGAAAACAATGCTCAGACATTTCGCTACAGTCTAAAAGAGCTGCCTTATAAAGAGAAGAGATTCCTGCTACACGGTCTAGAGCTCCTCCTAAAGTGATTGACACGAAGCTGCCATCGTAGAATCAAGACTGGAGAAAATCTTGAGCCAGCCAGAACTCGATGAGTGGTCGTTTCTATCTTATTTCTACTTGTCTCACTCACTCACTCACTCACTCACTCTCACTCACTCACTCACTCTCACTCACTCACTCACTCTCACTCACTCACTCACTCTCACTCACTCACTCACTCTCACTCTCACTTGTCTTATCTTGTCTTTCTTGTCTTGTCTCTTACTGTCTTTCTTGTCTTGTCTTTCTTGTCTTTCTTGTCTTGTCTTACTGTCCGGAGGGACTGGTGTGGTTTGCACATAAACGCCTGGTCGCATGCCTTGTACCGTGGGCCTGAGCAAGGCCTGCACGCACTTCGACTAGACCTGTTGTTGCCAGACATTATAGCCGTACGCGTAAGCGCGCATCTCCACGCACTAGACTATTCATGTCAAACGTCGCCGGCCACCGGCTCCCCCGGACGCTGCATGGGTTGCCGAATTCTGGTGGCCTTGGATCTCGCTCCACTGCCCCGCCTCAGCTTCTCTCATGCACATGTCGCGGTGCCTAGGCCTCGCACGTGACTTTATCTTATCGGAGTCGCGTTTTCGATGGCCTGTGCCTCTGGCCGCAAACAGCCCCAGGCATTGCCTAGGCTGAGCAGCTTTTGGGCCTGTGTGGCCCTGCTTGTGGCCTTTGTAGTAGCATCTCTGTCTCCAGGCCTTCGGCCAATGCATATGGGGTTTTTTTCGCCTGCAGCGGTGTGTTTTCATTGTCTCAGCCTCGCTTCTCTAATGTACCAGACCTCGCATTACCCCCTCCCCTTTGATGACTCTCACTATAAAGGTAAACTCACTTTCACAAGGCCATCTTCACACCAGCGAACCACTTTTCTGCTGCTGAATACCCCCTTCTTTTTCTCTTCTCTTTTTTTGGAACGACTGCCTTGTGCCAGCGCCAGCCCTCGCTATTCTAATAACGTGCCGCTGCTGACTCACGCATCCCACTGGTTGTGTTTCCTTCATACATCCGGAACGCCACATTTTCTGGGACGACTATCACCAGCATAGCCGTGGCTTCGTGTACACCAGTCGTTCTTACAAACATAACTTTTGCCATCCTACCCCGCCCCTAGTCTGACCAATTGGTCCGTTTTACCATACTCCCTCCTGGTGCTGTTTGCCCCTGCACTGTTAAAATCACAAGGTTTGCCTTATCAGATAGAGTCCATACAAAAAATTACAAAAAAAGCATCAACTTCCTCAAATGTCGGAATCTACAATAGGAATCTACACCGTGGGCCCCAAGATCGGCAAGGGCTCGTTTGCCACTGTTTATAAGTGCATCAATAACAAGACACATCAGTCCGTGGCCATCAAGAGCGTGGTCAGATCGAAGTTGAAGTCCAAGAAATTGATCGAAAACTTGGAGATCGAAATCTCCATCTTGAAGTCCATGAAGCATCCCCATGTGGTCAGTCTACAAGATTACACCCAAAGCCCCACCCACTTCTACTTGGTCATGGATTACTGTTCCATGGGTGACTTATCCTACTTCATCAAGAAAAGAGAGCAACTCATCAAAACCCATCCCATAATTTCCTCGCTACTCCTGAGATATCCTTCTCCCGAAGGTTCTCACGGGCTTAACGAGACTTTAGTCATACACTTTTTGAAGCAGTTGGCGTGTGCTTTGGAGTTCTTGAGAAGCAAAAGCTTGGTTCACCGGGACATTAAACCCCAGAATCTCTTGCTTTGTCCGCCCTCCCGAACAAAAGAGGAGTTTGATGGCTCTCATTACGTTGGCCTCTGGGAGTTGCCTGTTTTGAAGATAGCCGACTTCGGCTTTGCTCGGTTCTTACCTTCTACGTCCATGGCAGAAACCTTGTGTGGCTCCCCTCTATATATGGCACCGGAAATTCTCAGGTATGAGAAATACAACGCCAAGGCCGATTTATGGTCCGTTGGTGCCGTTTTCTATGAGATGACGGTCGGAAAACCTCCCTTTCGTGCTGCGAACCACATTGAGCTCTTGAAGAATATTGAAAAGAGTCAAGACAAAATTAAGTTTCCTTCTCTGGCGCGAGTCCCAGATGCCTTGAAGAATTTGATCAGATCTTTGTTGCGGTACAATCCAACTGAGAGAATATCTTTTAACGAATTCTTTGATGATCCGTTGATTGTCAATGACCTTGAGAGCTCTAGCACCCCACTAGGTACATCCGAGGTTGATGAGAATTTATTTATTAGTGAGTATATCTCCCCTATAAAGGCCTCTGATCGAGCAAACTACAGCGAACCAACGGCGAAGCCTAGTGGGGAACAAAAGGCTTCAAGTCTGAACCAAGCAGCATCTAGCTCAGACCACGGTGCAGATGCTGCAAAAGATGAGCAATCAAGAGATGAACAAATAATGCTGATAATGTCGAGAAATAGTCCTGATCCCAATGAAACAAGCACTCGATTCCGCCAAGCGAGACAAAGCCCAGAAGTGCCTGGCAAGGGGCAGCACAAAGTGGACATTATACTCGAAAAAGATTATGTCGTTGTCGAAAAAAGGGCTGTTGAAGTCAATGCCATTGCTGATGAATTAGCCAGGGTGGGCACATCAGGATTCGGAAGACGTCGTCTGAGCGCAAGCACCGAGAGAGACGCTTTGATTTCTCGAAGAAACTCCCAGAGATCTAATTCATCAGGGAGTCAGCACGGCCCCTTCTTAGGAGATAGAAAAGTCTCGGTGTCAATTCTGCCAACAAATGCCTTAGGGAAGGCTATCAGTATGGCATCGCACCGGCTTTTCGGCAACACCGCCTTGACATCGCCTATACCAGAAAACTCAAATGGCATGATTGTGTCACCAAAGGAGCAAACCCTCTCTCCATTGGAATTCGAGAACAATCTCTTACTCAACAAGCTCAACTTGCCTACTCCAAGCTCTTTATCGTCAGATAAGTCCAGCTTGGAGACGGCCAGTAACGAGGATGAGAAGGTCCTTAAGAAATTAGAGTCGTTGGCAACAAAGGCGCATGCCATCAATTTGTTTGCAGACGTCAAATTCAGTCAATTAGTGCCATCTCCTCCATCAACGAATGGCGATCAAGAGTATGCTCTCAATGAAGACTTACTACCTCCCAAAGTTGTGAAAAACGTATGTGAGGAAGGAATCGTTCTTTATGTGAAGACTTTGGCTCTCTTGGCCAAGGGAATGAGTATTGCCAATCGATGGTGGAGCACCAATTACGATAATGACGAAGCCACTGGAGAGCAAAGTTTAAACCGATCCATCAACATACAAACCTCTGTCAAAATCAACGAGCTTGTTCAGTGGATTAGGGAGAGGTTCAACGAATGCCTCGAGAAGGCGGAGTTGGTTAAATTAAGGCTAGACGAAGCGTTATTGAATATCGCCAAATGGGAGAAGCAGGAACTTAACTCCGGCGACAGCAACACGCAAATCTACGTTGGCGCTTCCAGCTCAAAAGGCCCTGCATTGGAACTGCGGGTTATTTCCGAGAAGTTGATCTTCGACCGGGCCTTGGAAATCTCAAGGAATGCTGCAGTTAACGAGTTGGTGAAAGTAGACTTGAAAGGCTGTGAGCTAGCATACAGCACAGCCATTTGGATGTTGGAGGCATTACTTGACGAAGAAGACGGCGAAGACGACAAGTTGGACGGAGAGGATAAATTGATGATCGAGAAGTTTATCGTCAGTATCGGCAATAGGTTGTCGGTTCTCAAGAAGAAGCTCGATTATGTTTCATGATGTTATTATTTTATATTGATTAACTCAATTGATGGGTAGGGTTTGGTTTCAGGTTCAATTCAACATTAATTATTTGCAGTATCGTAAGGCCAGCGAGCTGGCTCTGGGGTTATCTGATCACCCAGGTACACAGGTCACTGTACAGACCACTTTTCAGACCGCTCAACTGTATTCAGAACGCTCGTGTTGTAGAAGACCAAGAGTGATCGAATTCGACCGGTTGTAGCTGGGCCTGCTTCCACACATTTCCTTCCGCAAGGGCTTGGGGCTTCCCCTCTCTCCGTCCAAGTGCTTGGCCAAAGGAAATGGCGACCTGACATGCTCTTTGTTGTAGTGATTCTTGTAGAAGTCGCTGTTGGCTTGTAAGTCTTGATTGGCCTCTTCCTGTGTATCATCATTAGTTGCGAATGGTGTTGAAGCTGTGGTCCGTGGAGATGGAGCCTTCAGCACCTCCATCCGTAGAGGTGAGCTATGGTTTGGCATCACATGGAGCTTCTTGACCTTTTCAATCTCTGGAACGGGGCGCGTCAATACCGAAACGTCGGGCACGACCTCCAAAAAATTCTCCAGCGAGTTACTTTGCATCAATGCCTCTGGTACATCTTCTAGTTCATGGAACAGGTCCTGGAATACAAAAGGCATGTCTTGATACTTTTTCACGGGCAGCATCAAGTCTTGGAGATTGGAGTCATGTGATTGGGCACGGTTTCCCAAGCTCAAAAACGGCGGCCTGCTTGCAGGTGCCACTTTGGAGGAGAACTTCAAGGTCAAGTTTCCCTCCTCCCCGCTGTCACTGCTCGACAGAGAAGAGTCTGAGCCCAAAGAGAGAGTCGATGTGGGTGGATTCCTGAATAGCAACTTTGCAGTTGGGGGCTCGATTTCATCCCTGTTTTCATACGAATTCCCACTAGTGGTACTGGGTTTTTTGGCCATCTGTGTTCCCAAATTAAAGTTCTTGAACTTATCAGAAATATCCTGAGAATTGTTTCGCTTGGTCTCACGTCCAGAATCGGAATGAGACGTGTTCTCATCCATGATCTTGAGGGCCTGTTTCTTTTTCTTGTGCTCTTGGTATTTCAAGGACAAGTAGTCATCGTTCAAACTGTCTAGAGAAGCAAAACTTTCGGTGAGAGGTAAGGAAATCACTGACGATTTGCGTCTTCCTGATTCAATGCTGATGGGGCCAACCTTTATTTTGCTCAGAGATTGAGACATGGGAACTTGAGGGAATGCGGCGGTAATAGACGGAGCTTTCCCGTTTGTTCTTACGGCTTTTTGATATCCGGAAGCGGATCCACCTTGCGTGTTGTACAAACTGGACTTTCTCTGTTTCTTGTCTGTTTTTTGAATGTCCTTGAAAGCATCAATAGCAGACTGGTTTTTCAAGTATAGATTGCCGCCAACGTTTCTTTTCGTTTCGATTTGGGGTGCCTCTAGTGACCCTGTACTGTCTCTCCTTATGTTGCTGCCATAATCAATCATATCATGGAGTATCAGACTAGCCCTTCCTCTGAGGTGATAATTGTTAGCAGTGGCTGAGATGTTGGAATGCAGATTGACGCTACCTCCTGACAGCTGTGCACGAGACTTTTGCTGGGTGGCTGATGGTGTTTGGGGTAGGGCATGCGGTGCCGAGTCACTGTATGGGCTTGTCATTCTTTGGTCAGAGCTCAGATCTGAGTCTAGATTGTAAATATCGCCCGCCAAACTGAGCTCCTGATTCAGCGCCTTGAAAAGCGACAAGTTCACACGTCTGACGATGCCAGCAGCACTGTCAGTGGAACCAAACTTCGAAGACAAATTCAGCAAGTTTCGAGATCCAAAACCCTTACTTCGATCGAGACCCAGGTTTAGTAAGAAGAGTTCATCGAATTCAGCGGCGTTGTGTTCAAGATCCATGGACACAAATGGGTGCAGCTTGATTTCATCAATGTCATATCTTGTGGCACTATTCTTGTCTAGAAGCTTCCGTAGCAAATCTTTGGCTAGTTCAAACTCCTCCTTCGAAACTGGCAGTGGAGAGTTAAACGATGTGCAAGACTCAGGAAACTCCAATTCCTGATGCACAATGACATCAAATAATGCAAATTCAGACTCGGCATTGAAAGGCACCCGGCCAAAAAGAAGACAGTAGAATGTCACACCCAATGCCCATATATCTATCTTGTGGTCCACTTTAGGTAGCAATGAGCCATCTTGGGATGAAACTGCCACCTCTGAGTCAGCGTTGCTGAAACTGTTGTTTTGCGAGAAACTGGTTTGACACAATTCCGGAGCAAAGAAGGCAGGTGTTCCCACCGTTTTGGCCAATTCCATTTCACTAAAGTACTGGCCGTCGTCTGCAGAGTCGAGGGAAGATGCAAATGACACCCCAAAGTCGGAGATCTTGACGGTGTAGTCGGAGCTGACCAACAAATTAGCAGGTTTTATATCACGGTGAATAATTCCCTGTAGATGCAAATACTCAAGTCCAAGTAATACTTGTCTGAACACTCTGCGAGATTGCTTGAACGTGAGGTTTGGCAAAAACTCGTACGACAACAAGTCGTCGTCTTCAGATGCAACACTGACGAGAGTTTCGTTGAGCTTGCTGTTAATATTATCGGTGGAATCGGAGGCGCAAGGAAGATGCAAATCACTTGGGCTGACGAGGTGACTCGATGCAGGAGATTTCCGCTTCCAGATGATCTCACCTTTCTCCATGTATTCCAAAACAAGGTATATCTTGTACAGGCTTACATCGTCCAACACCTCCCTGAACTTGACGATGTACTTGTGATCACAGCGCCTCATGATGGCGATTTCACGCCTGATTTTCGCCTCATAGTCGTTATACTTTTGGTCGTGATTCAATGACTTCCGCATGCGCAACAGCTTGTCTTTGCTTTTTCGGCTCATGACTTTGATGGCCACCAACTCGTCACTGACCAAATCTCGCGCCAACTTGACCTTCCCATGCTCGCCTCGTCCGATTTCACGAAGAATTTCATATGAGTTGAGCACTTTGCGTTTGGACTTGGGGTCGTACTCGAGCGAAACATGCTTTGTCTCCCTGAAAGACTCTGCTCGGTGCAGTTCTGCGCTTCCTGGACTGCTGATCGACGTCCGCCTGTCGTCGTGGAGAGAAGCCTGTGGAGGGTTGAAGGCACCCGTGTTATTGGCGAGTTTGGGCGACGCTTGTGCGCTCGGCAGACTGGCCTCTGACGCGATGGAGCCTTCTCTGGACCGGGCCACCGACCTTTGGAGCAACGTGGCCACCTTGCCAAGGAAGTTTTTCTGGGCGGTTTCGGCTTCTGACTTACCCCCTTCCGCTGCCGAAGTGGCAGGCAGAGCCTTGATTTGTGCCACATGCGAATCTTGGCGATGACTAGTATCTGTATTAGCGGCCATTTCTTAGCGATTGCATCTAGATAAGTTTGGGGGCCGGGGCGGAATTACTCTGTGTGGAAGTTGCGGCTCTATAGAGTCCGTCTCTTGTTCAATAGGATATAGGTATGGTTCCCTGAGGCCGTGCAACAATGAGTCACTGGTATGAGGGATGGTTGGCGTAGCGCTGCGGTGAGTGCTATGCAAGAAGCGTGTGGAGAATGTGGAGACTATGGGGTGTAAAGGCTTTCGGTTTTAGGCTAAAGATGCTGTTCGCGGAGCTCGTGCGAGCAACTAGTGCGCGCGCGCTCTACTGTGAGCAGTCCCCGGCTCACATTCGGGTGCTTACAGCGGGACGGTCGCCCGACTGAACGATCATCGAATGCGTGTCGATGCCCGGTATTTTTGTATAGCATGTGTTGTATAAACTGCAAGGTGATCCTGCACGGTGCACTATGGTAGCGGTTCTCGCAATTGCATGCAAGACCGGCACTACCATAATCCGTATTCTCCGGCGTGATGGTCTGGTTGATCGTCACACTGGTGGACCCTACTCTGACCCTAATTCTTCTTTTCGGATTTGCCGCCTTTCTTCTGGAAAGAACGGACACCCTTCAAAAGTCCGTCAAGACCTTCTCCAGAGTATCTGTAGCCAAAACTACGGCTCATGATTTGCCCCAACCCGTTTTCGGAAATATCCAGGCTAAGTTCAGCATTGGCCTTTTTGAAAAACTCGCTTCTGATCACACTCAAGATCTCTTCCTTTGTTGGTTCGACCGCTTCGGGCAATACATCTCCATAGCGAGCCACAAGCTCCTCCTGAGATAAAGCATCAAGGTGCTTTATGATTAAATCCTCCTTCAAAATGTCTGCAAGCAGCAGCACCGGGTAGTGGTCGTACTCGTAGCTAACGCTGCTGATGAGTTAATATATGGTCTCACAAACCAATAAAGTAGGGTACTTACTCCGCAGTGAGGATTTCGGGTGTGCTATCATTATGACTCTTGACTTCATGTCCATCATCTGTGGGTGCAATGAGGTCCTGCACGGTCTTCAACAACTCCAAGTCTTTGGGCGTCCATTGATCTAGCCTATCATCGTCTCCCAAGTCCTGAAGCCAGTACAAGTTCTTGTCGCCCAGGCAGAGAAACGTCAATGCCACAACACGGCCTGTTTTACATGAGGTAACGGGCTTGAACGTCATGTCGCCCGGGATAATCAAGAGCTCGTCTTTTTCGATTCCACTATTGGACCTGGGGGTCCACACAAAGTCAAAGAATCCTTCGTCGTCTGCGGAAGGACCAATGGTGATCTGGCCTCTGTGGGGCAAGGGGGTGCATCTTTTTGTATCCTCGTTGTACTGGACTTTTCCGGCGTTGAATTTGATGGCGGTACTCATGTTGATCAGTTGAGGAGGTAGTTGTTGGTTAATCTCGCCACACCCGCACTCGCCGTGGTGTAAGGGTCTGGCACCTGAACGAACACCGCTTGCTCACCTTCTGGCAACAGCCAACTAGACTGAAAACCAAGTCTCGACGAGTCTTATTGCAGCTAATCTCGACGAGTCTTATTGCAGCTAATCTCGACGAGTGCCATGTCTCTGTTTCCTCCTGCAGAGGTGAGTCAATTGGTGGAGGAAATCGCTGCCATTTTGCGCGAGAGGAACCAGACCCTCGCCATCTCCGAAGCAGCATGTGGCGGCCTCTTGTCAGCATACATTGTCTCTGTGAGTGGGGCATCCAACTTCTACATTGGCGGCAAATTGGTGTATCTGTTGAAGCAGCGATTGAAACTCTCGGGCTGGTCGGACGACGACATCAAGTCGTACATGGGACCGCTGGAGCAGGTGGTGCTCAAATTGGCACGCACCACCAAGTATGAGTTGGGCTCCACGTACGTGCTCTCTGAAACCGGTTTTGCGGGGCCCACTACAGACCTCCACTTGCACGCAGCAAACGATCCTGGCGAAAACCCCGTGGGCACTGTTTACCTTGGTTTGAGCGGGCCCATGGGCGAGGTGTCCTGCAGGCACCAGACGGGACTTGTTGACCGCTCGCAGAATATGGAGTCTTTTGCCAAGCTAGGCCTCCAGTTCTTGCGCGATAATCTCAGGTGCCATAGACCCTAAATTTAGTGCACATGAGCTAAATTCATGTCTCACATGTCTCACATGTCTACACATGTCTACACATGTCTACACAAGTCTGTCTACACATGTCTGTCTACACATGTCTGTCTACACGTCTAAGTGCCGTCTACACAGCCAATGCCCTATGTCTCCCAGATCTCTCTACCTCCCAGAGTTTGGGCCGAGGCCGAGTCGCCATATTCTTGCTGATTCGGCCATAAAATAAACACTCCCAAATAGTCTGTAGGGTGACCTACTGTGTAGGCTTGTACTAGCGTTCCGAGTTGAGTAAGGCACACCGCCGATTTGCGCTTCCGCGACACGCCGTATCTGAATTGTGTCCTGACACAAGAGGAAAAAAACATATACAAATACTCGCTCCTTGACCGTCTAAACCACTTTCCTTCCTGACCACAGAATGGACCAAGAGCTTAAGATTATCAGACGCAAGGTCAACGGATTCGTTGGCTTTGCCAACTTGCCCAAACAATGGCACCGCAAGTCTGTCCGGAGAGGATTCACTTTCAACTGCATGGTGATTGGCGAAGGTGGTTTGGGAAAAGCCACCTTGATCAACACCTTGTTCAACCGCGAGGTGTTGGCCCCCAAACAAGATGACGAGGACTCCAAGTCGGAAAGCGACGAGGATGCTCCTGGTGTGACCATTGAAAACACCTCGTGCGAGATCGAGGAAGATGGCGTCAAGTTGAGGTTGAACATCATCACTGCGCCTGGGTTTGGGGAGCACGTCAACAACTCCGAGTCGTGGAAGCCAATTGTGGACGACATAAACACCAGGTTCGACACGTACTTGGAGGCGGAGAGCAGGGTCAACCGATCCACCATCACCGACAACAGGGTGCATGCGTTGTTGTACTTTATCGAGCCCACCGGCCACTCTTTGAAGGCATTGGACATCCAGTTGATGAGGCTGGTGCATGAGAAGGTGAATTTAATTCCTGTGATTGCCAAGTCCGACACCCTCATTGACGAGGAAATCCAGGAGTTCAAGGCCAGAGTGTTGGCCGACATCAAGCATCAAAAGATTAAGGTGTTCTCGCCCCAGGTGTTCGAGAACGACGATGACGAGACCACCCTCGCCTCCAAGGCATTGATTGCCTCGTTTCCTTTTGCGGTCATTGGTTCCACCCAAGATGTGCAAACCGTTGACGGTAGAACCGTCAGGGGAAGGGCATACCCATGGGGTGTCATTGAGGTGGATAATGAGAATCAAAACGACTTTGTGAGGTTGAGGCAGTTGTTGATCCGCAGCAACTTGGAGGAGTTGAGGGAAACCACCTCTGACGTTTTGTACGAGAAGTACAGATCCGAGAAGTTGCAGAAGATGGGCATTGAGCAAGATAACTCTGTCTTTAAGGAGTTCGACCCCTTGACCAAGCAAGAAGAGGAGCGTGCCTTGCACGAGGCCAAGTTGGCCAAGATGGAGGCCGAGATGAAGGCCGTGTTCCAACAAAAGGTGAGTGAAAAGGAGAAGAAGCTACAGAGATCGGAGGCCGACTTGTTCTCCAGGCACAAGGAAATGAAGGAGAAGTTGACCAAGCAAATCAAGTTGTTGGAAGACAAGAAGGCCCAATTGGAGAAGCAGAAGAGTTTGCCCACCGAGCCGGTGCCTGCTCCTGCTGCCCAAAAATCGCGTAAGGGTTTCTTACGTTAATACCTAGCTCAGATTATTGCTAGAACACCTTGCTTAGAATGGATGACCCAGAATTGTTACTTAGTGTCGTTTTCTTGCCCTTAGTACCTTATCAGTGTACCACCTTATCAGTGTACCGATTTTTTGTAAATCTCTGCAGTGTATTTCTCGCCATCTCTGCCCAAGAATCCTGTAGTTTAGAAAAATTTATTGTATCCATGCCCTCCGTCGCAGCCAGCGAGTGGCTATTTGGATTGCATACCCCCGGCAAATAGGACCCGGCAAATAGACCCAGCAAATCTTCATGCTTCCACAACGTCAAACCTGCTTAGCAACGGTTTGTAAGAATACAAGTTTACAAACACACAAAAGGTCCATAAATAACACGCGTGCCCCCAGCGAAAAATGTTTCAGAAACCTTTGTCTACGTAAACGTCCTCTGAACCCTGAGCAATTTGCTCTCGCAGTTCACACTCTCGCGTGCGTGCTAACAGCCATGACGTTTCTAGAAACGTTTGCTCTCCAGCGAGAATCTACACCAGGTTAAAAATCCAAAACAAAGCCTTGACCCCTCAGCCACAGGTCACCAAACATCACCCCAGAAAGAAACCCCAATCCAGAACCCCAAACACCAAAACTGGCCAGGGCTGGCAATTCTCCCCCTTTCCGCAGACCCCGGCACTTTGGAAAGAATGCGGGAGAAGGTAGTGCATGCACGGCCCTCGTCGCTTGCTTGCGTTGCGTAATCGGCATTGATAGAGAAAAAACGTCTCTAGCAAATTCACCCACACCTTCACACACCTCAGTCACACAAGCGAAGCCGCCCAATTATCTTTATGTCTAGTCAATCACCCAAAACCAGCGATTCTGAGCCCAAGGCTGATGCCAGCACCACTGCTACGCCCGCCGCCTCCCAAGCATCGCTCTTCACCAGCTTGCAGTTCTCGTGGTTTGTGGGCCACGTTGTCACCGTGCTCTCATTTGTGTTTTACCTCCTCACTTACTTGAGAATCTTCCCCAGCCTCTACAAGTTCTGGTACAAGCTTGCACTTGTGGGAGTGATTGAGAGCTTTGGCGTGTTGATCTTCCAATTCACCAAGAAGAACGGCGCCAATGTCAAGACCCTCGCCAGAGACGACAATGTGCAATACTTGACCTTGGCCTTGTCTCTCTTTGTGTTCAGCCCATACGTGTTGTTGACGTTGACGCCCTTTGTGTTGTTCTCGACGTTCCACGTGTTGTCGTACGCGAGAAACACCTTGTTGCCCCACTTTGGCATTCCTGAAACCCACAACTTGAGCGTGCAGATCGAGAACTTTGTTACTACCAACAACAACAAGTCCATTGGCTTGGCCGCGTTGTTGGAGGTTTACACCTTGGTGGTGTTGTTCTTGAGGCTCATCACCCTCAGACCCAGCTCCGTGGTTCCTTTTTTTTCGTTTGTCATCTTCATCATCTTGAGATTCCACAAGTCCGCTTACACCAGAAGTGCGATCAAGTCCGTGGAGGTTAGAGTTGATGAACAGGTCAACCGAATTGGTGTGCCTGCCGTCAAGAACGCTTGGGTCACCTTCAAGGGCGTCATTGCAAAGTTCGGATCCTCTGTAGAGGCTGAGGTCCAAGAGAAGAAGCAATTCTAGCTCTTCTGGTCTTTTGGGATTTATGCCACGCACTCACCATGAGCGCTTTTTACTCGCCTGTAGCCGTGTATCTGCATATGAAGTATTTATCACTGAACCTCTGTAGGCTTCTGACTACGCTACCACTAACGGATGGCGCTCATTGATAATATAAGTTCTCGTTAACTCATGTGATATCAGGGGAATCCAGTACGAAAATCCAAGTTTACCAGCAATTCAGGCAGAGCTTGTGAAAATTTAATTATGTTACTTGATATATTAATCCACAATTTTTAACAGACATCAAAAGCCTGGTTAGCTCAATCGGTAGAGCATTTGACTCTTAAACTTCATAAGGTCAATCAAAAGGTTGCGGGTTCGAGCCCCGCATCGGGCTTTCTTTTTTGGGGCTGGGAAACTACCTTAGTTTTGCGGTGGAGTTGTTTAAACTTTTAGTGACTCTCACTGGCCAATTGACCCTAAAAGTCTTCTGCCCCTTACCGCTTATGGAAGGGGCATCATTGCTATCGTACTCAGACTGCATGACATTGCTTGCTCCTCGCACTCGCTTTGAATCAACCCAACTTTCGCCAATGTCCCGAAGGTGGTGTCAGCAATATGCCAACCACCCAGGGTCAATTCCCTTTTTCGTATCTACATTTACTGCAAACGCTTTACTTTCCTGCTTTGTACTGATAATGAGCACGTTCCGGTATACACTATCAACTAAGGCAGTGCTCACTAAAATGCATTCTGGAACCTTCCAGCGAGAACAGTTCCATTCCACACAACAAGGAATTGACTGCCAAGTAGTGGTCGAAAATACACAAAAAAACAAGTATGGTGCTTCTAGAATAGTATAGAAACTACAAATGAAGGCAAGGACAATATTAAGCCTGCATTGGGTCCAGGGCCTCTTGGGCAATTACGTCATGTGCCTTGGAACAATCTGGACTGTTCCACGTGATTCTTTCGCGCTTTTCTCAATGGAATTCTATAGAACTTTCCAGTCGCTCCGGCGTCATTTCAGCCAAGTATAAATGTAGACACTCGCCCGGCCTTTCATTTTTTTTATTTTATCATCATACTAATTAAACATGTCTAAAGCTGTCGGTATTGATTTAGGAACTACTTACTCTTGTGTGGCACACTTCGCCAACGACCGTGTCGAAATTATTGCAAACGACCAAGGTAACAGAACCACCCCTTCTTTCGTTGCTTTCACTGACTCCGAGAGATTGATTGGTGATGCTGCTAAGAACCAGGCCGCCATGAACCCTGCCAACACTGTCTTCGACGCCAAGAGACTTATTGGTAGAAAGTTCACTGACTCTGAGGTCCAAGGTGACGTCAAGCACTTCCCATTCGCTGTTGTTGACAAGGGTGGTAAGCCACAAATCCAAGTCGAGTACAAGGGAGAGACCAAGGTCTTCTCCCCAGAGGAAATCTCTTCTATGATCTTGACCAAGATGAAGGAGACTGCTGAGTCTTTCTTGGGCATTGAGGTCAAGGACGCTGTTGTCACTGTCCCAGCTTACTTCAACGACTCTCAAAGACAAGCTACCAAGGATGCTGGTTTGATTGCTGGATTGAACGTGATGAGAATTATCAACGAGCCAACCGCTGCTGCCATTGCTTACGGTTTGGACAAGAAGACCGAACAAGAGAAGAACGTCTTGATCTTCGACTTGGGTGGTGGTACTTTCGATGTCTCCCTCTTGTCTATTGAAGACGGTATCTTCGAGGTCAAGTCCACTGCTGGTGACACTCACTTGGGTGGTGAGGATTTCGACCACAGATTGGTTAACCACTTTGTTAACGAATTCAAGAGAAAGAACAAGAAGGACTTGTCCACCAACCAAAGAGCTCTCAGAAGATTGAGAACTGCTTGTGAGCGTGCTAAGAGAACTCTTTCTTCTTCTGCTCAAACATCCATCGAGATTGACTCCTTGTACGAGGGTGTTGACTTCTACACTTCCATCACCAGAGCCAGATTCGAGGAATTGTGTCAAGACTTGTTCAGATCCACCTTGGACCCTGTCGAGAAGGTCTTGAGAGACGCCAAGGTTGACAAGTCCCAAGTTGACGAGATTGTCCTTGTTGGTGGATCCACCAGAATTCCAAAGGTCCAGAAGTTGGTGTCTGACTTCTTCAACGGTAAGGAGCCAAACAAGTCCATCAACCCTGATGAGGCTGTTGCCTACGGTGCCGCTGTCCAGGCCGCTATCTTGTCTGGTGACACTTCTTCCAAGACTCAAGACTTGTTGTTGTTGGATGTTGCTCCATTGTCTATGGGTATTGAGACCGCTGGTGGTATCATGACCAAGTTGATTCCAAGAAACTCCACTATCCCAACCAAGAAGTCTGAGACTTTCTCCACCTACGCTGACAACCAACCAGGTGTCTTGATTCAAGTCTTTGAGGGTGAGAGAGCCAAGACCGCTGACAACAACTTGTTGGGTAAGTTCGAGTTGTCTGGTATCCCACCTGCAAGAAGAGGTGTTCCACAAATCGAGGTTACCTTCGATGTCGACGCCAACGGTATCTTGAACGTCTCTGCCTTGGAGAAGGGTACTGGTAAGACTCAAAAGATTACCATCACCAACGACAAGGGTAGATTGTCCAAGGAGGAGATCGAGAGAATGGTCTCTGAAGCCGAGAAGTTCAAGGAGGAGGACGAGGCTGAGGCCGCCAGAGTGCAAGCTAAGAACGGTTTGGAGTCTTACGCATACTCCTTGAAGACCACCTTGAGTGAGGAGGAGTTCAAGTCCAAGTTGGAGGCTTCCGACGTTGAAACCGTCACCAAGGCCGCGGACGAAGCTATCTCCTGGTTGGACGAGAACAATACCGCCACCACCGAAGAGTTCTCTGACAAGCAAAAGGAATTGGAGGGAACCGTCAACCCAATCATGGCCAAGGCTTACCAAGCTGGTGCTGCTCCAGGTGGTGCTGCCCCAGGTGGTTTCCCAGGTGCTGGTGACGCTGGCGCTGCTCCATCCAACGATGGTCCAACTGTTGAGGAGGTTGACTAAACGATTTAGCGAGCTAGGTCAGGTATGATAGATTAATGTAATGTATTAAAGTTAACAATTGTGTAGGAATTTACTATTGAGCAAGTGCACTCAGGCCGTCATCAGGTGGAGCAATGAAATACTGATCACACCACAGTACAGCGAATAATGGGAATGTATACAACCATTGGGCACTGCGGAGGTACTATTGTTAAAGTGTAGTTATTTAAAGCAAGGGAAAGTATCGTAGAGTAGTGGGATAGAGGAGGTAGTGAGATTAGTGAGATAGGTACTGAGAAAATAGTGATAGGCTGCTGAGGTGAGTCGGAGTTACAGGCTGGAGGGACCCGTGGATAAGCTCTTGGTCGGTGTTAGTGCTGCTAAGGACGAGGGTGCGACGTGCATGACGGACAGGAGCTGACAAAGTCCGGGCTGAGATTGGCTAAAGCTGGTACTCAATATCAGAGGGTTCGAGCCAAGCACAAAACTTCAGATACCAATTAAGCCACAAACACCTCATGATATCTTGTCACCTTGTGAGTACATACATTGAAGCCTACGCCAGGGTGTTAAGTTCTTGACGTCAGTGCCGGAAATGCGCTGTGTACCAAGGCGAGATTTTGAAATGGCCGGACGGACGGAACTATCGGATTTGTGATAACAGAGAGCACAAATCCGTACGTCCGCAAATGTACAGATATAAATATTGGTAGATCCGCTTGTGAGTCAGTCGCAGAATTGCCTATACATTCACCTGGTGGAGTTTCTCTGACGCACTAGCTGCTACGCATAACCTCCACAAGTCCCTACCGTGGCACGAAGCTTGCCAGCGAACATTCGACATTAGACCAATAATTGTCATAGAATTCTCAAACATTTGGGAACCCGCACCTTGTTATTATTGGACAGTTTTTTAGTGTCAATCGCAATTGACACTTTAGGAATATTTATGGCGCATTAATTTGCCAGATTTTTTACCCAACTTCTCCAGATTAGTAGTGTATCTGCCAGACCCAAAAAAAATCTATACGAACAAACTTACGCGACCGCGAGTGAGAAACGTTGCAACATTCTTTCCACCCAAGTACAGGTATGTGTCTACACCGATTAAAGGCGGTAGAGCATGGATTCAGGCTGCCTAGTTGTTGGAGAAAAGTGTCAGCACCGCTCACAGTGCTCATGCTACCAACCGTACCCTTTGACTATACTAACCCCAGACAATGACTCAATCAGATCATAAGGTTGTTCACGAGGCAAACAACGTCCAGAAACACCACACTCCAAAGGAGTTTTACGAGAGACAACCCAACCGCGGTCACCTCTCGTCTTTCGAGGAGTATGAGAAGTTGTACAAGCAGTCCATTGAGGACCCTGAGGCCTTTTTTGGCCCCAAGGCTAGAGAATTGTTGCACTGGGACAGAGACTTTGTCAAGACCAAGGCTGGGGACTTGACCAACGGCGACATCCTGTGGTTTGTGGGCGGTGAGTTGAATGCATCCTACAACTGTGTGGACAGATGGGCATACGCTAACCCTAACAAGACTGCCATTATCTACGAGGCCGATGACGAGAAGGATTCCTACAGCTTGACTTACGCCCAGCTCTTGAGAGAGGTGTCCAAGACTGCCGGAATCTTGAAGAGCTGGGGCGTCAAGAAGGGTGACACTGTGGCCATTTACTTGCCTATGAACGCCAACGCCATCATTGCCATGTTGGCTGTGGCCAGATTGGGTGCCATCCACTCTGTGATTTTCGCCGGTTTCTCTGCCGGTTCTATCAGGGACCGTGTGAACGATGCTAAGTGTAAGGCATTGATCACCTGTGACGAAGGAAAGCGTGGAGGCAAGACCATCAACATCAAGAAGTTGTGTGACGAGGCTTTGGTTGACTGTCCTTCTGTGGAAAAGGTCTTGGTGCACAAGCGTACCGGAAACAGCAGCGTTGCGTTCCTTTCGGGCAGAGACTTCTGGTGGCACGAGGAAGCAGAGAAATTTTCCGGCTACTGTCCTCCTGTGTCGGTCAACTCTGAAGACCCATTGTTTTTGTTGTACACCTCTGGCTCTACCGGAACTCCAAAGGGTGTCGTCCACACCACCGGTGGTTACTTGCTTGGTGCTGCTCTTACTACCAAGTACATCTTCGACATCCAGCCTGAGGACACACTTTTCACTGCCGGTGATGTGGGTTGGATCACTGGTCACACCTACGCTCTTTACGGGCCTTTGCTTTTAGGTGTACCCACTGTTGTTTTTGAGGGTACGCCAGCTTACCCTGATTTCGGACGTTTGTTCCAAATCATTCAAAAGCACAAGGTCACCCACTTCTACACTGCACCAACTGCCTTGCGTCTTTTGAGAAAGTCTGGTGAGCAAGAGATTGAGAAGTACGACTTGTCGTCTTTGAGAACATTGGGATCCGTTGGTGAACCTATCTCTCCTGATATCTGGGAATGGTACAACACTCACGTTGGTAAGGGCCATTGTCATGTCACAGACACTTACTGGCAAACGGAGTCCGGCTCGCACTTCATTGCTCCAATTGCCGGTATCACTCCAAACAAGCCTGGTTCTGCCTCTCTTCCTTTCTTTGGTATTGACACATGCCTTATCGACCCCGTCACTGGAGTTGAAATCACTGGAAACGATGTTGAAGGTGTTTTGGCCATCAAGAACACCTGGCCATCCATGGCTCGTACCGTGTACAACAACCACCAGAAATTCATGGACACTTACTTGAGACCATACCCAGGATTTTACTTTACTGGAGACGGAGCTGCAAGAGACCACGACGGATTCTACTGGATCAGAGGAAGAGTGGACGACGTTGTGAACGTCTCCGGTCACAGATTGTCGACTGCCGAGATTGAAGCTGCTTTGATTGAGCACCAGGGTGTTTCTGAGTCAGCTGTTGTTGGTATCAACGACGACTTGACTGGACAAGCGGTCATTGCCTACGTTGCCTTGAAGGACGAGTACGCAGCCAAGATCGAGAACCACGAGAACTCTGACGAGGCCTTTGCTCTCAGAAAAGAGTTGATCTTGGTTGTCAGACAACACATTGGCCCATTTGCAGCACCAAAGTCTGTGATTATTGTCAAGGACTTGCCAAAAACCAGATCCGGCAAAATCATGAGAAGAATCTTGCGTAAGATCTCCTCCAACGAAGCAGACCAATTGGGAGACATCTCTACTTTGTCCAACCCCCAATCCGTCAGTGGCATCATTGACAGTTTTGGAGCTCAATTCGGCAAGAAGTAGTTTAATTTATATCAATAGAGCACACTTTCCCTTTGTTAAAGCACCTTTACATTTTGTTAAAACCAAGAACTATAGTAAGCCAACACGTAGACCCCCGACGCACTACCCATCAGGATCAGAAAAAGCCTACGCTGCTCGATCAGAGATGAGATAAGCGGGAAAGCCCGAATAGCCGAGCCACAACCCCTATTTGATAGGAGTCGTAATATCCCGACCGGAGCTATCGACCGGAGCTATCGGTCCTACCCTATTCGGCACCTTATCAGCGTCGACAAGGCAGCGTTCCGAAACGGAAAAGATCAGCTATCGTGGGTCTTATCTCGTTGCTCCACTCCTGTTGATAAGCCACGGACAGAGATAAGAAATGCCGAATATTCTATAAAAGACCACTTGATTCCTCCTCTCGAGGAATCATCAACGAATACACTGAATTACAAAGTACCAACGTTACCAAAGAATCTAACAGTACTGGAGAACATAATGTATACGGCCACGGGGAACTGCTACAGAAACGGTAGCTAGGAAGAAGAGGAGCATGTGGAAACCAAGTTGTACTGGGTGCAGAATGGATGCGGGGGTTCTTCATAGGGAGCCGGTGTTCTTGAAGCAGCCTAGGTTTCTTGCTAAAGCGATGGGAGCATTGTCTTATATCTATCATGTAGATCTCCCATATGCACACCTGCATGAAGCCAATTGGAGTATGCACTAGACAACGTCAGTACTACAAATTCGACCTTAAGGTGAAGCAGTGAATATGAATTAAAAAATATCAGAGAATTACGGCGGCTTATTTGAAGAAAGTTTCGAGGAACCATCAACAAAGGGACATAACTGTACTAAGCCACCCAAGAATTAAACGGCTAGAGTGTTATTCGAATACTAGAACGTGTACTACACCCAGTTTTTTAATAATTTGTGACTACTGAAGATATCCTTAATTATATAGGTTCTCCAAGAAAGTTCAGTGACAAAGCATGGTGAGTTTTCTCCTCGTGAGCCGACATGGCGCCTGTCTAGATCCACTAGTCCTACTTTGACCCATTCATCAGCAAGTTCTGCCAGATCCCAGCCACCCAAGCACTATCCTAAGTTCCCCATAGATACACAAGACCATCATGTTGTAAACTATCGCGGGAATGTGGACTTGGCTGAAAGCATAATGTGGCTTGATGGCATTACGGCTTTACTACCAACCAGTAATTGCATGGCATACAATGCCTCCCGGGCCTGATATCCACGACGTCTAGCAGGATAACGGGAGGTTTGTGACTACACAGTATTTCCGGAGAAGTACCGCCAGCAATAGAGAAGGCTCACTTTCAGCCCAGGCTAGTGTTTCCGTACACGAAAAAAAGTACGTCAGTGGCTTGAGAGGTACCTAAAGCATCTTCAAACAAATTTGAAGCAGACGGCTTGCAGAATTCCACCTGCGCTTGCTGTACATGCAGTAACTCGAGCTCTTCGACCAGTTGCAGGCTACCACCATAGACTCTAGGTACTTCATCAGCCCGCGCATAGTGGCAGTTTCCAGATTTGCTGTGTCGGCGTGTCACTATGACTTAAAAGACTTTTCCTGCAACATGGAGAGGATATGGAGCGATTTGCAGGTGAATTTGAAGATATCTTGGCGAAGAAAGTTCACACATCTTGAATATTGAAGCAAGGCTTTTGGGGCGGTACTCGAAGTCGTTGCTACTGTATCTTAAGATCTACATATGTATACCGCAAAATGATTACTACGCAGTTGAATGTCCATATACCTGGGAAAACACCATGGTACGAATTGGAAATTGATGCAAGCTGAGATTCAGGTTAAAGTTGATGGACTATTTACAATCAAATTCTTGTTGATCAAAATTCAATGCATATCAATTACACATTTATCAGATTCTTTAATAACGTTGTACTTTGTAAGGATGTTTTTCGTTGATTCCTCAAGAAGAATGCAGTCGTCTCATATACTGACGATGAGGGGAGCGCCCGTTTCCCCACAATCTTCATTGCGGTAAATTGATTCTTATCCACAAGAGGGAATTTTGGTAAGGGCTCCAGGTTGAGTTACCTTGGTTATGTGGGTAGATGAAGCAGTCTTGATTCTTATCCAACCGCATGGGTCGTGCACTACTCATGGAGGATCTCTTCCCAATTACACCTACTCATTGATCACTACTGCCTCAGTTTGACAAAGTTGAGGTTGAGCTCGAGTTGAGTTTGGGGTTGAGTTTGGGGTTGAGTTTGGGGTTGAATGTTCCACAGTTTGATTTATTTAGCCCAAAACTGCCGGCTTTTAAAGGTATGAATCTTCCAGCTGCCTGAAGACCTGACAGTTGCAGATGGAGAGGCCCTCTGCAGGAACGTAGCTGCAGCTACACATGACGTCGGTTGCACCCAACTATTTATAAGAGTCGAAAACACCTTGGAGGAGTGTCAAGCAAATAGGACTCTCCGATTTTTATCGAAACGCTCCTACTCAAGATGTGAACTTTGCTTGGGACCAGGCCTCGTCTACTTTCAAAACAGGAACGTGGACCTCAAGAATGACTAGTGAAGGTCAGACTCTTGTACTTTTCCAAAGACCCCCCAAAAATTGGAAAGGTGCCGACCAGAAAGCTTCCAGAACCTACTAAGTTCTATTCGAGAAAGAAGAGATTGTCACCTCTTTGGGATTGGCCGAGGTTCTCGAGGCCAATCCGGCAAGTACGAAAAGGGCGGTTGGTTGGGCTTGCAGGGGTGAAGAATTGGTTGCGGAAGCTAAGCAGATCACCATCTTTCCCCTTGAAATGTACTTTTCTCGTTTTGGGCACCCCGGCTTAACGTACTTTGGGTTAAAGGATATCTGCCAGGCCAAAGGGGACCAAACGGCTTCGATATGGGCCACTTTCGAGGCCTCAGGATCCATGATAGTGAAGCTCGCCAAGCACTTAATGAGGCTTCCAAGGCCATTGGAGTTGCCGGCTCCAAAGAAAAGGTCGACCGGTCAAGTTTTCGGTCGCACTATTGTCAATTACAGAAATGCGGACTAAAAGAGAAATCACATGAGGTGACTGGAAGCGGCTTCGTGGACATTTAGTATGTCTATGTAGGTGGGGATTTCTTTGTACTTGGCCATTTGAGGTGCGATAGTGTGATTGTATGTGGAAACGCAGGCTACAACGATGCATCCAAGGCCAGAGTCAAGGATTGGTTCCAGGTGACTCTGAACCGGCCATTATTGACTATACTGATAAGCTCGGGATTGTCTTCCAGCATGTCACTGGTGCAGTCAAGAACGAAACTTGCCCACGGAGCTACGACTTGAGCGATGCCTCGAAGGAGAAGAGCCCACTCTTGAAGGTACCTTAAACCGCACAAGTTGTTTACGGAGGAAGAATCCAAGGGCGAATTGCTCACCAAGATCGCCTAAATGTATGAAAAGATATACATATGAACTTAGTTCATCGTACATTTATTTATATATATCGTAAATGTAATTAGCCACAAAAAGATGCTAGTAGGCCTAGGGTCCGGGGACTGGTATCGGAGCCGGTGCGCTGGCCCATTAAAGACCTATAGTGATCGTACATTGTCACACGAACTCGTTGGCGGAGTTGGCGGAGTTGTTTCTTTGCTAGTCTGCGTATACATCATGCAAGCGATTCGGGTAATCATAATAACCCGAGATATTTATGGCTTGAAGGCGCTGAAGTTGGCAAAGGATTTGTTCTTGCGGGAACAGAAATCACGAATAGCTTGGTCAATGGTTGTCGGACAAACATACTCACGGGCCTAGAAAAGTCGACACAAAAACAAATTTACATGGGGATCTCGGCAATTTGGAAGTTGAAATCTGTAGGAGATTTCAAAGTAGAACAACTTGGCGATGATCTTAGAAAGACAAGTGGTCGAAAGCTACTTGTCAATCATGGTGAAGACGGCATTGTCTCACTACGCGTAGTAGGAGTACAGGATTCAGCTCAGGGGGAAAGCTACCACTCGTTTTGTCCAATCAACACTTTCTTAGTCACTATCGTTCATGTGGTGGACTACCATTCATGCGTTCAATCTGTTGACTGCGTTGCCTTAAAGTTCGCGTATGCAGGAAAGGCAATCTCACTTGACTCCAACAACTTCTTTCAGTAGGGAGGAATGTCTTGTCTGTAGTCATGTCGAATATATGTCCTATACTTTCGCTAAGGGTTCACTCAATTGTGATCTGTTAAGATGCTCTCATAAGAGTGACTAGATTGAGGCTGTGTAATTAGACGGAGATGGAAGAACTAGACGAGCACGTCCAATTTGTTGCGCGTTACAGAAAACCTCCGAACACACGGGAACGGTAATGTTATTGCTCTTCAATAAATCTAATAAATGTGGATCTTCAGTATTCACTTCAGTCATCTTATTTCCTATCTGTATCTAACTAATACCTAGAACTCGTTGATGAACTGTTCCTCCTTTTTTTTCACTTCCATTTAAGAAGACTTCGTCTCTCTTAAATAGAATTCCATCGTGTACCCCTGTAGTAATGCCATCGGGTAGCAGTGTCAACGGACCCTGCATATACTGCTTCCACCGTCTCCCCCTTACCCTAAGGGTTTCCATCTGTTATCGTCTCCTTGTGACCATGCAGGACTCCGCGGGATGTAATGTTGCTCTGCATGTTCAACACAATTGTCTAGAACAGTTTCCCTTCCATATTCGACACCAATGTTTTCATCTGCTCAATTCGTCTATGTCTTAGCACCTGATGCATCTTCATGCATATCATAGCCATGCAGGAGCTCGCGGGATGTACTGCTGTTCTGCATGTTCAACACAATCAGTAGAAGATGGGCACGTGACGCGCACCGATGGTGATGGCTTGGGCCTACTCACTTCTACAACACAGCTAGACGCAATGAAGTACGCAAGCATTTTGGCACGGCTCTTGGTGGCGTTCGTCGTGCTCAAGTTGGCCCAGGCTTTGATCATCATCTTTGTGCCAAGCCAATTTGATATCTCCTCGAGGCTTCTTTTGGAGAAGTACACAGCGCAGAAGCTAGCCTTGGTCACTTTCCACACCGCCAGCCCCCGGCTCAATTCCGCCTTGTCGCTTGCAAGCCGGTGGCTTATTGAGCGGTACTTTGAGAAGTTGGTTACCTGGGATGCAGTTTACTTCAGTGACCTCTTTGTCAATGATCTCCAGTACGAGCACCAGTTCGTCTTCTGCCCATTATGGTGGAGAATGGTGCGATTGATCCCGGTGAATGAAAACACCGCCTTCTACTCGCGGCTAATATACGCCACAGTTCTTAGTAACACGTTTCATTTTGCCGCCTCCGTGGTGCTCTACTGCTATACGCACGCGACGTTTGAAAACGCCCGCATCTTCTCTTCGCGTCGAATGGCCATGGCAGCGCTGGTGCTCTTTATATGCTCACCTGCGGCTGCATTTATGACCGCACCTTACTCGGAGTCTGCTGCTTCGTTTTTTAGTTTCGCCTGCTTGTACATGCGAGAGGTTTCCACCCAGGCTTTTGCAGTCAAGAAGACCATGGGCTTGGAGGAACAAAAAGATACAGAGCTGAACACCAGACTAGAAAATAAAGTCGAACCAGGTTCGAATGATATGAAACAAGGGAGTGATATGAAACAAGGGTGTGATATGAAGCAAGGTTCTGATATGAAACAAGGTTCTGATATGAAACAAGGTTCTGATATGAAACAAGATTCGAGTGATAAAGAACAAGATTCGAGTGATAAAGAACAAAGTTTGAATGTGAAACAAGGTTCGGATGAACTGGTGCTCAAGCCATATCATTACGCAGGCTTTTTTCCTGGTGCCCTGAGAAGCTCCGCTCTCTACATTGCTAGTGGCATTTTTGCAGCCTTCGCATTTGGCCTCAGGGCCAATTGTCTCTTGCTAGGCCTTGTTTACTTGTACGACTTGTACGCATTGGCTGGCCTCCCAAAAAGCCTTCCCTTGGTGGCAGGCCTGGTGTTGGGGATGGCCTTCGCAGCAGTGCAGGTGCATGGCTACGTGAGCGTGTGCTATGGCACTGGCCGCGGCGAGTGGTGTGATTCCATGGTGCCGTCGCTCTTTGCCTATGCTCAGGCGCACTACTGGAACAATGGCTTTTTAAAGTACTGGACCTTGGGCAACGTACCCAATTTCCTCTTTGCCGCGCCCACCGTGCTTTTTCTGGTGCTTAGCGTCCGCTTCTTTGCCTACATGTACCCGGTGGCCCGCGTGGTGCCGGTATTGGTGGTGAATGTGGCCTACATCTTTCTCCAGTGCTTCTTCTGGCACGTGCAGATCGTCACGCGCGTGCACACCTTCTTGCCCATAGTGTACTGGGTGGTGGCAGGCCTAGCGACACAGCGCAATGTGTACGGGCGCAAATGGGCACGTGTGGCTGTGGCGTACTTTGCCGTTTGGAACGTGTGTCAGGCGGCGTTATTTGCTGCGTTCCTCCCGCCAGCCTGATGCCTCTGGCTGTTGCGGGTCCGCACTGTTCTTTCGGTAATTATAGGCCCCTGCTGCTTCGGTGCATTTTTTGCGGCCGCACCTTGGATATCATTTCCTATTCGGGCGCGACTGACCGCTCGCTGATAACATCAACCGCCATAAATACGGGGATTTGCCGGCGCCAGGCCCATAGCTTATCGAAGAAACATTGCTAATAACCGTGGCTAAGTCGCATCATGTCTGAAATCCTCGACCTGCTCCAAACAAAGCATTACCTCTACATTGCCGCATTCTTGGCCCTAATTGCAGCCTATGTACACAAGCTAAGAAGCACCAAGCCAAAAGCTCACGTCCATGTTGTTCTGAACAAAAACAGAAAAATGGGCTGCTGGACCCCAGAGGACTTCAAGGCCCCGATCCCTCCGGCCTTCGCCAATTGGGACGTCAACAAAACAAAGCCCCTTCCCTACAGAGCGTTCAAGGACAGATACAGTATCACCATGGGCATCAGGAACATGGAATGGGACTCCTGGATCGAGTTGGACAACGAGTGGATGAAATATCATAGTGACAAGGTCAAGCGGGCCGCCGAATTGGGCAACGATGTGTACGGCACGGAGCCCGAGGCCAGAGATGCTGCGTTTGAGTTGCTCGAGGAATTCTGGAATTACTTGCCCAACAGGTACCCTTCCTTATTCAGGCAACTCAACAATGGACTAGAAAATCTCCTCACTGGTGAGGTGTTTGTGTTCAGAAACTGCAATCAAAACGAAATCAAGGAAGACCCCATGTTGATGGCAGGCAAGATGGTGCAGGACGACTTGGCCATCATGATGGAAGGCGCCGACGGAAACTACTACTTAAAAGCCGGCGCCATCATTTTGCCTGGCTTCTGGCGCTTCAAAGACAAGTACGGCATGTCTCTTAACGAGATCCACGAGAGCGGCGACGTGCCCAAATACAAGGAAAAGTTACAGACGGGAATGACCAAGTTCTTCACCCGTTTGACCTGCGACAAGCCCGTGGTACGCAACAACTACTTCATACAGACCGACGATAACTTGGCTTGGTCCACGTCGATTGGAAAAGAAAGCAACGAGAATGTGGGGTGGTACACCGCCAGCCCTGCATTGACTGCAGAGCAGTGTTACTACAGAAGTGAGAGACAGAGTTTGCGGAGGTTGCCCAGGTCTGGAGCGGTTGTTTTCACCATCAGAACATACTTTGCTCCCATCACTGAGATCTGCAGCGAGCCATATATTCCCAGAAGATTGCTCAACGGTATTGAAAGTTGGTCGGATGATGTCAAAGAATATAGGGGCTATGACATCTTCAAGGATGCACTTTTGCCCTACTTGAAGGAAGCTGCGGAGGCCCAGGAGAAGAAGGGCTTGGTTCCTGGCAGCGAACCTAACGTGTACCCATTCTAATAAAATGAGCGCATCGTGTATCAAGAGAATCTAAATAAATGAGCGCATCGTGGATCCAATTTATTTTAGAGGCCAAGTTTGAAGATAGGCCAGGAAAATGGCAAGTACCTTCTTGAGTTCAATTTCGTGAGCATGTTTCACTAGGCCCAAATGCTACTAAAAATTCGCATAACGTAGATTTCTAATATACAGATATAAAATAATACAAGGAGAGAAGTGAAGCAGCACCAGTACACTTACGATCTCTCACCTCTCAATCTTCTGGCCAATTGGATGTCCTTCTTTTGGATGGTGACTCTCTTGGCGTGGATAGCACACAAGTTGGTGTCCTCAAACAAAGAGACCAAGTAAGCCTCAACGGATTCCTGCAAAGCACCAATGGCAGAGGACTGGAACCTCAAGTCGGTCTTAAAGTCCTGGGCGATTTCTCTGACCAATCTCTGGAAAGGCAACTTTCTGATCAAAAGCTCGGTAGACTTTTGGAATCTTCTGATTTCTCTCAAGGCAACGGTACCTGGCTTATATCTGTGAGGCTTCTTGACACCACCAGTAGATGGAGCAGACTTTCTAGCAGCCTTGGAGGCCAATTGCTTTCTTGGAGCCTTACCACCGGTAGACTTTCTTGCAGTTTGTTTTGTTCTAGCCATTGTGAATGATGATAAAAAAACTTTTAGTGGGGCAGGCCAATGGAATTTATATGAGATGAAGGAGGCACACCGCTGCAAAACAAGCGGCCTGCACGCAGGAGCGGATAATGCAAGGATGGGAAAAGACACACTCTTGAGACCGAGTGCGCGGTGGAGGCGAAAAGACAGCGGATCGTCATGCTGGAATGTGCGGGAGGTGCACGTAAATGCTAGCACGCGACCGAGGCCACTTTTCGCAGGTGCGAAAGCAAGGCACCCCAGGAAAAGTCGCACTTTGTCGCAAAATGGCCATAGTTAACGGCTTCTCACGGTGCGCAGAAAATATCGCACCCCTCGAAGGCCACATTCCAGTGCGAGAAAAGAAAGGCAACCTTGGCTTAGCGGCGGCCTTCACATTACGTCCACAGCGAGAATTCGGCGAGAGCGCATTTCCCTCAAATATAAAATGCCGCCCGCGCCCGGGGATATTTTCTCTTTTTTATCTATTAACAACTAACTAAATTAACAATGTCTGGTAGAGGAAAAGGTGGAAAAGGTCTCGGAAAGGGTGGTGCTAAGCGTCACAGAAAAATCTTGAGAGATAACATTCAAGGTATTACAAAGCCAGCCATCAGAAGATTGGCCAGAAGAGGAGGTGTCAAGCGTATCTCTGCTTTGATCTACGAGGAAGTCAGAGGTGTCTTGAAGTCCTTCTTGGAGAACGTCATCAGAGATGCCGTTACTTACACTGAGCACGCCAAGAGAAAGACCGTCACTTCTCTTGATGTCGTCTACGCTTTGAAGAGACAAGGTAGAACCTTGTACGGTTTCGGAGGTTAAGCTGGTGCTTCTTTGGGTTATTTGTATATTATAATTTACGTATGGAAAGAATTCTTGTAACTGACTGCCTGTGGAGTACTGTGGATTCGCCAATGATTACTACTTTGGACGATCGGGACTTGCTCAGTAGACACGAAGCCAAATGTGAAGTGTCATGACTGCAATGTTCTGCATCACTTAGTCTGTATTGTTAGTGATTTTATGTTAGTAGATATAAATCGTTTTATTTTAATGTTAAATATTTATTTTAATGTATTATGTTAGGTATTATGTTAGGTATTATGTTAGGTATTATGTTAGGTATTATGTTAGTAGGTGTTTGTGTCGTAACGTAACATGACGTTCCGACACGTACAATGGTGGTTAGCTCAAGGCTTGGGCTAGCTGGTCGTGGGTCATTCCCTTGATCAAGATGTGCACGTGGCTGATTTCCCTGACACTCTGCAACGCTTCCCAATTGCGGAACCACACCAAGTTCTCGCGACGCACCCCTAGGTCCTCCACGAAGATCTTGTATAAGTAAGACTCGATAAGAGCACGGGTCTCGGGCGAAAGGTCGCCAATCACGCTGTTTTTGTCCGATTGAATCCGCGTTTTGCTCCAGAGACAGAGGTGGGTGACGTCGTCCTCTAAAAAGTACGGGAAGTCGTTTCTGATCAACTTCAAGTCGCTGGGATCCTCGAAGAGCTTGTGCCCCAGACTGCGGATCTGGATTTCTGTGTCCTTCAAGCCTTGCACGTCTTCCTGCAGTGCCCACTTGAGCGACTTGGTCACGAGATGCTTGAACACCGAAAAGTTGTTCTGCTTCAAGTGCTTCTTGAAGGCAATGTACTCCTCAGTCACCTGCTTGGATCTGGCAAGCGCCTCGAGCTCGTTGTCTTGAACGAGTTGCTTGACTTCACTCCACGTGAATGGTTTGTCCGAGATTTTGGAAGGTGCGGGCATGTCTGGGCTGTGAATGATGGTGAGTGGTGCTCTCACTTTGGTGTTTATTTGGAGTGTACTGGACATTTTGGTGCTCGCGGCGACGACAGATAAGGCAATGACAAGAGGGCGAACGATGACCAGCGGGCTGCTTGAAGACTTGAACAAAATGCCTTCACACTAGAGAAATGAAAGATGAAAAGACTGCTTTCAAAAATAAAGTGCCTGTTTTGGGGCGGTCTTTTCGTGAACTTTTTATCTGTGCTTGCCATGTTACATTTTTCCCCACTGTAACATATGTCCTGCAGACAGTATCGGTGCCCGGGTTGCACCCAAGGCTTGCAAGAAAGGGATCGAAACGAACGCGAGAGTGGCCAGAAATACTCCTTTGGATGTTCTCAGTGACTTTTCCGCTTGCTCCCTGGCTCGGTGACAAGGCTTGGCGGCCACCTTATCAGAGATGTAACCGCGATCAAGTCATCGGTACTGCATACACCGCCCCACGGCCGCACGTCTAAGAGCCATCGCATTCTCAGGAACCCGTCACAACAGAAACGGGAGGTGCATATAACAAAAAGGAAGGTGTGGTGTATATAACCCACGGAGAAGGGCCATAGAAAGACACAGCCAAAGAACGAAATCGGTAGGAATATTTGCCAAAACAACCAAATTCTCTGCATCACAGCACATGGGTAAGAGAGGGAAGACAACCTTTTCTTCCGAGCTCACATCATCTTCAGCAATGACTATGCATACCAAAGCTGTTCTTCTCCATCTGCAATTTGTGTTTTCAGTGTGCAGTGGAGAGACAATAAAGTAGAGCTAGTTTGTGAAGCCCCTGTAGAGACAATCAAGCTGCCCAGTCTCCTGTCTTAAGTGCAAGGTCGCTCTGGTGCGTAGTGACGCCTTGGCGCATAGAAGGTGGGTCACGTGACCTGCTGCTATCCGGTGGAGACTCGCCCATGAGCACGCTCTCGCTGTCATAGATAACGTGTTTACCCATCTAGAATTATCTTGCCGAGGAGTAATATATCATGCACAAACTCATAGTTCTTCGTCACGGAGAGTCTCAATGGAACCACGAAAACAGGTTCTGTGGGTGGATCGACATCCCCCTCTCGGAGAAGGGCGAACAAGAGGCCAAACACGCCGGCGAGCTTCTAGATAAGTACAACATCAAGCCCACAATCATGTACACCTCGTTGCTACAGAGATCCATCAAGTCCGGCTACATCATTCTCGAGACAATCCAGCGGTTGTGGATTGAGCACATCAAGAGCTGGCGCTTGAACGAACGCCATTATGGTTCTTTCCAAGGCAGAGACAAGAACGAGGTGTTTTTGGAGTATGGCAAGGAAAAGTACCAGTACTACCGGCGAGATTATAATGCGGTGCCTCCGCCCGCAACAAACGATCTATCAATAGACGAAAAATACGACAAGGTCGACAAGGCTTTGATTCCCTGCGGAGAGTCGTTGCGGCTTACCATGGAGCGGTTGATCCCTTTCATACAGTCAGAAGTGATTGAGCAACATGTATTGCGTGACCAAGAAACCGTGCTAATCGTTACGCATGGATCCATCGTACGCAGTCTCATCAAGCATTTCTGCGGTGTCAGTGACCAGGACATCAGCAAGATCAATGCGCCCACGGGCGTGCCGCTCGTGTTTGAGCTTGACGACCAGGGAAAGTTGATTGGAGACTATTATTGGCTTGATGAGGAGTTGGCCAAAAAGGGAATCCAGAAGGTGGAGATGGAGGGTCATACCTAGAATCACATAAGCCTGGGCATCTTGGGAGCTTCGTGGACCGCGATGGACCTGTTCCTGCAGAAAGTGCAGACCCTTACCGATGTGATGCTGCGACTGCGCAACAGATCTGCGGCTGATTCTAGGCCCAACTTTTTCATTACCGCAAGAATAGGTGATAGACTGATCCAGGCACACACTTGGGACAATTTGCGAGCAGTCTCAACTTGAATAATTTGCGCACACATGCATGTTGAGCAATCTTCCACAAACAAGCTAGCCCCAACGCAACTCGACTCGAGACGGCGAAAGGACCTTATCACAAGTTTTCGTTTCACAGGATTTTCTTTATTGCAGGTTTTCCCATCATAGAAATTTTCCATCACACAACAATTTCCGCCACAAAAAAGTGCCTCATCATACGATTGCAATATCGAAGATCGCCAATCAGTTTCATCATGTAGGAGAAGTTCCGGCTAGACACATCATGCAATTAGTTTTCCTAGGTGCGGAGATACACTCATGAAAATAACCACTATCGGAGATCAAAGTATATAATGTGGAATGATTCCATTGAACTCATTGATTGAGAAAATTTCTGAAGTCTGTAATATCATTATCAGTAACAAGCTAAAACACTTAGATTCTCAAGGACTTGTTGTCGGGTATTTTGGTGATGGGTACTTGCTCCATTGCCCGCCATATCGTGGTTTCTATGACGTTATGATGCGAAGTCCTAATTCGGCATCTCCGAAATTTGCGCGAGAACTATTTTGGTGTGGCTCCGGGGAATCCGAGAAAGTTCCCGCACTGTTTTGGAATGTCCTGGAACAATCGCACGCGGCGTAAAGCTTAAGTCCGAATTCTCTCCGTCTCTCTCAAATTGTCTATTTCCGCCGGCCATGTCACCGATTTTGGAAATAACTGGCCATTAGCTTGAGTGCTTTCTAAAGCATGCACAGGCTCGTGGCCTTCAAATGCGCTCTTTAGCTTTGCTTTTTGCAAGTTGCTTTGCTCGTATTGCTCTGACCCAACTTTTCGCAGGATCCCAATGCAATTGCCAACTACTGCCGGCAAAAGCCCGATTAGGGCTTCAAAAAAAGCTTTTTCAGCATATTCGTTGTGTTGCAGAAATCAAAGAACCGGTCCCTGTAGCTTCCTTTTTATATCCGGGACCTGTCATTTCTATTTGTGACATCTTTGTTATCTGTAGCCTCTTTTTGTTTCAGCTGGCGCTTTTGTATGCATTTGAGTCTATTCCAGATCCTTTTCGTTTCGCACTGCCCACATGCACCTCCTGACTCAATTAGTAATCTCTGCGCATACGCAGATATATATTGCCACCAGATCGCCACTGTTTCAGTGCCCTCCTAATTTCCCTCTTTTCCACCTTTGCGCTTTCTTTTGCATCCCTCATTAGAAGGCATCTGGAACATCTGCATAAACCCCTATATCGCTTTAATTCTCAATTTAAGGAGACTCAACTAAATTTGCTAACACCTGGCAGATATCTACACGCTTCCGAGGCTAAACTCAGAAGCCCCCACTCCCCGACTAGGCAGCTATCCCTTTTTCCGCTGCTTGGCCACTTTACTGATTCCAACTTGTCAGCTTACAACGGCTCCATTTTAGACGAACCGAATCCCGAAGACATGACTTCTTTGGCGGTGTTACCTTTAAAGAAATCTGTCAGCAATCTAATGGATGACGACTTGTGTATGGCCCCTGCAGCTGCCTCAGCTCAGGGATCCTTTTCCAGTAACTACAATCCTTCCATGGCCTCAGGCGCCACGAACACAACGCTTTCCAACTTACTAAATATCCCCGATTCGTTTATGGAACACTACAATAGAGTCAACAACTCGAGCAACACAGTCAATCAAATTTCTCAACCCATAAACTTCGACTCTTATGGCTCTTATAGTGTCGACTCTCAAGCACAAAAGTCATCCCCATTCACGTCATATGCATCTCCAGACTTCTACGAGCAGCAAATACTGCAGCCGCAGCAAACTACTTATATCAAGCCAGAATCTGTTCAGTTCAACAGCAAAGTGTCTAACCCCTTCAGGAGAAGCAGGATAACGACTATAGGCGAAACCCATGATGTCAAATCTAGAAAGGAGGACGATTACTATTTGTTCAATACTGACATACAGCCCTCGCAGTTGATGGATGGCAAGAACTTCTTCAACACAGAGAGCGAATTGGACAACTCTCTTTTTATTACGAATAACGACTTGGACACCATTCAACCCACGCGTTGCGACTGCCCCGTTCCTGGCTTCGAGGCTGACTATCTAATGGAGGACTTTGCTGAAGATGCCGAGATAATGAGTGAAGACTCTGACGACGACAACTACTTTCAGGATGAGGAGGATCTCCAGGACAACGTGTTAGATTTTACAAGCATGTCGAGTAATTTCTCACCTAGTCCAGAGGGGTTCATGAAAATCACTCCAAATGATATCCAAAGCCCTCAAGAATATGGCCTTGACGTCTGCAAGGTCAACTCCATTGATAGCATAGATATGCAACTAGAAAACAACGAACTCGAGCCAGCCGATGATGATATGTTGTTTGAAGAAAACGTCCTGCCTTTTAAAAAGGAAGTTGATACCTTCGACCCCAGCAACTTTGCTGAAGAACATCACCAAACGGCCGCAGAGATTTCCGCAACGAATCCAAACCACCAATGTGAGTTAATAAATCCTATGACGGAAAAGCCTTGCAATAAGCAGTTTAGTCGGCCATACGATTTAATTCGTCACCAGGAAACTATTCATGCATCCAAGAAAAAAATATTCAGATGCGTGATATGCGAAGGAAGATTCAACGGAGGACAAGGCAACGGAAAGCTGAAGACGTTTTCCCGGGGCGATGCTCTCTCACGTCACATAAAGGTCAAGCATGCTTTGGGTGGTCAGGAGGCCTTGGATCTCATTAATGAGGCCAAAGAAAATGTGGAATACATTCTGGTTTAGATGTTGGGAGGGTTTTTATGCTGTTTGTTTTCAATAATTTCAAATCTCCGCTGTACATAGATATACAATGAACAAAGTAAGTGCATAAATGCAGTTTTAGACGATTATTTGGCTGAAGCGATACTTGCATTTTATGTATGTTGTTCTACAGAATATACGTACACTGATTTTATTAAATCCATGTAGACCAAGACCACGGTCCAAATCACGATAGGTTGTCGTATCACCCGCGGCGGCACGTGGAATGGCCAACTTCCATTCTATAAAGGACCAATACATTTGTAGCTATGGCCAGTAATGATCTACATTCAGACTCAACAGACCCAGGATTCAACGACGGATGGGCGAAGATTAATGCGAAGGTAACGTGCTCATCTCGTACCTGGGGATGGTCTGAGCATTGTCTTTAGAGTCTTGCCTAGCAAAGTAGATATATTGCCCCATGATGACGAGATCAAGGAACATCTGAAACAAGGCAGCCACGATGAACACCAAAGATATGTTGTTGGTACCGAAAAAAAGGTAGCCGAGCTTCATGCAGTCACCGCCGAGCCAAGATATTAGGAGAATCAGTTTAAAGTTCTGGACACTCCTCAAGCGCATGAGAATTAGGATCTGCGGCAAGGGAAGAAGCGCCTCGATGAAGAGCCCTAGCGTGCCGAGAAAGGAGTTGAACCAGGCGGACTTTTGCAAGACGATGGTGAGCACGAAGAAGAGAAGCGCAAAGTACTGGATGAACTTCCAGTATCTCCTCTCTTCGATCCATTGCCAGAAAAGAAACGGGCGCTTGTAATAAACGTCGAAGGGCTTGACCAAGAAGATGATGTAGGCCCGCAAGTAGGCCAAGCACAAGTGGAAGAAGGTGGAGTAGAAGCGAGGGTTCTCGTACAGATTCAGCGAGAAGTTGAGCTTGGGCACGTCCACCAAGTTGTCGTTGATTTTGGGTAGCGGCTTCAAGGAGTCTGGGTTGTAGTTGACCGGGCGAAACTTGAGCGACACCTTCAACAACACGCATTGGATGAACACCATGACGATGGCTTGGTTGAGCAACGAGTTTTCGTAGGGCGAAATGAAGTAGTAGAAGATCTTGAGAATCGACGACATGATCATTGTGGCACAGATGTCGATGGAGAACCCTACCGACGTCTTTTTCTTGTATATGCTATAGCTGGCAGTACCGTAGGTGTATAACGGCGCCAACGAGATGAGGAGGTTGGTGAGTACCTGGAGGTCGGGAAGAACCTCCAAGATCGTGGTATAGTTGGGTAGTAGGGACTCAAACATGGTGTGTAGGTGTAACGGTTTCTATCAACATCAATCAGACCTGAGTAGCGATGGATAGACCAATGGGTAGGCTTCAACGAGGGTGCGGTAACGAATGCAGACAAGATGATGGGTTAGATGATGTGATGGTGAGATGGGTGATTTTGAAATGCGATTGGTGATGCGATATGATGAACTATGGATGGGCTGTGACTTAATGCGATGACAGGTGGTGTTGTGGTGTGCATGACGTTCCTATATGTAGTAGTGATTGCCAAGAAATGCGCAATCCAGTCCATGGATGGGCCTGGTGCTTGTCGTGCATGGTCGTGGTGACTGGGAAATCCTTCAACCGGAATAATCGTTCTACCTTTGTGTGTCGGTCAATTGCTTATATGTGCACAACAATGCATGGAGCTGAGTATCCCGTGACTTGCATGTTACTTGTCACCAAGACCGCTAACCCCAGAGCCAGTGTACGAGTCGAATAGCCTTGTGGTAGGGACCCAAGAAAATGTACTAAGAGACTACACTAACCCTAATAATAGCTGGTAATCCCCGATTTATGTTGCTTCCTGGTACGCATCAGTGTGGATCTCCAACTAATCTACGGATTAAACCAACTTATTATACACACACATGGCATGTGACTTCGGCCACCATGAAAGGCAAATTTGCTCTCGAGTGCCGCATAGTGCCTAAGTGCTCAAATTGCTGTTCGTATTTCTTGAAGCAGAACAATAGGCACCTGTCTTTTAATGATACAAGACTTCACACGCTCTTATTGTTACACGCTCCATACGCAATGGGCTAGCGTAGCCTGTCCTTGGCATGCTGACTCATCATGTTTGCGTCATTTAACATGCCGCGAAACTCCGAAACTCCGAGGAATAGTGGCCTTGTCTTAACCAGGTGGCTGCTCGGTCGAAAGGAAGATGCGGGTCCGACGTCGGCGCGGCGTGCTCGCCGTACCCCAGAGCCACTCCCGGCTTGTGTGCACGCCCAGGCCTGAACGTGAAAAGTGAGTCTGTAATGCCGAAGTCCCTTGTCGCTTAGAGCTTACACGGATTCTTGGCAAGAAGAAGCCCGTGTGGCACAGATGTTTCGCAGGTAAATCCTCACGCTATGATGGCAACCGCCGCAATTTCGTACAGCCCCGGAGTTTGTAGCCCCTTCCAGACCCGTGGTGTTCCTGCACAACCCCGGCTCTCCGTATATCCGAGGCACCGAACGGGCAAGCGGAGTCGCTACACAAAAGTCTGGGGTAGCCATGGGGATTCTTGCAGTATAAAGTGAGACAAAATCCGCCGAAACTGCTGACTTTTTTTCTAACCATTAGTTAGCTACTTATTTGCTATATTTTTATTGCTATATATTGCTATAGAATCCATTGCTATATAATCTAGCTATCCAAGATGCCTTACACTAAAATCAACGTTGATGAAGAAGACAAGTTCTTCCAGGACCAGGTTGCTGAGCTTAAACAGTGGTGGTCACAACCCCGTTGGAGCAAGACCAAGCGTATCTATACACCCGAGGAGATTGCTGCTAAGAGAGGAACCCTCAAAATCAGCTACCCATCCTCCACTCAAGCTGACAAAATGTACGAGCTTGTTAAGGAACATGATAAGAACAAAACTGCATCCTTCACTTTCGGTGCTTTGGACCCCGTTCAAGTTTCCCAGATGGCCAAGTATGTCGACTCTATCTACGTCTCTGGTTGGCAGTGTTCTTCTACTGCCTCTACCTCCAATGAGCCTTCCCCAGATTTGGCTGACTACCCATACGACACTGTCCCAAACAAGGTTGAGCACTTGTGGTTTGCCCAGCTCTTCCACGACAGAAAGCAAAGAGCTGAGCGTTTACAGATGTCTAAGGAGGAGAGAAAAAACACCCCATACATTGACTACTTGAGACCTATCATTGCCGATGCCGACACCGGGCATGGTGGTTTGACTGCCATCATCAAATTGACCAAGTTGTTCATTGAGAGGGGTGCTGCCGGTATTCACATCGAAGACCAGGCCCCAGGCACGAAAAAGTGTGGTCACATGGGTGGTAAGGTGTTGGTCCCAGTGCAGGAGCACATCAACAGATTGGTCGCCATCAGAGCCTCCGCAGACATCTGTGGCTCCAACTTGTTGGCTGTGGCTAGAACCGACTCTGAAGCTGCAACTTTGATCACCTCCACCATCGACCACAGAGACCACTACTTTGTGGCCGGTGCCACTAACCCCGACTCCCCAGACTTGGCTGCATTGATGGCCGAGGCTGAAGCTTCGGGCTTGAACGGTGACAAATTGGCCAATATCGAGGCAGACTGGAACAAGAAGGCCGGCGTCAAGTTGTTCTCGGAGGCAGTCATTGACGCAATCAAGGCTTCTTCTCTTTCCAACAAGGACCAGCAGATCGCCAGATTCACCGAGAAGGTCAACCCATTGTCTGAAACCTCCCATAAGGAGGCTAGAAAGCTTGCCAAGGAGATCTTGGGCAAGGATATTTACTTCAACTGGGATGCCTCTAGAACCAGAGAGGGTTACTACAGATACATTGGTGGTACTCAGTGTGCAGTGATGAGAGGCAGAGCATACGCCCCATACGCCGACTTGATCTGGATGGAGTCTGCTTTGCCAGACTACGCTCAGGCTAAGGAGTTTGCCGAGGGTGTCAAGGCTAAGTACCCAGACCAGTGGTTGGCATACAACTTGTCTCCATCGTTCAACTGGAACTCCGCCATGAGCGCCTCTGACCAAGAAACATACATTCTGAGACTTGCCAAGTTGGGTTACGTGTGGCAGTTTATCACCTTGGCCGGCTTGCACACCACTGCTTTGGCAGTGGACTCGTTTGCCAAGAACTACGCCGAAATCGGTATGAAGGCGTACGGCCAACAGGTTCAAAAGCCCGAGATTGACCTCGGCGTCGAGGTGGTCAAGCACCAAAAATGGTCTGGTGCCGAGTACATTGACTCCTTGTTGAGGATGGTTTCTGGAGGTGTCACATCCACTGCTGCCATGGGAGCCGGAGTCACCGAGGATCAGTTCAAGCAGAAAGCTTCTGGTAAGTTCTAAGCTTAGCGTAGACTGAATCAACTATTAGTTAGACCTTTCACGTATTACTAGTGCGCTTTGAAATTCGGCTCTTGCTCCCGAATTCGGTATTTGAGTGTCATCAATAAATTCATGGTTAGCGATTACCATGTGCTCATGACTTAGATGACCTTAATCACTTGCAACCTCCTGCATGTGCCAAGTAGATCAATGCGAAGCTCATCTTTACCTGTAGCCCCTTCACCTCTCCAGCTGATCCACTCAGCTATGGGGTTCATCTCTGTTGGGCACAAAATCAACATTAAGAGACGCCGCATAAACCCCCCACTTCCGAGTTACGCGGTTCTGGAACACCTGCGAGTCAGGCCTGTTGCAAGAGTTTCAGGGCCCTCGCGCTCCCTCCAACGCTTCAGAGCCTCTTCTTCACCTCAACATGTCAAGTTTACCGACCTACCTGCAGAGATACTAATACTGATCTTTTGTCTTGCTGGAGTAGGCAAAGAGAATATGCTACCGCTCACTTGCCGCTTTCTCAATCGCCTTCTATCGCCGTCAAAGAACAGGTGGGTAATAGATTGGGTGGTTGAAACCAATTTTACCGCCAACTTAAATGAAGGAATAGACGGGGCGCTTTGGAAGCTGAAATTACAGGCAGCAGCATCCTTGCTTCCAGAGTACTACAAGGATTTCAGCATAATGGACAGGCTATATAATGAGCCCTTGGCAGTAGCACACACGGGCCAAGCCATAGATCTGCGTATTTTTGAGTTTCCTTTTGTCAGTGCAGAGATCGTCCAACTAATACACGATAATTATGGGGGAATCATGACAGATTCCCACTCAATTGGTGTTCAGCAAAAACACAGACCGAAGTATTTGGAATGGAGGCTATTGGTGCTCGAAAAATTCGTATGCATGGCGAATGAGCCTGATCGCATCATGGAGCCTGTATCTGATGAGAGTGCTGAGGATCTCTTGGCCCAGGCGGAACTGGCAGTGTCAGAGTTCAGACAAGTGCATGATTTGACTGGGTTTTCTCCCCAAACAAGAAGCCACACCCAGTCCTTCGATGGGATTGAGAGCATGCCTCTCGAGACTCTTCGCAAAGTGCTTTCTATCCGTCGATTGTATGGGACGGAAATTGCGAATGTATCAGGTTTGCTCTTGACCGTTTTCAAAAGCAATGCTGTTGTTGACATTGGAACATATTCTGAGCTCGTGAGTCTTCTACCTCTTGACTCTTGGTCTTCAAGAGACATTCTCAATCTCCTCAGGACATTTGAATTGTGCCAAAAGAGAATCTACTCCGTGCCTCACGAGCAGCGCGAATCACACCCTTTACAAGCAATAATCGAGCCGTTGTATGATTTGGTTCGAGAGGTATTATCTTCTCAATATCGCTTGGGCCAGCATGAAAATACCGAATCTATCTGGCAAGTGGTCCAGGAAATCCAGATCCCGGAGCTCCTTGATCATGTCATTAAACTAGGAGGCACCATGTCCCTCGATCTAATCTAGCATTTTCTACATCAATATTACGAGTATTTCTATTGCATACCGAAGGTCAATGATAATTCGTGTTAAATTCATGTCTGGCGCCTGACTCGCAAGCGCACATTCCTCGTGCTCAATGGTTTTGTGGGAGTTGTTGGTTTTGCTGTGGATGGGGGATAGGTTTTTGGTGTTCCTGCTGGTAAGGATCAGCTAAGGTCTGCTGCATTAATGGGTTAGGGTTGGCCATCTCATAAAACCATGGGTGTTGCAACGCCTGTCTGGCAGTGATTCTGTCCTCTGGGTTCATTTTCAACAAGGAGTTCAACAAGTTCAAACCCATTGCATCTAAGTTTGGGATGATAGATCGCAAGTCCTGGGGCACGTAAGTTTGCCATTTTTGTTTGAAGTTGCTGTATTTCTCCACACCCGGCCACGTTCTATTGTTGGGTGTACCCATTAAGCGGAAGATCTTGTTCAACTGGTCGTCATTGGCAGAACCAGGAAACAACGGTTTTCCTGTGCACATTTCGGCAAATATGCACCCCGCAGACCAGATGTCGATCGAAGTGGTGTACGAGCGGGAGCCCAATAGGACGTCGGGCGCTCTATACCACAAGGTGACCACCTCGTTGGAGAAGGAGTTGAATGGGATTCCAAAGGCACGAGCCAAACCAAAGTCGCCGATTTTCAATTCTCCTTTGTTGTTGATCAACAAGTTCTGTGGTTTGAGGTCTCTGTGAAGAACGTAGTTATCATGGCAGAACATGATACCCTTCAAAAGCTGGAACATAAACAGCTTTACCACCACCAAGTCAAGGGCTCCGTTGTTTCCATGGAGCTCCATGTACTTTTTTAGGTCTTTGTCCATGAACTCAAACACCAAGGTCAACTTATTTTCAGTGTGTATGACGTCAAACAAAGTAACGATATTTTCGTGGTCTAGCTCTTTCATAATGGAAATCTCCCTGATGGCTGTAGAAGGAGCACCTTCCTCGTTATCCAAGCTGATTTCTTTCAACGCAACTAAGGCCCCGGAAGCACGGTTTCTGCCCTTGTAGACCGTAGCGTACGTGCCCTCCCCAAGCTTCTCGAGCTGTTGGAATCTGTAATTAGTATGAGATTACGTTTCCGAACCAATGTCGATGACATACTGAGATGATGAACTGGTCATTGCACTTGATGACCCTGAACTTGAGTGATAGTTTCTCTGGCTGGCTCTGGAAAATCCCTGTGGGGCTGTACAGGTCTTTTTTTAATTAGTCGCGCGTGCCTACGACCTTATTAATACATTGAAACGGGGCCAATAAAAGAGGCATGGTCATGTTTGTTTTTGTACCTTTGGCCGAAGTTGGTTATATTAAGTAGAGTTGGAAATACATGCTTGCTGAATCTTGAAGCTCTTGTAGCAATGCTAGATTTTTGGTGGCTCATTTTTGTTTCGATGTTTGGACTTTTCCTTCAAGTGTACCTGCCAGCTGCGAAATACTGACCATTTCTCGACGCATGTACACTTTGCACTACAGTTGAATATCTAATTGGACTCAAGTTCCTTTCTAGGGTTTCTTCTCTGGGGCATCTGTTCTAGTGGTTTTTTGGGCTCTTGCTCATCAACTCCATCAGATTCTCCACCCATCCTTCAGCACCACCTTCCGACGCAAGAATATCCAACACGCGGATCTCAGTACACTCTCTTGTCTCGTTGTTGAAAGGCTCCTTCTTGGTCATTCCTATTAACGCCGCGTTCCTGGTGCTGGGAATGCGCAAAATCTCCTTTTCGGCAGCCCAGCCCATCTTATGACACAAGTCCTCAACGTGGTCCACCAAAGACCCGTACATCGAGGCGTTTTTGGCTGCGGGTTTCCCGGACTCAGTCTTGGCATTCTTGGGGTGCTTCTTGGGCGAAAATCTTACCTTGGCCCCATTGAGAGCATGTGAGCAACAAGGAATCACCATGAATGGATAGTTCAACAACGGCATCCAGCATGTGAGCTCGTCCGAGTGGTTTCCTATTAGGAATGTATTAGGTGGAAATTGCTCAGTCGTGCATACCATTGACAGCTCCAAGAGATTGGCCGATGAGTAGTACTTCATTAGCGGAACGTCGCCTGTTTGGATTTCAGGCACCTGGAAGAGCCTTCCGTTATCTGTGATGTAAGGCGCCATTCGTGCCATGGCCGGATGCGGTTTGAGGAGCACACCAGGTATGATAATCTGCTCAAAGAGATTATCCTGGACTTGCTTTGGGTAGGTTTTCCAGCTCTTTCGGGCGCGTGCATCGATACCCTTCCCCCGGAATCCTTCCATGATTAATATATGTACAAGTAGACCGTTTCCACACCCAAGGTCTCTGAACTCAAAGTCCCTGTCGGGGTAACGGGCATTCCACAACTCGATTAAGAAAGCTGCCACGGCCAAGTCCTCGAACACATGTTTCTTCGGGTCCGTTTTCTCCACCCAGCTGCTGACCAAATGGCCCGAGTACTTCTTCTTTAATTGGATGTACCTGTTCTGGAATGCAATTCTTGGCACAATCAAGTCGTGGTTGACTCTCTTTTCGTAGCCTAGCTTTGCTCCCTTGGAGTGCTTGCTCAGGGTCTGCAAGAGCCGAAGAGCAATTCTCACGGGCCGGTCTGCCGCCTCAACATTGCGGAGTTCTTGGTCTTCCTCGAAAGGAATGTAGTGGATTGAGATTCGTTTCTTGCTGTAGAGTATGCCCACAGCTTGGACTGGAGGGAGGTAGAATGGGACTTCGTCCTGCTTCTGAATATGCGGTACGTACACCACCAACGTCGAGTCATCACCCGTGAACAACGCACACGTTTGGTTGATGATGTGGTCTTTGTATGGATTTCTTGGAATGATTCTTCTTATGTAGGACATGGATGGCTCCAATGGTATGGTGCTTCGGTCAAGCGGCACTTTTCGGAGCTTAATGTCTGCCAAGTCTCTGTAGAGGATTTCGTCCTCAGCACTGGATTTCTCAAAACTGGGGAGTTCCGGGGAGGAAGTCTGGATGATGGTCGACTGGTCGCCGCTATACGAAGCTTCCTCGAGGATATCTGCTCTAAGGATCACCGTGGAGTTGATATTGGGCTCCTTAATCAAGTGGCACATGGCAGTTTGGAAATGGCTGGCGCCAAAGTCGGCTTCGTCTTCATAGATGGGAACCCAAGGGTCGCCCAAACAAGAGGCCTGTTTCGCTAGAAGCTCCAACTCGGGCTCTTTGGGTGCTCTCTTCATAGGGACGGTGATTTCTGGAGTAAAATTTCGCGATGCTCTTTGCATGGGGCCGCGATCGCTAACAAGCCACATCTGTTAGACCCCCGATGGGTAGCACACTACCCATCGGACACTACCCATCAGGTCAGATAAAGCCTACGCTGGTCGATCAGAGGAGAGATATCGACATTATCAGCGTCGATAAGGCAGCGTTCCGGAGCCGGAACGGATTAGCTATCCTGCACCTTATCTCGTTGCTCCACTGCTGTTAAGTCACGGACAGATAAGAAATGCCGCAGTCTATATAACCACTTGAGTCCTCCTCTCGAGGATGACTAACTAGGTACCAGGCGCACCAGAATCTAACAAGAGACTATCTAGATTTTTCCCTTTTTATCAAAATATCATGAATATAAAGTATACTCACCGCTGCCAATATGCTGAAGGTATTTACCTGCGCCTGACAATACCTTCTTACTGATGCGTGCCGGTAAAGCGCATGACGGGCAAATAGATGTAACTTTTGATCATATAGATGCAGAGCAGTTCGATTGTGTTACACGTATGCCGTTAATGCGTCGTGGATGGCATTAGTTGACCGCTATAAAGCATTATGTGAAAGGAGTGTTAGGCGGAATTACAAGTGACGAAGATGATGGGAGTTAGAGGAATGGCTGAATACAGATTATAGAGACATGTGCTTAGCAGAGACGTTTATAAGACTGCTTGCAAAGTGTGTGCGAAGATCTATGGAGTCTGTAAGATAAAATTGTGTCTTGGTAGTTAGCGTGAGGCCCAGATTGTTTTGCTTAGTACTTGATGGACACAATGGCAGGGGCGGGTACGTGTGTGTCGGAGGAATGTGTGAAACTAGATGCAGCATGAAAGCGTGTAAAGGGTATAAATCAACGAATCAACATAACTAACTAGGTACTAGGCGCACCAGAATCTAACACAATCTATAAATCTATGAAATACGCTTCGCTCACTTCCAGGAATTTGTGCTTCTTGTAGCAGTAGTGGCACTTGAACACCTCCGCCCCGTTTTTGGTCAATTGTCTGACGCTGTCTTTCAATGCCAAATGACGGCAATGGCCAAAAACCACCACTGGGTTGGCCATGGGCACCAAGACCTTGTTCTTGGACACGAATACCGGCTTCTGCAGTTTGAGCAGCAAATCCAGCTCTGAAATCTTGCTCACCGTCACAAGAGGCATCAACTGCTCTTTGGAAATAGGGCAGATGAAGAGCGGATGGTAGTTGAACAAGAATTGGTTCTTATCTGGGATCTGGAATGGCAAGTCTCGCTTGGACACAACCGTTGACTCGTGCTCATGAACGTCGGAGGGTTTCGACCTCTTGAGTTTCCGCTGTAAGTGACTGTATCTGTAGAAGTTGGGGAGATTGACAAAACCTGACAAGATGCTTTGGAAGAGGGAGGACTCGCTTGAAAGCGAGAGATCGGCGCAAAACTTGGCAACAAAGTCATGTGCAAGGGTGGTGAACAAAAACTGCGCCTCATGGATATTGTGAAGATTGTCCAAAAGCTGAGTGACGAATCTTGTTTCCTTAGTGTTGCGTTTGCCTTTCTCACAGCTGGCCACGTAGTTGAGCATGGTCATTTGCTTCAAGTCTCTAAGATATGACTCCATTTGCAAATCGCCTTGCGTGAACAAAATGCAGGTGATCAAGGGAGACATATCGTTGAGGAAGTTGTGGAAAAACGCTGGGAATTTTTGCTTAGCGTAAGTGTAAGCATCGAAAATAGACTGGTCGGGAGTCTTGTTTGAGCTTGAGCTGAGAAGAAGCGCAAATTGTAGCATGTGGAACTTGAAGGAGATTTTTTCGTACTCTGCATTGTTGGGGTGATTTCTGCTTTCTAGCCAGTCTAAGACATTGCTCAAGTCATGGCGAGTTTCAATGTCAGACACTATAACGCTAAGATTCTTGAAATCTCTCAAGGTACTCGGATCGATTTGACTCTCCATAGAATACTCCTTCAAGAGCTCCTCTGCGATTGTGCCTTGCCCGGTCTTCAACAAATGTAGGATGATGCTTTTCAATAGTTGGTCCTGATTGGACTGCTGCGCTCTGCTTAGTGAAGATTCGCCCTGATCCCTGCACTGCTTCTTGCATGGGTACGAAGGGAGCTGTAGGGGGAAGGTATAGGCATCGTCCAAGTTGATGTTCAACTTCTGAACCACATTCTTCAGGAACTTGGTCACCTGCGCGTTATACTTCTTGAGGCCATCGATGGAGCCCTGGTACCAAACCAGACAAGACTTGTCAAGGCTCTGATGTAGTTGAATGGCCAGCATTCCAGTGTTTTTGGGACCACTTGCTTTGGCCCTCGATGAATCCAAGGGCGTGACTCTGCCCTCGCTGATTTCCATATCCACAAACTCATGATCAGCTGTGGCCAACGAGTGTTTTCGGGACCTGAGAGAATCCTCCACTTCCTTGCCTGCAATTTCATCAATTTCATTTGGTTTTTGGATTGCCGTTGCATCTGGCGCCTGGTTGCCTTGGGTGGCTTGCGTGTCGATTTGGGTCTGCAAATGTGACTCGATTTGCTTTAGGCTGTGGAGAAAGGCGTCGGAGCTTTCGAGAAGTTTCGTAAGCGACGATGACGCCGAGTCGTTCAAAGAGCTCAACTCTGTGTCTATCGTGTTCAATATTTGTGACATTCGAAGTAACTAGCAGGGTGTTTCGCACATGAAGGGTGATAACGAAATCTGGGGCAAGTCGCATCATGTGCCGACTCGGGGCCAGCACGCCAAAGATGCCATACCAATTAAAGAAAGGCACAAAGCAGTGCTACAAAAGGCTACTAAGAATATGATTTCGTTTTCCAAGAATACCTTCCTTTCCAAGAATACCTTTCCAAGAATACCTTTCCAAGAATACCTTCCTCTCCAAGAATACCTTTTTTTTTCACTCATTGAATACCATTTCGTTTTCTCATTCTATCATGTACTGCTCGTGCAGTCTGTAGCCACAGTCTATGCAGTCGTCCCTACCTACCAACTCATGTTCATGTGCCATAGTGGGCGATGACTAATGGCCATTCTGACATTGGGAACTTCATATCCATCCACAGCCTTTTCCTCGAACTTCGATCTGTTCGCTGCTTTGGGAGGCTCAGTTTTCAGCACGTTGAGCGTAGAAGAGGACTTTCCGCTGATCATGGTGGATGTCCCAACTTTTGGACCAAGTTGTTCTTTTTGCTCTCGAATGGTGGCAACTGCTGTACCAACGAGCGTGCAAACTCGTTCTTTTTCGGTGCCGTTGACGAGCAAGATGGCCACCTTGAGGAACTCGTGTGCCCTTGTCTGCACCTCCAAGTCCAAGGAATAAGACTCCAGCTCAAAGAGATCTAAAATTTCCGGAACAAAGTCTTCATCCGGAAAACGCGTGAGCAATTAATGCGTTCATGAGAAGAGCGTCTGCTCATTGGGAACTTCAAGTCAGAACGTCTATACCGTTATAGCTGCCTCATCTCTATCGGCTAAATGTCCAAGAAGTCCGCCTTGACCAACAACTCCAAGGCTAGGTCTGTTCGGATGTTGAACTCGGGCACTTTCGTCGCGTCGTCTTGGTCTTTGTATTTATGGTAGTAATGAAGGTAGTCCACCACCACCTCCAAGATTTCGCCGTCCATATCCAAGTTGATGATTCCTGTTTTTCCTTCCTCAAACTCCTCTGAGCTTCGGAGAACGGGCGAGATCAGTGCTACTTCTTTGAGAACCAGAAACCTGAAGTTATCTGTGGAGACTAGGGTGACGTATGACATTTGGTGCTGGTCCTCTGCTAGTACTGATCACTAATATAAATACTGGTAATGCCCTGGTAACACTAGTCTGGAATAAGCCGCCTTGCCAAAGTAGTATGCCTGTACTGTATGCCTGTACTTGCGTGTTGAGTATGGCCTTGATTCTATTCTTCAGTAGCGTACGGACTTGAAATTGCCCGCGACTCGTCCCGCACCAGAAATACATTACCATAGCCCAAGTACATCAATATCAGCTACACTCCTTTGAATACCCTCCAAGACAACTTCTTTGAGCATGCACAACCCCAGCTTGTCATGGCAAAAGCTTCAAAATGTCTACTATAGTATCCGGCCTTGCTACGAGTCTCTACAGTGGAACATCGATAACCTCTACATAAACTATCGAATGGCCGTTTCCGACCATACTACGCTAATTGCGTTGGCCACGAAATCGGTGCCAGTCCCAAATGTCATAGAGGTCTACTCTCTAAGCGGTGAGAGGCTCTGGTCAATTGTGTACAACTCCACCACTGACGATCATATAGTTGACTTTGTCTTTTATGGCGAGCTGCTCTGTGTGGTGCTTTCAGGCGGCAAATTCAGAATCTACAGCGATTTTTCCGGCACATTCAATGAGTACTCTGTTGCTGATAACCTCTTCAAATTATCGTGCAGATCTGACATCCCTGAGTCCGAGGCGTACTCTCGTGCAATCACTGATTTGGAAGCTGGTAATAGAGCAAAGCCGCTTCTCAACGCACATGTGTGGGGTCCTTACCTTGTTTTTTTTTGCCCAGACTCGCTCATATTCACAGACTTGAGGACTTTTGCCTCTTACGAGGTGTCTTTGGCCAGCATGCAACCGGAAAAAACCCATTCAAAGACTTTGCTCTCGGCCACTGATACGTCCATTGCGTTTCTCTTGGCTTATGACAAAACTGTCTTCACAGTGCAGGCCAACTTCTCTGATTTATCCTACGAGCTCGTGGACGAGGGCCTCACCGATGGTCCGTTTTCCATTATTTCCGTATCTGCCAACGGCAACTTCATAGCATTGCACAATTCCTCATCGAGTAAGATCTTTGTCATCAACAAGACCTTCAATAAGATGCTTTTGGAGTACGATACTTCGAACGAGTCGGGATCTCCGTATATGATGGAGTGGGCAGGCAACGATGCTATAGTTGTATCGATGCGAGACGAGATCAAACTCATTGGCCCGGGGCAGAAGTCGATTTCGTTTTTTTATGACATCATCGAATATGACGGGCTCAACATGGATATCTTTCCCAGTGAGGTGGGCGGGGGGAAATCTTCCTTTAACGTCCCGTTTATCAAGTCTCAAAAAGACGGGCTCAAAATCATCACCAACAATAAGGTGGAGTTCCTAGGAAGGGTGCCTGAACTGTCAGTAAATATTTTCCTGGTGGGCTCGTCCCACCCGTCGTCTATATTACTCGATTGTGTTGAAAAGTTGGCCCTGCAGGCGTCCAAAGCAGATTCCAACATTACGCTTTTGAAAAGCGAAGACTCGTTGGATGAAGCTTTAAAAGAATGCCTAGATGCATCCCTCGAGGAGTTTTCTCCTATATGGCAGAAGAAAATCTTAAAAGCCGTGTCCTTCGGAAAGATTTATGTGGATAGCTTTGACGCTAACCAATACTTGCAGGTTTTCAATACCATTAAGGTCATGAATCAGCTCAGGAGCCCCGAAATTGGCATTTTTTTGACCTATACGGAATTGTTAGCCGTAGGCTGGTCAGGAGTTATCCAGATGCTCCTAGTGCGTTCCCAATACTTACAAGCTTTGAGCATAGTAGATATCTTGGACCTTAAAGAGTGCAAGGACATGATCTACATCCAGTGGTGCTGTTCGAAAATCAAGAAGGAATTGTCGATGACGGACGTCGAACTCTTCAAAATCATCTCCAAGAAGTTGCTCTCCGCTCAGGCACCCAAGGAAGCTTCCAAGTCCGGCAGCAATGTCCATTCGTTACCCAAGAATCATTTATCAGTGTCTCAGATATCAAATGTTGCTTTTGAGGAGGGCAGAATTGATTTATGTAAGCTTTTGATTGATTTGGAGCCCTCGGTATTGAAGAAGGCCAACCAGCTCTTGCAAATCGAGGATGTGGAGCTAGCATTCATCAAATGCTTCCAGACGTGTGATTATGATCTATGCAAACTCATCTTGCTACATCTCAATGATAAATTGAGTAAGGTTGAGCTTTATCGGATACTAAATCAAAACGAATTAGTGGGAACTGCCAATCGAGAGCTCAAGGAGGATGCACACTTGCGACAGATATTCCGTGAGAACTTGTTCATAAGCGGAGATCTCATCAGCAAATTCTGGATCCACAATATAGCAAGGCATGACGACAAGATGTTGGATTCATTCTACAAGTATGGGGAGAATACTTCCGAAAGAAACTTGAGGCTGATAGAGAAGTTCTTACGCTCCTCAACTGAGCTGTCAAGCTCCAATTTTGAAGAGACTTACAAGTACCAAAAGAGCAAATTATCTGGATTCAAAAACTATTCTAATTTCAAAAGCATCATTTCTCCTCATCTCGAAATCCTTGATTTGAAACTTCGACTTTCCAACATATACCAGCAGTCGTTTTTCGAAGAGAAGTCACTCAGCGACGTTCTTGTGAAGTTGATCAAGCTCGGCCAGTTCAAAACAGCTTCAAAGGTTATCAAAGAGTTTCGTTTCTCCCCAGAAAAGTATTGGATGCTTGTGTTGGATTTCACCTGCAAGAACAAACAGTTTGACAAGCTCGAGAAATTCGTGTTTGAAGAAGTTACTGAGTCCCATCCCAAACCATGCATTGGATTCGAAACCATTATCCGAACCTGTGTGGCCTACGGCGGTCCAAAACATTTGATTTCGGCATTCATCAGCCAATGTCCAGAAATGAAGATACTGCGGAAAATCGAGTTGTTTATGGAGAATGAGGATATGATTCTGGCAGCAGAGGTGGCTTTCCAGAGCAGAGATGCAGATTTATTAAGGTCTATAAAGGCCAACTTAAGCATGCGAGACGAGAATGTTTCCAGCACCATCGACTCTTATTTAAGCAGGTTAGGCTGATGAAGATGCTTCGGTCCGATAAAACCTTCCATTCTTGACCTTGCCACAATTTGCACCTTCTTCTCCAGTGAGCCACCCAGGCAAAATTTTGGGGTCCACAACGGCTTTTTTGGGGTCACTTTCGGTAACTGCTAACTCGTGAAGTCCTGCAAAGACGTCGTTACCCACAACCTTCAATTTCACATTGGTGTGCATTGGTTCGGAATGGTTTGCCCCTGTGGCCTCGAAAGGCTCTTGAATTATGAATTCAGCGTATCTGATGGGAATCAAGGACGAATAAGAAGACTGGGCTTGTCTTACGAGGGGATTTCTTGATGCGGAATCGACATTGTCCAATTCAGACAATAGGTTTGGTTTTTGTTTCTTGTGCGATTCTAATGTATCGTATGGAGCGTCTGATTTCAAATCGCCATTTGCAGATCCCTTGAAGCGGACATTGGCGATGGCTTCCATCTTCTCAGCTTCAGTTGCGTGTTGAGTTGGCTTCTGTGTGATGCTTAACATGGCGGCATGGTTTTCGGAAGTTGCCAAGGGGGAGATATCTGCGACACCGTCGGCGTATGGGGACCATGCGGCCAAGCTGTTGGCAAACCTGGAGCTACCCTTCAAGATTTGCATGGAGCGCAACGACTTTACGGCTTTTTGAGATTTGGGTGTCTTCAAGTGAATAGAATGAGCCGGATTCACGCTAAGACTTGACTCGACAACCTGCAAGACCACCTGGGACACCAAATCATCGCTTGGTGAATGGATAAGGTGCGGCGAGTTTGTGGGGACCGCCAAGAAGTAGGGCTTATGAGAAGAGATTTGAGGGTTGTGCGATCGCAGCACCAGGCGGGACCGTTTGGAGGCATTTGGTGTGAGGTCAAACACTTGGATGCGGATGATGATCAAGGGAAACGATGGATGCGTGCACACATAAATGTACGACATGAAAAGCTTGCTTAGCAGATGTGCGAGGTTGTTCAAGAAAGAGGAGGGGTCGAGCGATAGCGGTGTCTCGTTCCCCCAAGCGTCGTTGGCCGTGGACAGAATCCAATAGTAAGTATTTGGATTATCCACCATCAACTGACAATCCACCTGGGCAAGCTGAAGGAGGTTCAAGCCACGGGGCCAATAGTCCAGGATTGCGGCTTCGATAATGCGAGCCTTGTTCCATTTCTTGGCTATCATGGCCTTGAAGTCGTCTCGGGTCAGTTTGTTGTGTTGGGCCTGAGTCAAGTGAGGCTTATCTTTGGGAAGCGGAGGCTGGGTGTTCTTCAACCGGGGCCATAATAGGCAAAGCGCTATGATGCTATTTTTGGAGAGTCGGTTGAGGTTGGCTGCGAGAACCTTTTGCGGGTAGTTCGGAACATACGAATTCGGAAGAATATTCTTGTGTCTTCCCATGAAGAGTATGCTTTGTGTTTTGATTTGATCTCGCGCGCATCATAGATGAGCTTCAAGCACCGACCCCACGCAACCAGCCCTTCGGAGACCTCAGTAATCAGGCACACCATCCTGGCATACAAAAAGAAGTCGGAATAAAGGGTAGTTCCAAATGTGAAATGAGGCATTTTCACGAGGCTCCAGCACACCTCGACTAGTATTGCTGATGCATATTTTGCACCCATCTCTACTGAAGACTGCACTTAATTTTTCGCAATGCGATGGGCTTTTCGTGAACGCTAAAAGCACGGCTTCTACACCAAGGAACATGTCAGAAACCAGCGGCACCATTCCAGATGGAGCTGACAAAATGACCAAGAAGGAAGGCGACGCTAAGGGCACCGATGACAACTTGGACCGTAAAACCTTGTTTGTCAGATCCATCCCCAAGAGTGCCACGGACGAAGAGTTGTCTGAGCACTTCTCACAGTTCGTGCCCGTGAAGCACGCCGTGATCGTGCTTGACGAAGACAAGAAATCGAGGGGTTTTGGGTTTGTGTCGTTTACAGAAGAGGAGGATACTTTGACGGCGTTGGTGGAGTCCAAAAAGGTCAAGTTTATGGGCCAGTTACTCCGAGTAGATATTGCCAGAAGGAGAGACCGGAAGAACAGCAAGGACGGCGAGGCGGTTCCCAAGCGCGAGAGTGATCCTGTGGAGAAGAGAAAAGCGAGATTGATTGTGAGAAACTTGCCTTGGTCCTGCAATGACGGGGAGAAGTTGAAGAAGGTGTTCCTGAAGTTTGGCGCGGTGCACGAGGCATATGTCCCCGCCAAGAAAGGGGGCTTGATGAAGGGGTTTGGGTTTGTGGTGATGAAGAAGAAGGCCGCAGCCGAGAGGGCCGTCCAGGAGTGCGTTGGCTTGAAGATCGACGGCAGAGTTGTGTCGGTGGACGTGGCAGTGGAGAAGTCCAAGTGGGAGGAGGCGCAGGCGAGGGAAGGCACGGGTAGAGAAAGACCGTCTCAAGATCAAAAAGAGCCGACAAAAGCCAAAGCCAGCGAAGACTCGGATGAAGATGAAGACGACAGCGACGACAGCGATGACGAAGACGGCACGGAATTCGATAAGCTCAACAATCCAGAAGAAGAAGACGAAGACGACGACAAAGAAGAAGATCAGCACAAGCCCAAGGCAAACAGACAGGAGGCATACTCCGTGTTTGTGCGGAACATTCCATACGATGCAGACAAGGAGTCTCTCCAGGAGCACTTTTCCAAGTTCGGCCCTGTCAAGTATGCACTCCCCGTGATCGACAAAGTCACGGGCTTGGCCAAGGGCTCTGCTTTCGTTGCTTTCAAGCTGGCGGATGCTTACGACAAGTGTCTCGAGAACGCTCCTGCTGCGTCGGCAACGTCTATGTTGATCTCGGATGACGTGGAGCCTGAATACGTGTACCAGGGCCGTATCTTGTCCATTTCTCCTACTGTGGACAGAAACTCGGCCACGAAATTGGCCGACAGAAACACGGCCCAAAGGGGAGAGGTGTATGGAAAGTCTCCTGCTGACAGAGACAGAAGAAACTTGTACCTTTTGAACGAGGGTAGAATCACCGAGAACTCCAAGCTTGCTCAGTTTGTCTCCAAGACCGACATGGAGCTCAGAGAAAAATCCTACAAATTGCGTGTGCAACAGTTGAACAAGAACCCCACCTTGCACCTTTCATTGACCAGACTAGCAGTGAGAAACATCCCTCGGTCCATGACCGACAAGACTTTGAAGGCGTTGGGACGTAAGGCCGTGGTCGAATTTGCAAAAGAGGTCAAGGAGGGAAAAAGACAGACTCTCTCGAAGGAGGAGGTCAATCGCTCGATCAAATCGAAACACGACTTGGAGGAAGAGATGGCCACAGAAGAAGAAAAGAAGAAGAACAAAAAGAAGGGTGTTGTGAGACAAGCCAAGGTCATCATGGAGGTCAAGAACAGCGGTGATATTGGAAGAAGCAGAGGCTACGGATTCATTGAGTTCAGAGATCACAAGGCAGCATTGATGGGACTCCGGTGGATGAACGCACACCAGGTGACCATGGACGAGTTGACCGAGTACATGACGGAAGAGCAGAGGAAAGAAGTCAAGCTCGATTCTACAAACAAGAGACAGTTGATTGTGGAGTTTGCGGTTGAAAACGCCCAGGTTGTCAAGAGAAGAAGAGAACGAATCTTGATCTCTCGCCACAAGAGGGCCCGCGAAGAAGACGAAGAAGAAGAGGCCGAGGAGAAAGACCAGAGGAAGCACAAAAAGTCCAAGGGCCCTTCCAAAAAGGGAAACATGAACAAGGGAGGCAAGAAAGAGAAGTCCAATGACGAGAAGAGCACCGAGAGGAAGGAAGAGGGCAAAGGCGTCTCGGACAGCGTGAAGCACATCATCGGAAGAAAAAGGAAGGGAAGAAAGGGCAAGTAAGGCTAGCCATAAGGCCTGCGCATCATCAAATAATATTAAATTCGTTATCTAGCATAATTAGTGAGTTAGTCCCTAAGCGTACGCGTCTTACCACTCATCACAGGAAATGGAGAAATTAGATAGTCCGTGATGAAGAAAACCTCTAGAGCATTGGTATTCCAAGAGTATTTGCATCATGTCGTCATCATCGCTTGCATTGGGGAAGTCGGGGTCAACAGAAAGTCGAGGTTGAGTGTGGCGGAGCTAACTAAAGAAGTCAAGCAGACTTGGGTAGCAAACACTGGGTAGCAAACACTTGTGTAGTAAAACAGACTCATAAAAAGTAGTCGATTCGCTGCTGCTTCGTATGGCTGTTCTTAGCAGCAGCAACATCGCCGTCCTGGACGGCACTGAATATCTTGAAGTTTGGTTCCAACTCGTCGGACACTTGCATAACACTAGCCACGTTTCCACATCTATAGCAGTAGTTGGGAGCAGACCATACGGTGACCACGTCTTTGTCCTTGAAATGATACCTAAAACCCTCCATGACTAACTGGTGGGCTCTTGCAATCAAGTCCAAATTGTTGATGTGGTTGAACTCTCGGCTGACCTTGGACCCAAAGAGCCAGCCTGCACCTCTAGGGGACACGGCCCAGGTGTCGATATTGTCAGGATCTGACCACACCAAGTCACAGAAGCCTCCTTCGTGAGGCACCTCTTGAGCTCTGCTCAACACGCGAATCTGATCCAACATGCGAATCTCGGGCGATAAGCCTCCATGCACACATAAGACTTTGCCGTCGATAATGGCCGCAAGAGTCAAGAAGTCAAACACTTGACAGCAGTACTTCCAGACGGTTGTGGAGCCATACTTGGCCAAGCACTCGTCGTAGAACCCGTAAACCTGGGTGATTTGTCTGGACTCGTGGTTGCCTCTGACCAAGGTGATCCTGTGAGGAAACTTGACCTTCAAGACCATCAATAGCGTGAATGTTTCCAACGAAAAGTAGCCTCTGTCGACATAGTCGCCCAAGAAGATGTAGTTTGTGGCGTTATCCTCGGCCGGCAAGCCACCGGAGATTTTGAAGAGCTCCAACAAATCGTGGAACTGGCCGTGGATATCGCCACACACGGTGACCGGGCTCTGCACAGGCTGGATGTTGGACTCCTCCATCAACAACTCCTTCACCAACTCACAGAGTTGTTTCATGTCCGCCTCAGACAAGGAGACACATTTCTTGATTTGCTCCAACCACTGGTCGGGGCCCCGTTCAGTCATGAATGGATGGGTGTATGTGGGTGCCAGGAGGACCGATCGAAGAGGCTATGGGTGCCAAGGGAAGGAATGGGACCAGGTGAGTATTCGAAAACACGCCGTGTTTCTGCGATAGACGTAACAAGCTCAGCGGGGTAAGCGGGTGCCTGGGGGCCGAAATGCAAAGAGTTGGGAGGAGATGATTAATTACTTGGGCCGTTTAGGCGTCTGCCGCGCTCGCGCTCAGGCTTTTTTTCTGACCGGGCCCGCTGCCCGCGTAAATAGTAGCCTCCAAGTACACATCCTCGGAGCAGCAGAGCCGCCACACAAGCAAATTGGAGAAAGCCTGTAAACCATGAGGCTCCAGTCCGGGGCTCCATTGCAAACAGAGCCCAAGCACCCAGCAGCGGCGGAGCGGTCTTCTGGCCACAAAGGCACTGTACAGCATCATTTCAGAAGAAGCTCGCCTGGATGCATTAAGGGTATAATTGCTATATATAACCCATCTAAGGACACCCATCAGGTTTCGGTAGGAAATTCGAAGCGTGTTTTCCGGCCACTTTCCGCACCTCTTGCCCTGCACACACGAGGGCAGTCGCACGACTCGGAAAAAAAAGATCAAGAAGTTGCATTGAAGCAGACCGTCCTCTACATACACACAAGCCATGTTGAGACTAGCTTCGCAGGCAAGCATCAGGAGGGTTACGTCCATCACAAACACCAGGGCGCTTAGCAAAAGTGGGGCCACGCTGCAGGAGCAGAGCGCCGTGGAACAGGCATCTGAGCCCGAGGCCAAGTCGCCGGAGTCGTGGTCTTCGGGCGCCTACGACGACTATGCAATCACCAGAAAAGTGGTGGGCTTGGCCAAGCGCCTACAAGAGCAGAGCAAGCCGCCCGTGGACATTGCCAACAACTTCCAGAAGAATTTCCGCGACGGCAACATGTACGATCCCTTTGACTTCTCCATGAGAAGAGTGGACATGGACGCCGAGCTCTCCCGGCAGGCCAGGGACAAGTACAGAAACTATAACAAAGGCAAGGGTGACCTCTTTGAGAAAGCAGGCATCAATCCGCTTGACTTGTATACGATGCCCGACATCTTGTCGAAGTTTGTATCGCAAACCGGCCAGGTTTTACCGCGCGAGGTGACGGGGTGCAACGCCAAGAACCAGAGATTGTTGGGAATGGCCATAAAAAGGGCTATTAGCGTGGGGTTGATGTCCAGCACGAACAAGTACCAGGAAGTCATGCCTCGCAGACTTATGTAGACACATGTAATAGACGGAGGAAGTAATGAGGGAGTAGAGGTGTCAGGCAATCAGTAGACTAGGCCACTATTGGCGAAGGCAACACTAGGGCAAGATTGGCGTGATCCGGAGTGCATATAGTGGTTGCGCCTGTACAATGGCGGGCCGTGACTCCGCGCTCGATATCCAGCACTCCCCCTCACCTTCTTTCTCCATCCACACCATGTTGAGACAAACAATCACTAGAAGCGCCCCAGTTGCCAGAGCTTTTTCCTCCGCCAGACCCGTGTTTTCGGAAAGCAAGACTGACTCCTTCAAACAAAAAGAGGCAGCCGACGAGAACGTCTACGTCAAGCAACACGAGGCCGAGCAATTGAAGAAGTTGAAGGAGAAGTTGGAGCAACAAAAGAAAGTTGTTGACAAGCTTGAGAGTGAGCTCAAGGACTTGAAGAAATAAGCAAGTCATTTTGTATAGTCGACGAATAAATGCCATTTTAGAGAGTCAAGTCAGTGTTAGTAGTAGTTAGTAGTAGTAGTTAGTAGTAGTAGTAGTTAGTAGTAGTAGTTAGTAGTAGTAGTTAGTAGTAGTAGTAGTTAGTAGTAGTAGTTAGTAGTAGTTAGTAGTAGTAGTAGTCAGAAGTCAGAGGAGAGGAGAGGTCAGGTAGAAGTCAGTCAGCCATTGACGTAATCGCTACGGCAATTGATCACTCATGTCCATAAACAAATCCTGAAAGGAGTTGAAGTTGATAGCAAGGTTATCACGTGCGAAACGGTAAGCTTGGCAGGGTTCTGGAGCAACCTGATTGGATATGAAGATGTAATAATAATGTGAATGACTTGCTGATGTAATTGCAGGTGATACTTGATACAATGGACATACAACTAGTATTGTATTATAGCAGCGACTACATGTGCCCGCTCAATCTCACTTTATTGGTGAACAATAGCGCATCATGAACTGGAGTTGGCGCCGCACGTGACCTCTGGCAGGGCCCGGCGGAGGGGCTACATGGGGTGGCCAGCTAGAGTCAGGCTTTATCCATGACGTGGCAACAAAGCTACAATGACCACGTTTTGGACCGTGTAGATTGCCTGATGATTTGGAGGCGGCTTGAAGATACTCATACGATCATAAACTAGGTTGCAGAGGACTGCCTATAAGCAAACATGATGCCAAGCATACGCGATCCCAGCACCAAAGGGTAGCATATGAGAGACAGAACTCAAATAAGCTTCAGGGAAGGTCATTTGGGCGACGCGTGCTTCACAGGCAAATAAGCTTGCAGTGTGAAGAATGACCGTAAGGGATCTATTCAAGATCCACCCAGCCACCATGCGCAGTGCCCAGGACAATGGGGTGCGGCTCAAGAACTTCAACGCATTGGTACAGGACTATTGATATCATTATTTACGACTTCATTCATGGTTGTGCTTCCAGCCTCTCTATTCCGAACCCCTCTTTAGCAGGCCTTCTATACTGTACTTCTCTTTTGTATTCTCTATTTTATTCCCTCTACTTTATTTCTGTTCTCCATTCTATTCTCTATACTCTATTTATATCGTGTACTCTCATTCATTTTTCTATTCTCTATTCCTTTTTCTATTCTCTATTCTTTTCTCTATTCCTTTCTCTATTCCTTTTGTTTTCTGTATTTCTAAGCCCCTATCTAAGCCTGCATAATACCGGGTATGGGCCTCCCATTCCCCAAATCCGTAGTACCCAACACCCGGAAGCTGGTACTAAGTCATCCAACGGTTGATTCATGATCTGTTTGTTTGCGCACTGCACATAGCCACTCGCCTCGATCACGGCAAATGGTACACTCAAATCTTTCATCTTTCCCCATGCGCACATGCACCACGCAATGATGCGCATAATGACTGCCTATTACTGCACAAGCGCACCAGCTTCTATACTTTTTTTTTGTCTTTTCCTTCCTACTTATCTAAACACACCCTTGTTCCAGGAAGCCAATTCCATACCCACTGATCCTGAGATTCACCCCAATTGCGTGCCAGAATCCGTGCCTAAAATATTGTCTGAACCACGTGCTCCCACCCAGTCTTCCCAAAGACCAGCATTATCCCGCCATTTCACCCACAATGGCAGAAAAACGCTTGTTGAAAGAGTTGAAGCAGCTCACCAAGGCGCCGGCCTCCTCCACAAACCACCAGATCTTGCATCTCTACCCAGAAAACCCAGAGATGTCTTTGTACAAATGGAAGTGCGTCATTGCTAAGCCCTTCAAGACAGACTCGCCTTACTACTACAACGGCAAATGGGAGCTTATGATCACCGTGGGCCCCAGTTATCCCAACAAACCACCCCGCATCGAGTTCGCCCGCAACACGCCCATCAACCATCCAAACATCAACTTGGAAACGGGCGAAATCTGCCTTGACATCTTGAAGGACGATGCGTGGTCCCCAGCATGGAACTTGCAACACTTGGTGGGCGCCATTCTTCTACTCATAGACGACCCGGAGCCGGACTCGCCCCTCAACGTGGACTCGGCCAATTTGTTCCGTTCCGACAAAACCGCGTTTGAGTCCATGGTCCAGTACACCATATGGAAGTACGGCACCCTATACGAAGGAACCAAAGAGTTTTCGGGGTTGAAGGTGCCCCCCTCATTATTCATCGAAGCCACCAGCGAAGAGGAGGACACTGAAGGGGTGTCAGATGGAGGGAGGGATCTCGACACTGCCTCAGACCGAGAGAACCGAGCAAGTGAGGACAACGCCGCCCCGAAACTCACCACTCTACAGCATCAGGCAACCGAAACACTCAAGCACAAGCTTGAAGAGCATGACAGAGATACGCAGGTCGACATGAATCCACTGGTGGAGGGCCTTGACATCTCGGATAAACTCAGAGTGGTGTCGCACTCGCCCACCAAAGACCTTCACAATGATGACTACATCCACGACTTGGGCCGGCAAGTGACCCGGGAGTTTTTGAGGAAAGCCACCGAGGTCGAGTACTCGTCGCCCGAAGACTTGAGCAAGTCTCCTTCGTCGCAGCTGCTTGCGGCCTTGCACCAGCACGTCACCAACAACGTGGCCAAGCAGATCGAGGAGATCTGCTCTAAAGGGGCGAGCACTCCCCAGCCCCCCACCAAAGAAAGTACAGAGAAAAAGTCGGATGTTGAAAAAATTAAAGCTTCCTTTCTCGAGCAAATCGACAAAAAAGTCAATGAGATCAGAAGAAGCCAGGAGCTCCACCGGTCTGTTGTTTAGCACCAGCCTCAAATGGCTGCTGAGGGTTTGAATGCAAGACTTGTTCTAGTTGCAGGACCCTACTTAGTTTAGGGATCCGAATTACTTTAGGGATCCGGCTTAGTTCGAGATTTGTTTAAGTTGCAGGGCTGACATGTTGCAGGATCTGAGCCAGAACAATGCGGACCTAGCTCTAAATTACCAAGAATAATCTAGTCATACTCAATGATTAATCTATAAAATACGCGCCATCCTAAATCCATCAAGTGCCTTCATTTCCACTCTTTTCCTACTCGAGCCTGAGCGTGCACAAGAGGCGGACCAAATTCTACGCACGCATGCCTGGCGCGTGTATAACCAGGTGGAACTAAACATTCCGTACAAATTTGCAAACGAACAACAATACGCAAAAAACACAATGGCCATTGGTGAAAGCAGGACAGAGCTCTTGCAGTGGCTTAACAGCACGTTCGACCTAAACTACACCAAAGTCGAGCAGTGTGGAACCGGCGCCGCGTACTGCCAGATCTTGGACTCCATTTATGGAGGCGTTCCCATGGCCAAAGTCAAATTTGACGCAAATCTCTCCGATTACGATGCCAGAAACAACATGAAGGTGCTCCAGTCCGTACTCAACAAACACAAAATCACCAAGCAGGTCGAGACGGAGAAGTTGATGAAGTGCAGACTCCTGGACAACTTGGAGCTCCTACAGTGGCTCAAAAAACACTGGATGGAGAACAAGGATATCAATGTACCATACGACGCGTTGCTGCGGCGCAAAGGCAGCCCTGCTGTCGAGGGCTCCAGCAGAACCTCTTCAAGACGGAGCACCATGTCCGGTGCCAGCACGCCGCACGCCAATGCTAACGTGGCATCTCTGACCCGGGGCTTGAGCCGGAGGAGTAGTACCAGCTCTTTCAATAATGCCGGCCAAATCCAGGTCCAAAAACGGCGCGTGACTTCTTCCTCTTTGCCCTCGGCTAATAGCACAGCAGCAGTGCGTGGAAGCCCACACCCCGATTTGCTGCGGCTGTTGACCGAAGCCAACGAGGAACTTGAAAGGACAAAAGACGAGTTGAGAGACTACAAGATCATGACTGAAAGCCTTGAAACTGAGCGCAACTTCTACTTCAACAAGCTACGTGAGATAGAGATTCTTGTGACCAACATCGAGTTGCTGCACGAGGGAAACAGCAGTGTAAGTACCGACCTCAAAGACCTACTGCTCCAGGATGTGATGATTCATGTGAAAGAGATTCTCTACTCTGCTGAAAAGGGCTTTGAGGTGCAGAACGGCAGTGATCACGATTTGGCTGGCGACACAGAATCCTTCTGAAATTTTACGCGGTGCAAAATATCTGAGCAAGTTTTAGCCTGAGCTTATTGTGTGCGTTGGAATCGCAATTTTGGGATCCTGCGGCATCTGGGGTTTTCAACAAAAGGGTTGCTCGATCCCCAACTACGAGGGTCCTGTATGAGGCAGCTCTATGGGTTTCTAGAGGGCTCGACCCTGGAAGTGTCTCAGACTCGCGTGCAGTACTCTTGAATGGAACAGGTTAAGCGCAAAAAAAAAAATGCAGTGAAAAAATTACGAACCCTAATAACCTTCCACAGCCCCGTCTAGATCGACTGCGTCACCATTTTTTTTTTTCCTTTCCTTTCGTGGGTCATTTGCTTTGGAAAGTGGCGCGTTCGGCAAATAAGTTTTATGTCACGCCTGGCCTCATAAGTTGCGAATCATCAACTCATCGGAGCTCATCTCAACACACACATCTTTGAGCACACATAACGCCCGAAGATGTCCACAACACAGCAATTCGGCAGAAGACATTCTTCGGCCATCCCTTATGCGGCGAGCTCTAAATTAGGCCACCATATCCACCACACTGGCGCACACACTTTCAATGGGAAGCATCCGGAGGTACTGAGAAGTCTACAAACAAGAAGAATCTCCGAGGGAGAAACCTCACGATGCAAAGATATGTTCCGGTGCAACTCGTGTGGAAAGAGCTACAAACATACCTCGTCGCTTTCGAAGCATATGTGGGAACATACGCCCGAGTGGAGAATGACGAAGAAACTACTCATATCAAAACACCAACAGGTGCAATTGTTGGAGGCTGCGTCTATACTCGTGGCAATGAATGAGCCAGGAACACCAGCAGAAGTGCCTCTGTCGCCATACTCGCGGTCAGTACCCCATTCCAGCTACGAATATGCAGAAGAAGACATGCTACAAATGCCGGGAGACCTGATTCCATCATCATACTCGCCGATGCCAGGATACGTCGGTGGCTACATAGATGTTCCAACCAAAAAACGAATCAGTCGCATGACGTCGATCAGTGATATCACGGATGTCAGCAATGTGTTGAAGGAAGAAGAGGAGGAGGGCCTGGAGACAGAGGAGAAAACGCGCTCGGAAGACGACGCAAACGACGAAGAAATATTGGGTAAAATGGAGTAGCGGTTGGCACACTAATGTGTAAAATTTCATTGGCCGAGGCACTGAACCTCGAGCAAGGCGCCCCAAGTGCTTAAGAGGGTTAATAAAAATCAGAATTCGAACGAACGCTCGCACACCCGTACACCGCGAGTATATAAGCGACAACCGCACCAAAAAACTTTCACCCCATCGGTCCAATTCTTGATCTTGGCCCAGCCGACTCAGGCTGAACATCCTTTTCTTGAAGACCCGTTTTGGCGATTCTACAAAGGCAAGACCAGAACGTGTATATACACACAGACCTGATAAGAAAGCGGATTATTCCCCAGTGTATCATAGTACATCCAGTGGCTGTCTGAAAAGGCCATACCACGGGTGTCTCCAAGCACACAGACATCGATTGCAGTGGCTTCTTAGCTTACCTGTAGACCCCAGAACGACGGCTCTAGTCTTTGTAGAAGATACTCCAGAGACCACAGACTTTGACAGACTTGCATCTGGGCTCAAGCCTGTTAATTACGGGTTGTAGTATCCAGTTTTGAGGTTGATGAGAATTGAGTTGAATCCGGGTTAAGTAGTATTTGTGTTGATATAGCAGTTTTTTGTAAGTTGATGAGGTAATTTGTAGTCAAGTATGCGTCTACAGACGTAGTTCAACTAATGGACAAAAGTTGAAACCGTCACCGTCAAGACTACTTAGCTTCTCATATACACATGTTCTTTCCATATGAACACTTCAATAGACTATGTACAGATTCAGGCAGGCAACGCACCAAAAGCGATTTGCTAAGCTTGAAGTGGGGTGTGAATATGGCAATACAGAGGCGGTCTAATCATCCGCGGTGATGATTTCGGCATTCAAAGGCTGCACCTTCTCGTACTCCGACTTCAAGGCCATCTGCTCCTTGTGCTCCAAATCGTTGGCTAGCTGTTTCTTGGACATCTTCTGGCGCATGCGCTCAGCATCCTTGATGGGGCCTTGCCGGAGGTTTTCCTGCTCGAGTCTCTGCTCGACATTGATGTATATAAACGAGCCTATAGCAAAAAGCGTCGAGGCGGCAAACGTGGCCTTGGATGCAGTGGACATGTTCAGCTGGGGCGAGCGTGGCAGATGAAGCTATGTTGTAGGCTGGAGATCGCGTGAACGTGATGTGCGGCACGTGCAAGCCTCGAGCTCGACTTCGCATGCTCGGTCCCACTGCTCCACACCCCACGCTCGCGCACGCCATGGCCCATAGAGGTGATGCCAAAGGCGGACCAAAGCAAAAAAAAATGCATTCCAAGCAAAAGGTGCAGTATTATTCGGCCTTTACCATTGAGCCGCAACATCACAAAGTACAAGAGCCCCGACAAAGCGCCTCTTGTGCGCAGATCATGAATTGCCTTGTGCCAGAGCGTGACAGCGAGCCGCGACTTTTCGAGATCCGCCACATCCGTGCCTCCACGGCCCTCAGGTTTTTTTCCTGGCCTCCCCCATTCGTTACATGCCCGCAGACTCGCCCTCCGACATTCAAACCCCCATAGTAGCGCCTTATCCCGCTCCGCTTACCACCCTCACTGTTTCTCCAGTGAGTACCATAATCCAGACGTTGCTGAAACCATCCAATGTGCCTCGCCCTGTGGGCCCTTTGTTATATTGTTTACAAGTATGTGTATCTTTGGGAACCTGCCGACGTCGGATGCTGGTGCTCAGACATCCCGGGTCATCCAAGCACTCATTGTCATGTTCTGGGCTGGACATGCTTGGTGTTTGCTCTACGTTTTCTGAGCGCTCCAGTCCACCTCTAGGGGGCCTCGGTGCTCCTGCTTTCTCTGCCCGATACTAACCTCTAGCGATGAGCCAATACTCGGAAACCCGACCAGGCTCTGATCCTCATCTGGAACCGCAGTCGCTCAACACGTCTATATTCTCGGCCAGTTCAGAGAACAGCCAAAATCAGAAGAAACTGTCGGTATCGAACCTCACCAAGAACTTGATGTCGTCGTCATTCAACCAACAGACCATGCCGCCCCACTCCACTGCGTCCACTTCACACAATTATCCCCGACAACCGCCTTCATACTCTGCCTCGGTTACCCCCCAGAACAACAATAACTTCTTTCCTAATTCATACAGCTCGCAGACCGAGTCGCAGTTTGGCAATTCCCACCTGACGTCCTCTTCTTTTAACCAGAACCCATCCAGCCACTTTGTGCCCAACTCAACCTCCCTGTATACACCCGCTAACTACATCCCTTTGGGCCATAATCCTCCAAATGCCGTATCCTCGTCCTATACTTCGAACATCTCCTTCACTCCCTCTTTCACCCAGCAGTATCCCCAACCCGGCGACGCTAGCTTCCAACAACTATACTCACAGGGCGCTTTTGCTGCGCCCTACAGAATCCCCACAGTTCCCACTACCAACATCTCCATGGACTCGGCCAATTCTCAACTTAATAACCAAGGTCTAAGTAGCTTCACAACCCCAAGCACAAATGCGTTCCAGAAGGTCCCTCACAACCAGCCACACTCCTTACCCAACTCCTTTGCTGGCGCTTCTGCGATGCGAGGAAGCTCACTGATGCAGAGGTTGCACTCGGACCAAGCCGTACTCTCCGAGAATGTCGAGATGGATGAATACCAGAACCAGCATTATTCTCCCTACCGGCAACAGCATCAATCGCAAGCACAAGCTCCGGCGCAAGCTCAGCCGCATTCTCTCCCAAACGCCTCAAACCAGGAACCATCTAACACTTCGGAGCTACCCTCAATAAGGCCCGACCATTACATGACCTATGGCGAGTACCTAGAGATTCTCAAGACTAGGGACGAGGCTGCGCGCGAAAACCCCAATTCCGAGTCTGGGTACGAGGAACGCTTGAACATAGTGGAACATCCTGTGGAAGATCTCATCACAATGCTTGCCTGTCTCCTCACAAAAATCATAGAAGCTAACGATAAGCTTCACCCCAATCATTTTGAAAACACAATTGCGGTGAGGCAAAAGCTTAAGGACCAGAAGAAACAAAAAAAAATGGACCGCCAGTCGGAGATTGTTCGCGACTCGGTTAGCTTTTCGAGCAGCGATGGAGTAAACACTACCGTTGCTCACATAGGAGAGGACGACAATTCGGATGAAACTTCTGACGACGAGGACGATGAGCTAAAAAATCGGTACTTGGCCAACGTCCTTGCTTTTCACGGCACCAACGTGCCAGGAATCACGCTTCATGCATATCTTATGAGGGCCTTGAAGTATTGTCCTGTCACCAACGACGTCTTCCTTTCCCTCTTGGTATATTTTGACAGGATAGCCAAAAGAGCAAACAACTTACAGAAGAAAAAGAAGTCTTCTCAGGACGAGGACACCGCGGAGTTTGAGCAGCTTTTCGTGATGGATTCATACAACATCCACCGGCTCATAATATCGGGAATCACCGTCAGCTCGAAGTTTATTAGTGACATCTTTTACAAAAACCTCCGGTATGCCAAGGTTGGAGGACTTCCCTTGGAGGAGCTTAATTACTTGGAGTTGCAGTTCTTGCTATTGCTAGACTTCAAGCTTATGATCTCAGTTGAGGATCTCCAAAATTACGGCGACCTACTACTCAAGTTCTGGAAACGAGAGCAATTGACCAGCGAGATTTTCAATCGTGAAGGAAAGGGGGCGGAAGAGCAAGCGCAACAAGAGCCAAAGCATTGATTTGTACAGTCTAGAATAAAGCAAGAGTCAAAGCACTGACACCGTAAGCCGGAATGACACATCCACGTGACTTGGGGATCGAGAGTCAAAATAAGTCATGCAAGCCTAGAGGATGCAACAGGGCTTTGAGTATGCGGGGGCTTCTAAATACCTCTGTGTGTGGCCCGTGGCTACCAAATATCCCAAATGGTGCAACCCGAAAAAACATTACCAAAGAAAGTAAAGTACATTTCGTAAAACGGCGGTGTATGCAGTCCGCGCATCATCACCTTCCTAATACGGTAACCAACAGTGGGGCCCATATGCATCTATTCACATAAGCCCCGATGAGGACATCACTTGCACACATAAATAGAAGCTTATCCCCCCAGAATGGGGAACAGCCAAAAGTAAGCTAACCACATCTCATAATACCCCGTGTTCCACACCTTCATACACCATGTCGTCGCAGTTGCAGAAGTTGACGGGTGCATGGACCACAGATGTCCTCCCCACACAAACAACATTGACCCACATCGACCCCACCAACATCCACGGAATCGTCAACACTCTCTTATCAGCATCTTCAGCATATCCAACAGTGACCAAACGCGTGGATTTGTACAATTTGGCTCGCGCAGTCAAAGGCGCCAAGGCCTCGCTTTCGGTGGTGTCGGCACAAAATTACATTGCCACAGCAACAGACACACAAGAGCTTCCGAGAATGACCCAGGTTATTTGGAATGCCACTATGGAGCTCCAGGATTTGGAGATGGGCTTCAACCTCTACCAAATGAAGTTGAGCATGTCGGCAAACACGATCTTTGCCGTGTGTTTTGCTTTGTTAATGGTTATGCACACCGGCCTCTTTGTGTGGAAGCAGTACCTCTATTTTGGCATGTGTCTTGTGGTTGGAACTGCTTTGGAGCTTGCAGGATACGTCGCCAGAGGAGTATCGATATCCGACTATTCCAACAAAGTGCCGTTCATATGCCAGGTGATTTCGCTCACCCTTGCGCCTGCGGTGATCATGGCTGGCATTTACTACTTGCTAGCGCAGCTCCTTGTGGTGTATGGCCGACAATACCTGCGGTTGAAGCCGCTCTGGTTCTCATACATCTTCATATTCTGCGACATGTTGTCTCTCACAATCCAGGCCGCAGGAGGAGGGCTTGCAGCCATAAAGTTGCAGAACCTCGAGAGCACAGACACTGGAACCAATATAATGGTGACGGGAATAGCCATCCAAGTTGTTTCCATGACGCTATTTGTGGTTCTCCTCTTCGACTTCTTGCGGAACATATACTTCAAGGCAAGCCACGAGGTGCGTTTTCTGGTGTCCAATTTGTTTGACTTGCTCTTCCAGACCGAGAGAGGAAAGACTATCCAGACCACCTTCTTGCATAAGCAGTACATCCAGCAGCATCGGAAGATCTGGTCACAGGCCACCTTTGGGTACTATCCACTCGTGATCTTGACCAGTGTGGCCCTTATCTATGTCAGATGTATTTATCGTCTTGTGGAGTTGAGTGAAGGCTGGACCGGCTACTTGATCACGCACGAGAAGTATGTGATGACTTTGGACGGCTTATTGGTGCTTCTCACGTGCATCATGTATATCCCATTCCATCCCGGCTTCATGATGGGCGCTGGGAATGCCGTCTCCATGCATGAGCAGTCTGCGCAGCTTCCAGATGAAGAGAATCTCAGTGACCTGGACTCCTCCATGGATCTAGAGAAGCTTGTTGAGATTGAAAGTCAAGAACCCAGTTACGAACGAATCGACCCATACTATGTGCCAAGAATCCAGTCGTCGGTTTCCACTGCACCCGAAAATCCCTTCGAGGAAGTCCAGCAAGATGTTTATGATTTGCCTTCTCCAGCAGTTTCTGCCAAGAGACCAAGCATCGGAGAGAATCCTTTCTCTGATGCAAACAGGGCAGACAGAAACTCGTTTGCTTTCTGGAAAAGCAAAAGCAAACCCTCCCCAGCAGTTGAGGAGGATGGTCTTGTGGCCATTCCATACAGTCATACCAGGCAGACACGAGATGAGAATACCAGCCCTACGCGAGACTCACTAGCTCTGTTGACTGCGCCTTCCGTGTCTGGAAAGAGGAAGAGCGGAAAGAACAGGAAATGCGAGACACACCCGGACACAAGCTCAATCACTTCAGTCAACCCTTACGCCAAGGCCCCAGCAGTTTCGGAGGAGTTGAGGGCGCTGCCCTATGAGCAGTTCACTGGCCCTCGTGAGAGTACTTTTTCCGCAAGCTTTAGAGACCAGAATGTCTCCATCTCGGGCTCATCAAAGCATAATAATATCTATTTGGAGATCTTCGACAAGTTCAAGGGTGAAAAGCTGGAGCGGGACTTTCATGATGTTATGTCACAATTCACCACGGACGAATTCTTCTTTTCTTTCGGTTCCAAGAAGTAATAGAAATAAAGTTGACTCAACTAGACAGGTAGAAGATGCACTCAAATGTGTCAAGAACACGACAGACTCAGTACCCATCAGTATCAACTGTACACGGACTAACTTCGAGAATAAGGCCCCAGAAGCAACCCAGCATGCTGAACGCAGAAGCAGCTCAACATGCTGAACGCAGAAGTAATGGTGCGTTATGTACTAGCCCAGGTTATGATGGTGCCAGGTTATGATAATGGTGCCAGGTTATGATGCAGGCCTCACTTCATAGCGCATGGCCATCTTTAAGAAGATGGGTTTACGTGGCTTGTAACATTCACCACAAGGAGCATTTCTTCTTTTCAAATTCATACTTCCATCTCTTCGGATAGCATCAGGGCGGAGCTCTCGGTGGCCGCGCATTTCACTCCATCATTCGCATCCAATGGCCAAAACACTGACGTGCGAGGCGCGCTTCTTTTCTGAAGAAAGCACCCTCTCGTGTTTCCCACTTTTTCCTACTACATTTTATTTTAAATCAAACTGTTTCTCAATGCCTCCAAAATCCAAGGCCTCCGCCGCAACCACCGTGACTCCTAAAATTTCCTACAAGGGTATGTCGTCCTAGGGGCTGTCCTCAAGCCGAAGGGTGTTTGTTTTGTTTAGCATCAATTCACCTCTGATAAATAACCGAATTATTATACTGACGCCCTAGACATGATCAAATCCGCCGTAGTCTCCTTGAAGGAAAGAAACGGTTCCTCGTATGTTTTTATCTGTGATGGACGTTTGTAATGAAGCTGTTGCCCAATACACCAATTCTGTCCAGCATGCCGGTATTCTAGCAATTACTAACTTTAAGGCGCCAGGCCGTCAAGAAATACATTCAGTCCAATTTCGACTCCAAGGCATCCAATTTCGACTCCTTGTTCAACGCTGCGTTGAGAAAGGGTGTTGAGTCTGGCGACTTTGTACAGCCAAAGGGGCCTTCTGGTCCAATCAAGAATGCCAAGAACGACAAGGCCGCTGCCCCTGTTGTTTCTAAAGTCACAAAAAGGGCTGCATCCAGGAAGGAGGCCAAGAAACCAGTGGCCAAGACTGCTGAAACGAAGGTTGGTTCCAAGAAGGCTGCTACAAAGACTGCTCCTAAGATTGCTCCAAAGACTGCTCCTAAGATTGCTGCAAAGACTGCTCCTAAGATTGCTGCAAAGACTGCTCCTAAGATTGCTACAAAGACTGCTACAAAGACTGCTGCAAAGAAGGTTGTGTCCAAGAAACCTGCAGCTAAAAACGAAGTTACCACGAAAAAGGTTACTCCACCCAAGAAGACTGCGGCCAAGAAGGCTGCACCAAAAGCTGCAAAGACTACCAAGACTACCAAAGACGCCAAGGAGACTAAGGCTAAGGTTGCCAAGGCTACCAAAGTTACCAAAAAGACACCTGCTTCCAAAGCAGCTACTGGAAAGAAGGTTGGCAAGGCCGGCAGAAAGGTGGCGGCCAAGTAGATGTGCGTTTACTTCTCAGGTCCCTTTCTTTGTACATTAGTGACGATATGTGACGCTTCCCTGTGAGTGGCACACCTGCTCTGTATCATTGTGTATTAATTATATCTTCATTGTTTCATTTCTCGTTCTGATGTGCTTTTGCAAGTGTTTGTTTACTTTATTTTGCAGTCACGTCGCATTTTGCATACAGGCGCGTCGCCCTGCTACTTTAGACGCGCGTCGTTGACCTTCCTACACCGTACCTCTACTACAACCATGACTCATGCAAGACCCCCTGTTTCACTTATCGTGGCGGCTCTATGGCCTGATTTGGGTATCGGAGCGAAGGGAAAACTCCCATGGAGACTAAAGCAGGAGATCAGGTATTTTCGAGACGTCACCTCTACATGCAGTGAGGGACAAATCAACGCCGTGATCATGGGCAGAAACACCTGGGACTCCATTCCGAGCAAGTTCCGCCCCTTGCCCAACCGCTTGAATGTTGTTCTCTCAAGAAAACACCAGAATACCGTGGAGGACGGCGTGCTTCATTACAATTCGATTGATTCGATCTTTCAAAAGTGGAAAGAGCTGGGCTACACATACGAGGATAGAACGATAGCGAAAATCTTCATTATTGGAGGTGCACAGGTTTACAACGAGTTTGTTCATGACGAGAGAGTCGACAATTTGTTGGTTACCAGTGTGAAGTACGTAGGGCCCGAGGCAGAGGCCCCTGTTTTGGACACGTTTTTGACGTGGAAGTTGGACACGTGGCACAAAAAGACCCTTGGGGATTTGAAGGCGTTCACCAATGCCGAATTCACTGAAGGCCTTATCAGGGAGGGAGACTATGAGTACGAGTACTCAATGTGGGAGAGAAAGTGAACCAGTCACGTGCGCGCTACAACTGCGCAACGCGGCCCAGGTGAAATTTCAGCACCACAAGTTACCATTCAAGCCCGCCATGTTTGCATCTTTAAAAAGACTCCAGGCCAGTCCTGCGTACGCCCAGGCGATGCAGAGTATCAAGGTGGACTTGAAGCAGGCCATGATCGGCAAGAAGAATGTGGAGAAGAACACCATCCGGTCGATTCTCTCCACCATCAAGAACAACGAGATTGACGGCGGAAAGCAGGACGAGTTCGAGCTTTACAGGGTGTTCACCAAGATGTTGAAGCAGAGAGCAGACTCCGAAGCCTTGTACAAGTCTCAGAACAGAGATGATTTGGCGCAGGTCGAGGCACAAGAGTCGGTGATCTTGAGGAAATATGTAGACAGCTTGCCGCTTTCCTCAGACGAGGAAGTTCTTGAGAGGGTGGAACTGTGGCTTGCTGGTATGCACGAGCTGGCCAAGGACACTAAGATGGGCGACCTCTTGAAGTCTGTCACCGACGAGTTTGCAGCTAAATGGAACACCACGCCATCTACCATTCGCTCCAAGGTGCCTGCTATCTACAAAAAGTTGTGGTCGGGAAAGTGAGGGACTAGAGAATATGTAAATATAAGATGTAAATAGAGGTAAGAACATCAATAAAGAGTAATAAGATGTAAATAGAGGTGACAATAAAGGTGAAGGTATAGAGACGATAAATATAGAGATGAAGGTGTAGAGACGATAAATATAGAGATGATAAAGGTCATGGAAATGACTTACTTTAAAATTAAAGCTTGTTGATCACTTCACGTAATGCCCTGAGTTCACTGTGCGCCTGCAAAATACTCAGCTCATTTTTCGCCGAGAACAAAGCACCAGCGAGGCTCAACAAGTCTCAAAAATGGCAAAATAGAAAGGCCAACTTCATGAAAGTCCAGCCGTGGATTGGCAAACTTACTAGCCGCCTCACCGTCCCAAATCCATGACAAGTTCAATTTCCATGTGCCTATCACAGCCTCCCTGGTTGCTCTTCTACCAGTAAAAACCCCGGGTCGCGACGACCTCGAGCGGTGGAATTGCGAAAGCATAACACACACTACCACTCCAACAAAATTGAGCATTGAACGCACCCACTCAAAAACCGCCGGCTCAAATCCTCCACGGAAAACACCAGTTCTCGTAATACTCCATTTCGATTATGTCTGAGGTATGTAAGCCACCATCACGCAAATGAATCGGGGCCTGGCCGGTGCATGCACTACACCGTTGAAAACGGCCCGATTTTCGTTGTAACAATGAAATCTTTTCACTGTTCAGAAGAGGCGGTCTAATCGACCTTGGAACTCGTTGCTTACAAATTGCCGCGAGGATTTTTCGGGTCCGCGTGGTGCTCGTGCAAGAACAATTGCAAGAGACTTGTACTAACCTCTAGGTCAAGAGAACCATCCGCATCACCACCAACCAACACATCTTAAAAGATGTCCCAGCCGTGGAAAACTATCCCATGAGGCAGTGGTCGATTGAGATTTCCATGTTGAATGACCAAGGCGCCGTGGTGGACGCAAACATACTAGATAAAGTGACCTATACTTTACATCCTACATTCGCCAACCCAATAAGAACATTAAAGCTGGCGCCCTTCAGGGTGGAGGAGCAAGGCTGGGGAGAGTTCGACATCCCAATTGCTATTCACATGATTGGCTTGCCCGGAAAGCAGGGCGAGAGGAAGTTCAGCCATGACTTGAACTTTTTGCAAGAGACGTACACCGTGGACCATGTGATCTCGATTCCTTTGAAAAATGCCCAGTTGAATAAGCTTTTAGCCGAGACTGGTGCTGTGCCTGCCGAGGGCGATGGCAAGCGTAAAACCGAGTCCGAGGCCAACTCCAAGCTGAAGAAATTCAAGAGTGCTGGCAATGCCACCAAGGGTGCGGTGGACTTGGAGAAGCTTGCAAACGGCTTGACCAAGCTCAGTGAGGACGACTTGATTGTCATTGTGCAGATGGTCACCGATAACAGGACAAACGACATGAACATCAAGAACGATGTCGACAACGGTGAGTTCACCATGGACTTGTTCACCTTGCCGGAGCTGTTGTTGAAGAGTTTGTGGGACTACGTGAAAAAGCACACTGCCGACAACTGAGCGCGAGACAAAATGGTGCTACTAAAAGTGGCGGATTTCTATATATGTTATTAAAGCATTGATTGTTAAATCGAGCTACCCCATTATGTTCAATGTCCCACGGACACGAACCTGGATACTCAAGTAGCCCGAGCCTCCGGTAGCTCTGCTGTACATCAATGTAGTAGGGCCGCTCACTGGCATACCGTCCTGCGAATATCTAACAGGTCCAGAGACCATTTGCATAAGAGAGCGAGCGAATAGTCTGCTTAAACAGACCAGATTTTGATGGTGGAATCCCACGAAGCAGTCGCAAGGCCTTGTCCATCGGGACTGATGGCCACTTGCGAGATGCGGCTGGTATGGCTTCCGTTTCCGATGCCAATCAGCTCAACAATCTCGCCTCGGAGCACATCCCACGCCAAACAACCATACTCGGCATAACATGCATAAAGAATCCGGCCCGAGCTGCTTGCTTGCACAGAAACCACTCCCGGCGTGTCAAAATGGGCGCTGAGTGGCGAGCTGGCGGGCGAGCTGGAATCGGCGGATTTTGCTGCTGGTTCAAACTGCAGACTTAAGTCGTAGGTCTCCAACTCACATAATGAGCGGAAGTCGTACATTTTGCACAACCCCCCATCATCTCCCGAAATAAATGAATAGCCATTAGGGAGCTGAGTCACGCAGTTAACATCCTGGCGGGACATCTGGCAAGACTGCTGAACTTTAGCAACTCTTAAGTCCCACAACTTCACACATCCATCTGCACCCGAAGAGAGGAACGTCTGGGGACTTGCTCTCTCACTGGCCGAAATCAGCAACAGTAAAACATCACCGCAATGACCCGAGAATTCCCTCACCCGGCTATCCTTTTCTAAATCCCACAACGATATCGTCATGTCCCCCGAGGCGGTGAGGATCCGATCGTCAGTGATGAACTCGCACGCCGATATGTAAGCCGCATGAGCTCGAGGAATCTTGCGTCCCTTGTCTTGGAGCTCGAAGGAATCCGTGCGTTCCCCGGAAAGATTGTGGCTAAGATTGACTCTGTACACGGTGCAGCGATTGTCCAAGCCGGCCAGGGCGACAAACCGGCCCGTTTGGGAGTAGGCACACAGGAGTACCCAGGGGTTCTCCAAGGGGATGGCCTGGAGCTTGAGGCCTGTGACTGTATTCCATATGATCATGAACCCATCTTGGCATGCCGAAACAAGGTTCACCGAGTTGGAGCTCCAACGCACCTGTGCGATCTTTCCTCGGTGACCTTTCAACGTATTGTATTGTCTGAGATAGGACTTGGGAGGAATCTGTTGTGTATTGCCACTTGCCTCTTTCAAGGTGATGTCCTGAATCCCCAAGTTTTTTCGATGCAATTCGGAGTAGAGGATCTGGCACTTTTGCTTTGCGGCCATGAGCCTCATAGCAGGGTCATCTATGGCGCCGACACTCATAAAGGGTAGCTGGAGAGGAGGAGTGATGTGTGGGAAAAGAAAGGTGTGTATTTGACTTGTGAAGAAAATGTTCACGTGATCGCTCCGAATGCAAAAACGTCTTTAAATGTGGTACTCCCCTACTTGCATGTATGCATCATAATTGCATACGACCTGCACACGTGGATCTGACGTGCGTCCGAGAGTACACTTCTTTCGCCAAAACCTAAGCTATTGTTTCATCGCGCTCGATCGGGAAAGTGCATACGTCTGCGTCCCTGTGCTTCTACTCTATGCCTTTCTGCGTTTGCTCGCGGGCTCAGTTTCCTCGACCCCGTCTCTCTTTGGCACTGAAGGCACGGGTGCCGCGGCAGTTTTCTTATTCCGGGCTGTTTTCGCACGCAGCTTGTCTTCTCTCTCCAAATCTCCAGTCACTTTTTGCAAATACTCCGGCACTGGCAATCCTGACTTGAGGAAAAACATTTTCCAGTTTCTTGCCTTGTCTTTGAGCTGCACTTGGTTCCGATGTCTCAAGACTTCGTTGATTCGGCCACCTTGCCCAAAGAGTTCTAGAATCGTAGACCACGCAGGGCCTTTAAGCTCCAACGCATGCCGGAGTCCTTTTTCTTCTTCTCGCGTCCAAGGTCTCCTGTTGTAGACTTTTCCGCTTGAGTGTGTGTTGAGGCGTAGGTGAATCCGCTGCTCCTGTATTTCGATGGGGAGTAGATCGGATGCAAAATGGTTCATCTCCGACGCAGACACTTCTTCTCTGGGTGGCTTCTTTTCGGTGCTTTCTGTAGGGGCGGGTGGAGTTGACATGCTTTGAAGAATTTCCTCACTATGCGCATTCACAGGCTGTGTATGAGCAGTTCGGTCTTGTCTCACGGCTGGCTTGGTCTTCTTGCCCCAGATGAGAAAGCTCATGTTCTTAGAGACAAAATCAAACATGTCTTTGAGAAAGCCAAACCATTCAAACTCCTCGCTTAGATTCCCCCCAGGCGGATACTTGAGTAGCGTCTCTTTCCGCGATTTGCATCTATTGACAAAGTCAATCTCCGTAGGTGACAAGACCTGTACTCCGCGCCGTTGGAGGAGAATCTGTTCTATTTCGCTGGGAAAAATATCCTCCAAAATTTCTTCACTAGATCTCTCTCCGGCTTCAACAGCTGATATGTATGCTTGCGTCTTTAAGTCAAGGTATAAGGTGGCCAGAGGCTTGAAAATCTTGCCTATCTTGTCGCCAATCACGGTATTGACCCCACTCTGTAGATTCATATTTGAAGACGACATGTTCGACATGGAATTGGACGGATCCAAGCTATTGGAGGGGCAAAAAACATCCAAAAAGGATTCGTTTAAGTGGAAAAAGCCCACTTCCATGGTGCCCAAAGCGGCTGCTAAGAAAGTGGCCAAGTTCACTTTCCGCAACGTTGACTCTATTGTCTGCTCTCGATTCAGAAACATCGTTGGCGTCTTCTCGCCCTCTTTCCACAAGCCAGGAGCCAAATGCTCGACGGTTAAGAAAGGATCTTCCTCAGAATAAAGACGCTTTGTAAACTCGAAAAGCGAGCTCAAGTCACGGAAAGCAGCTCCGGAAGGAATATCAGGGCTGGAAGCCAAGTCAATGATTTTCTGGTACGGCCCGATGGCGAAAATCCGGAGAAGCTGCGTAGCAAGATTGTCTAGCACCGGAAGTGAGCTTATGAGCAAGTGGATTCTTGCTGGAAGGTAGTCTGGGCAGACAATGGGCAAAGGAAGAGCAGCCAAGTGGACTGCAGACAACAGGACCACGGGAGGCACATGGCTGGAAAGAGCGTGATAGGCTGCCAACGCGCTGTTGGTTGCTAGAAGCTCAGAGTCTGCGGGGATGAAAGACGCTACGTTCGCTCCCAGGGAAGAGTGACCAAGGGATTTTCCCGTATCGCCTTTAGAGCCTGAGTGGGAGTCGCCAGAGAAGTCAGAGGTGTTTTGTTTCTGGTTTGCTTCGGAGGGATGAGAGATGTTCGGGCGCTGTTCTGTGGGCTCATCATACGACGAAGATGTAGCACGTTTGAGTTCATCTGCAATCATCTGAAGATGTCTCTTTTCCTCTGCAGCGTCCATAGCGGATTGAGACAGACCCTGGGCCTCCTCATGGACCCCCTCACCAGAGGGTTCAGAGGGCACGTCAATTTGTTCCCCTGAAGCATGTGCCAGGTTGCGAGCGGGTGCTTGGCCATGCATGTTGTGGGATGCCAGCAGATCCAAATTGTCCTCGCTTTTGATTAAAGGGTCCTGGGCGGTGGCTTCAAGCCGCTCCGACTGGTCTTCGGGCTCCATAGACGCGGATTGCTGATTGAGCTTCTGCTGCTCCAAGTCATGCTGGGCAATGGCGCGCTGGATCTCCTGATCTAGGCCATCTTCCACGGAAAACTGGTGGGTTTTGGGGATTTGACTAGTGTCTGGATGTTCCATCGTGCGCACGTACTGGACCTGTGTTGAATTGTGAGGAGTATGTGCGTGGTTCGGTGTGCGCTGGGCAAGATTAGCAGTTGACTGGGAAGTTTTGAATGAGACTCGCGATGTGAAGTGCATGGCGCGCACTCCTCTTGCAGGACACAGCTTGAGAAGCAGAGGTAGTAGCAGAATGCCAAGCGCACTATGGGCATTAGAAAAGGAAGGGTACTTTTATTTGGAAATCGAAGGCGGATCCGAGTCGAAGGCGACTTGAACTGCGCTTTATGCAGCGCTCGTCAGTGTGCACCTATCATACTAAGTGAGGCAGTGAGAGGTGCATGATGGTGAGGAAAGATAATTCTTTTTGCTTGAGTAATCTGGATTGAAATTATCAAAGTTTGAAATGTCCATTTCCAAACCAGGCTGCAAATCCTGAAACTCAAGCACCCAAAATTACGCAGTTTTTATCAGACTGCATGGCGGTGTCTCAGTATCTACACATCAATATCCAGAACAGCATCGCATATATGTACTTCACGACTAGGATACTTCCGATAGCACCAGACATTCCGTAGTAGTTTAAGGGACTTATGATTCTTGTGATTTCTTATTGTTCTATGTTGTTCTATGTTTCTATGATCGTCTATGTTCTGATTGTTCTGTTTCTATGATTGTTCTATGATCGTCTATGTTCTGATTGTTCTATGTTCTGATTGTTCTATGTTTCTATGATCGTCTATGATCGTCTATGTTCTATTGTTGTACTCATTTACCCGAATTTGGGTCTGGTTGTGGAGAGTATGCTTATTGTCGGTGCGGTACTAGTTGCTACCTCAATTGGGTGACCATGCACAATGGCCATCGAAGCGACCGATTGTTTAGTGGATTCAACTGAACACCAGGGAAATCTCATAGTTTTCCACCAAAATCTCATTTTTATATCACTCTACCCGAATCCTGTGCCGGCTACTTTCACTCTGAGGTGGATGCCTGTTACTCTGAGGTGCCCACTTTCACTCTGAGGTGCCCACTTTCACTCTGAGGTGCCCACTTCAGGCTTGGCGCATTAGGCTCCGCGCCAGCCACAGCTATAAGCGCACTTCCTGTGCACACACACCACACCCGCTATCACTAGCCCGATATGGCGAGCGGCTTGGCGCACTTGGCGCCAAAGTATATAAGGTTGCAGCAATTTAACCACCTCCCGTATACTTTTTTCTCATCTTGATTTTACTGAATGTCCATTTGTGACGCTTACTTTCCCAACGAGCCCAAGGCGCCCAAGGTCGTCACTGAGTTCCCTGGCCCGGCCAGTCAAGCTGCCGTGAAGCTGCTTGGCGCTGTGTTCGATGCCAGAACCGCATACTTTGTTGCAGACTACGAGAAGTCAAACGGTAACTACATTGTGGATGTTGATGGAAACGAGTACTTGGATGTGTACGCGCAGATCGCATCCATTCCTTTGGGTTACAACAACCCGGTGTTGGCAGAAGTGGCCAAATCCGACAAGATGACCCGTGCCATCATCGACCGTCCTGCCTTGGGTAACTTTCCTGGTAAGGACTCAGAGGAAATCATTGCTGACTTGCTCAAGGTCGCTCCTAAGGGTCAAGACAAGTTGTGGTCCGGCTTGTCCGGCGCTGATGCTAACGAGTTGGCTTTCAAGGCTGCTTTCATGTGGTACCAGTCCAAAAAGAGAGGTTACCACACTGCCTTCACACAAACGGAAAATGAGTCCGTCATGCAAAACCAGGCGCCGGGCTCGCCAGAACTCGCCATATTGTCGTTCAAGCGTGCTTTCCACGGCAGATTGTTTGCTACCGCTTCGACCACGTGCTCTAAGCCAATTCACAAGTTGGACTTGCCTTCGTTCAACTGGCCAAAGGCTGAATTTCCTACATACAAGTACCCCTTGGAAGCCAACGCCGCAGTCAACAAGACCGAGGACGACAGATGCTTGAAGATCGTCGAGGAATTGCTCAAGACATGGTCTGTGCCGATTGCCGCCGTTTTAGTGGAGCCAATCCAATCGGAGGGGGGTGACAACCATGCCTCCAACTACTTCTTCCAGGGCTTGAGAGATCTCACCATCAAACATGGTTCCCTTTTGATCATGGACGAGGTCCAGACCGGAGTTGGAGCAACGGGCGTCTTCTGGGCTCACGAGCACTTCAACATCTCCCCAGCCCCAGATATGGTGACCTTCTCCAAGAAATTCCAGTCTGCAGGCTACTATTTCCACGACCCGGAGTTGATTCCAAACCAGGGCTACCGTCAATTCAACACTTGGTGTGGAGACCCAGCAAGAATGATCTTGGCCGGTGCCATTGGTCAGGAGGTTGTCAAGCACGATTTGTCTAAGCAGGCTGCTCGTGTCGGAGACTACTTATACAAAAAGCTTGAAGGATTGGCCGAGAAGTACCCTGAGTTCCTCGCAGACTTGAGAGGGAAGAATCGTGCCACTTTCATTGCATGGTCGTTTAAGAATGCCGACTTGAGAAACAAGTTCTTGAACGACATGAAGTCGGTGGGAATCAACATTGGAGGATGTGCCGAGGACTCTGTCAGATTGAGACCCACTTTGGTGTTTGAAGAGAAGCACGCCGATATCTTGGTTAATGGAATTGACCAGGTCTTGTCCAAGTACTAAGAATACGGGCGGGACTTTTATAGAATAATGCATATATTGAGATCCAGTAACATCGCCCATGTACTGACGCCAAGAGTATCAGGTGCAGCGAACATTCAATGTGCACCGAACATTCAATGTGCACCGAACATTCAATCTGCATCTCGTCTACTTCACCATAGGAGATTTTTGGTCTTTCCGAGAGTATGCATTCCCCAATCACTAGACCAAGGAATTGTGAAGATGTGCCCACTAGACCAAGGAATTGTGAAGATGTGCCCACTAGACCAAGAAATTGGGAAGTGTGCCCACTAGACCAAGGAACTGTGAAGATGTGCCGGCATACAGTCAAGGCTGATGTCGGCGCGACCCCGGCTTGTCGCAGAGTTTTACGCACACTGCACGAGAAAATGTTCTCTGCTTCACCAATCGAAATAGCCTCGGTCAAGCAAACAGCTAGCATCCACACGGATCCCGCAAGCACATACAGGAGCTAATTTCAGACGATGCAGAACAATGAGGCTTCCGTATACCAACAGCTAAAAGCATACATCAAGCGAGACTCGTACTCGTCGCTTATCGCCGGAGGCATTGCCGGAGCCATTTCACGAACAGTGGTTTCGCCTTTTGAACGGGCCAAAATCCTCCTCCAGCTCCAGGGCCCAGAGGCACAGCGTGCATATAAAGGAATGTTCCCCACCATATGGAAGATGTATAAGGATGAGGGCTGGCGTGGGTGGTACCGGGGGAATATGCTCAATTGCATCCGAATTGTACCTTACAGTGCCGTGCAGTTTGCGGTATTCGAGAAGTGCAAGCACGTGCTCTTGCTGTTCAAGCTGCCCGAAGACCGGCATTTGTCCGATGCAGACCGCCTCATTGCAGGCTCAATGGGTGGTGCAGCATCGGTGATCTTCACATATCCGCTTGACTTGGTGCGGGCCCGAATCACAGTCCAGACGGCCTCGCTCCGGAAACTCAACAAGGGCCGTTCTGTGCAGGCGCCGGGGGTGTGGCCCACGTTGAAGGAAGTGTACCGGAACGAGGGCGGGATCCCCGCGTTGTTCCGGGGCATGGTGCCTACCACGATGGGGGTGGCACCGTATGTGGCCATAAACTTCGCCTTGTACGAGGACTTGAGAGACCGCATGAACCGGTCGAGCAGAGACTTCTCCAATCCCGCATGGAAGCTTGTGGCGGGCGCAGTGAGTAGTTTCATTGGCGGCGTTCTCATCTACCCACTTGACTTGCTCCGAAAACGCTACCAAGTCGCCAGCATGGCAGGCGGCGAGCTCGGGTTCCAGTATCGCTCGGTGCTGCATGCAATGGCCACCATATACCGCCAGGAAGGGTTCTCGGGCGCATACAAGGGCTTGACCGCGAACCTATACAAGATCATGCCGTCGATGGCAGTGTCTTGGCTTTGCTACGATACACTCAAGGACGCCATAGCGGAATGGTAAGTGTGCGTCACATGCTCCATCACGTGCGACACACCAGCCAACCAAAGTCGCGGAATTCGCGCTCCTCCAGCACTCAGAAAAATCCTCAAGTGCATTATCACACCATATTCCCCATCATGAAGGCTGCCCGTATCTTGTTAGCTGCTGCCAAAAAGAATGCCCATCCACCTAAGATTGGTGTTCCTGTGGAAATGTATCCATTGTTCGCTGCCGTTGGTGTCGCTATTTGTTCCTTGAGTGCTTTCACCTATAGACACTTTGCCTACGACAGGCAATTGAGATTGTGGAACAACGCTGACTTGTCAAATGTTGATGAGGTCTTGAACAAGGCTGTTGAGGCCGAGAAGGAGGAAGCTTCTGAGTAACTTAGATGACGAACCGCGTGGAGGAACGCCAACCGGGGTCCTTGCGGTATATGCATGAGTGTGCTGACTCTCCATGTTTAGCTCAATACAAGCTGTTGGATACAGATTTCCGGATATACCTTTGTAGACTGGATTCGAGTTTACTGACGGACGATTGTTCAATGCTAATTGTGCAAGCTCTGATGGATTCGAGTTCTGAGCTCTTATGTACATTCGTCAAAGTAGCAGATGATCAGCTCTGCTACAGGTGACTGCGGTTCCAAGACAATGCCCAGCCTCGCCGGTTTCCCTTGGGAACTTCAGGCCGGCGGTGCGTGTCTAGATATTCTTGATGTTGGTATAGTAGTTTGTCACCTCCGAGATGTCGTCTAAAAGGTCTAGACATTTGTTCATGCCCTTCTCGTGATCCTCCGGAAAATCCACCACACTGTCCGGTAAATACATGACCTTGGAGTCTTTAAGCACATACCCCAATTTCGAGAGGTTATTCGAGACCGTGTTCAAGTCTGCCGGATCGGTGATGATACGGAACAACCTCTCCCCACCATACTCATTTTCCACGTCCACGTAGTCTTCCACGTCCTCGGCCCCAACATCAATGGCCACCTCAAGCACCGAATCCAACAGCTCGTCCGCAGAAATGGGCAGGAAGATCACCTCGCCTTTCCGCTGGAACATGTACTGGCATGGACTAAGCGATGCATTGAACTTGGACAAAGCGTGCTTGACCAAGCCAATGGTACGGTTCTTGTTATCCGTGTTGGCTTCCACGATGAAGGCTACGCCGGCAGGGCCCATGAACTCGTACATGACCTCCGACGTTTGAGCTCCGTCCTGGGCCAATTCGCCAGTGCCTCTTTTGATGGCGTTATCGATGATCTTCTTGGACACGTTTGCTTTTTTGGCTTTTTCAATGATGGTGCTCAACTGGGCGTTTCCTTCCACGCCGCCCAACTTGACACTGGTGGTGATACGTGTGGCCATGGCGTACGCTTCCTTGGACTTCTTGGCGTCGTTCTTGGCTTTGTCGTGACGGATATTTTGCCACTTGGAGTGGCCTGCTGCAGCAACGCTGCAAGAATGGAAAAAACGGCTGCTTATGAGCGCCTTCCTGAGCTGCGGTTTGAGTGCTTGCCTGAGCTGTGGACGGAGTATTGGGAACATGGGGACAGATGCATGGAAAAGACTGCGCTACTATATGCCAAGTCACGTGGTGCGGCACGTGCTGGCTACTGGACTAAAAATCGGAAGTCAACAATGCCTCCAGCTAATTACTTCTGCAGCCGATTGCCTCCAGCTATTACTACCATGCCACTAGTATTGCTATATATCGAACACAGTATAAACCACAGTAAACCACAGTAAACCACAGTATATACCATAGCTTAGGACATGGATACACCTCGCTTTCCGTAGTAGCATTGCCCCAAACGCAGAATCATACATTGTCGTGAATCTCAATCCAAACATACAAGATCGTATCAGTACCCATAGAGTACCCGCCCATTTCTTGCCTGAATGCATAGAAGATACACAGCAGAGTATGGACCCAGCTTTATCGCGCTCGGTGGGCGGTGCGCACACGACTGGAGATAGCACAACCAGTCAACGCTAGCACGCAAGCTCATCAACTACATACAGCAGCATGAGCGGAACCGAGGCTATGGCTAAGCGCAACTTGCTTGCAGTGATTGCAGATGAGGACTCGGTCACGGGGCTTCTCTTGGCGGGCGTCGGACAGGTGCTGAACGAAACCGGTAAGGAAACAAACTTTGTCACGGTTGTGCCGGGCAAAACCACCGAGGACGAAGTGGAGCAGGCTTTTGACAAGTTCACCTCGGAGAGAGACGATATTGCTATTTTGTTGATCAACCAACACATTGCTGACTTGATAAGACACAGAGTGGACGCGTATACCAATGCATTTCCTGCCATCTTGGAGATTCCCTCCAAGGATCACCCATACGACCCGGAGAAGGACTCCATTTTGAAGAAGGTTCGGAGGCTTTTTGGAGAGTAACCTGTTGACTTTATAGCGATCTTGCGAATATACATTTGAATGAGTCCTAGGGACGTACATATAAGGTGTCGTAGGCACCATCATAAGCCTCTTGTACAAGTTGAAACTTATGATCCAGCTATAGATATCGTTGAGCTTTGCTTTGAATACCGTGTATCTTCACCCTGCTTGCAATGCTCGCTGCATCTCGTTCATCTACTTATTTAGTTTATCCTCCTTGACGGTAGCCTTAAGGTTGGTACGACACAGTCGCACTGTCGACTCGGGCCTATATTTCAACCTCCTCTAGGCTTTGAGGCAGTTTTTCCTTGTCCTTTTCAGCTTCAATGGCCTCAGAAACGCCCTCAGACGCACCGTCGGCTTTTGCTTCGGCTGCAACCTCGGGGTGGACGACATCTTGGACACCTTCAACCTGGGCGACATTCTCCAGACTTGCATCTTTCTTTTCGAATTCCTCGGCATCTGATATAACTGACTCCTTAGGTGTTTCTTCAAGCACTGGTTCCGTGTCAGCAAGCTCATTTGGCTCTATCCCAGCCTGAGTAGATTGCACGTCTACCTCAGGTTCTTGCGCCAAAGCCTCTTTCTCGAGAGTTGGCTCTGTGCTCTTCGGCTCTATTATCTGGGCTTGTGTGGCCTTTGTCACCGCATCAATATTTTCTTCAATCTGCTCCCCAGTCGAACCAATCTCCTCGGTCACTCCAGCCGGATCAGTAACCCGAGTTTCTGGTGTTAGTTTTTGACCATCTTGTACTACATGTTCATCGTCCGCCTTTTCAGCCTCCGGTAAATTTTCACCGGAACCATCAGCCACAACTGTTTTTGTATCTGTAGCTTCTGCAGTTTCAGAAGTGGTTGTTTCGGAACCTTCACGAGCTTTAGTGCTTGTTTCAGCAGCTTCTGCAGTTTCAGAATTGGTTGTTTCGGAACCTTCACGAGCTTTAGTGCTTGCTTCAGCAGCTTCTGCAGTTTCAGAAGTGGTTGTTTCGGAACCTTCACGAGCTTTAGTGCTTGTTTCAGCTTCTGTATTTTTAGCAGTTTCTGAGGCACTCTCGGCTGAAACAGACGTCTTCTTCGAGTCCTTCCAATAATTTTTGGCCATGATATCAGGCAACACGCAGTCCTTGACATAGAAGTCCCTCACACCCACGATTCTTCTTTCACGCTCGCATGCTTTTAGCCATTCCGGCCGAATAACAGGAATGTTCATCTCGTTCGCCTTGATGTACTCTTCATTCTGTTTGTTCTCTCTGGTTGCAATGAAGTGTGTAGTTTCGACCTGCACTTTGTTCAGAGCAGGGTAACAGGCACCCATGTTCTTCAAGGTATCCTGGATATCGTCAATAGAGAACTGGCCATTGGGGGAAATGTCACCCAAGCAGACGTTGATTCCCGAGAGATCAGTCATTTTGTGCGTGGTGACCTCAATGGTGTCCGAGGAGTAAATGCCGGCCGTGGAGTCCAACCTTAACTGGAAGTTGATGGTCTTGTCAATAGACAAGCCCGACAATTTGGTCGTGCGGTTGTTCAAAGGGTTGGGGATGGCGCCAAGCTTCTTTCCGTCCTTGTACAATACCAAGCTCTTCAAGGTGGCCGTACCGAGATCCAAGGGGTCCCAAGCCAAAACACACGAGGTTTGAGTCACGTTCTTCGTCCTCAACACGGGATTCTGAGGCAAGTTTTTTCCGTACGTGGCCAAAATTTCGTCCTGGATTTGGCGGAACTGCTGTCTTTCCTTTTCCTCTGTCTCCAAGTCCCGGTCACAGCGAATTTTGACGATGGAGCCTGCTTTGACGCCGTTCGGTAATAAAATCGTCGGGAATTCGATCAAGTGGTGGTCTTTGGTCAATAAAAGTGCAAGCGAAGCATCAAGCTTACCAACGGTCAACGACACTTCTACCATATTGCTATGAAACCTGAAGCAATAAAAGTTGGCCTTTTGGAATCTGAGTAGGTGGTCAGATTGGGGAACTAATTGTCTGGCTGCGCATCCTCCGGTGCACGGGTGTCAGTGTGGCTTCACCTACAGCAGACACTACGCTTGACTAGTATATTATTACGATGGACGAGTTCACAATCCAGCTCGTGCTTATTACGTGCATTGAAGCAATGCATCACACCAGGTCTCCGGCAAGTTTGTGACGTCTTTGGTGCACTATTATTGGATTCCCATGGCTTGTAGATCCTCATTAATTTCCTCAGGCGTGGCCTTTCGGAGCAAGAGTTCCTCCACCGGAAGTGTTTCATCTTCTAAAAGACTATTGGACACAGCAGCTGCGATTCCATGGAACTCCTTGAGTCCGTCTAAAACCCCGAGCTGCGCATTGAAGCAGTTTCGCCGCTGCACCAATTCCACAAGGGTATTTTGCTTAGATGACTTCTTGTTGGCGGCAGCACTATCTTGATAATATTCAATGCTACTGCCCCCAGCCACCATTGGCATCGTGTATGCTTCTGGTACAAGCGAAGGTAGAGCAGAGTAGCTGTAGTCGGACACCGCCAGATCTAGGTAGTTCCACTCTTTGTTGATTTTGTACCATAGCGAAGTGGTTTCGGTGATCATATCGTTTCGAGAGTCCGCCAAGTTCTTCATGAAGTTCTGGTGGATGCTGGTTCGAGTAGCAATTGTCTCATTGTTGATGCATTTCAAGCTGTAGTTAAGCGTGGCTTCCGCCAAGCGGATGTTGTCCTGGTAGAACTCATTCACCTTGTAGTAAATCTGAAGAAGCTCCGGATGTGAGCCTTCCAAGCACAACTCTAACTCGTGTTCTAACTGGTTGAGTTTGTCCTTGTATAACTTGTCCCGAAGAAACAGAAAATCTTTTTCTATTAATATGAGCTCCTGGATGGCCTCTTTTCTTTGATCATCAAGGTCAAAGTCGCTGTGCTCGCTTGCGTCCTCGGCATCTGGTTCGTTATCAGCCTCAAGGATGTCTGTGTTGCCCGCATCATTTTTGATGTTATTCTCAGGGTGTTCCGTCTTCTTTTCTTCGTCCGACGATGCGTTGGTGAAGTTGGTTTCTCCGTTGGTTGCATCATCAACTTCCGAAGTATTGTCTTCGTCATCACCTTTGGCACCATCGTCGCCCTCTTCGTCGGCTGCATCGTCGGCCAATTCTTCATTCAAGGTTTCTTTTTTGGACGCGGCAACTTCCTGTAAAAGCTGTTTATCTTCATTTAGCGAGGGAACTGCTTGGAGAAGCTGCCTCGATGATAACATGATGGCTTCCGAAATATTCTCCTCCTTCACTCTATCTTCGTCGGACGCACCATCCATAGTGCTGTCCTCAAGAGGCGGTTCCGACAACTTTTGTCTTTTGACGGACTTTGAAACAGAATTTGATTCCGAATGATTGCCGTCGGCATTGTCGTCTCGCTCGATTTGGGAGCCATTGGCTTCCGGCTCACGAATTCTCTTCATCGAGCCTGCGATTCCGGATTCGTGATTGTTTTCATGTAGTTTTTCATTGGTCACGTCCTTTGACGTCGAAGTTGCCGAGGAAAGGTCGGGGCTTACCGAAGTATCTGAGTTTCGGGACGATGTATGGCGGATTCTCCGCACGAACTCCTCGTCCGAGTCGTCGGAATCGAGTTCCTGTAAGTGAGCCAATTCTGTGGTGAGCTCTGAGAGCCTGCCCAAGTCGGACAGTTTCTCGCCGGGCCCCGAACTGCTGTCGTCATTCAAAAAATCCATTTTATCTGTTTCGGCCTCGGACTGATCGTCGCCCAAGTCGCTGAGCTCGGAACTATCGTCGGAGCGTTTGTCACTCAAGGGGGCTAGGTCGAATGGAGGCGGGGAGGTGCCGATATCCGTGAGGGGAGAGTCTTTTGTGGCGGGGTGGTCGGCCAATTCGTGGGAGGGGCTTTCCAGTCTTTCTAAGTGCGTTTCGTGATCGTCCAGCAAAACAGAGTCTGATTGGGTTTGCAGTGCTGGCATTTCAGGGGATCAGGATCAGCCCAGAATGCAAAAAGTCGGCGAGGCTGCAGCAGTGGATTACTCGGCCAGGTCGGGATTCCAGAGCTCCGTGCTGATGAGAGGATGCTGAACGGCACGCGGAGCAGCAAAGGGTGGCGCTAGTTTGAGGCTTGCTGTGGTACAGAGGCTCCCGAGGGGACAGGATTGTCGTGAGGAGAATTGCAGCCGAACGCAGGTTCGAAGGAGGCTGTAACCGACAAGGTGGGACTCTGGTCAGAGAGAACGGTTGTATTGATCAAATGACTGTTTGTGCCGATGGAGAGCAGTCTGGAAAAGGAATAGGGTGCGTTTGCCGGAAAAAGAGGCGGTTTAGCGCAGGCGATGTGGCAAGCTTTGGGTGCTAACCTTAGGGAACTTCGGAATGGGGCCAAGAATAGGTGTTTAAAGAAATGAGCGAAGATTGTGGGAAAGCATATCACCGGTGCCCGCGCACCCGTGCACCAGCTGCACCATCTTGGAGCTTATTTACGCTCGGCTCGTGACTGCGCACCCGGCCACGGTGCACATGGTCCACCCGTGCAGAACATGGTTGGCCAAAAGAGGACGGGGGCACGGTACCGGTTGTGTGCGGTATGCCGGCCCGAAATCTGGGGGTCTCCAAATTTTCTCAAGCTCCTCATTTTGCTGTTGAGTGTGGGAGCTGGGGAAGACTTTCACACCCGTGCATCCCAGGACGCGCAGTCCCAGAAAAAATCCTGAGATGAGATGTCCCCAGAAGTGATACAGATTGAGACTTACACATACAAATTGCTGATAAATCGCCATAGATAGCTTGCCATTCTAATCACAGATCATGTCTGCATTCAGCTCTCTTTTCAGCGGCGCCAAGGTCGACAAGGATGTGGAACAACTATTGAAGAAGTCGGCAGGACCAGTCTCTAGACCATTAAAGGCCAGAACAGATATCCTTCCGGAAGTTGAAACAGAGACCACGGAAAGTCCAGCGCAAGAGGACGTTTTGCCAGAAGCGCCAAAAAAGAGCAAAAAGAAAAAGCAAAAGGATGAGCACCCTGATTTGGAGGCACAGTACTACTCCAAGGTGTTGGGCGATGCCGAGACTCAAGAAGCAGAAGGCGATGCCGAGACAGAAAAATCCGAAGCCGTTCAACCAATATCCTCGGAAGAATCTGAAGAGTCTGCTAGTGTCAAGAAATCCACAACCAAGGCAGCTAAATCCATTGACCTCAAGGAAGAAGAACTAAGAAAAGCCGAGAGAACCGTATTTGTTGGAAACGTCTCCAACAAAGTCATCACATCCAAACCTCTATACAAGGACTTCAAGAAGGCCTTCAGTAACCACGGAAAAGTGGAGTCCATCCGGTTCCGGTCCATCTCTTTCAAAGAAGCGTTGCCCCGGAAAGCAGCGTTCATCCACAAGAGCTTCCACGATTCCAGAGACACAGTGAATGCTTACATTGTTTTCAAGGAGAAGGAGCCCTCTTTGAAGTGTGTGAGCCGCTTAAACGGCACGGTTTTCGCTCACAACCACATTCGGGTGGACCACGTGGCCCATCCAAGCCCGAAAGACAACAAGCGGACGATATTCGTGGGTAACTTGGACTTCGAGGAGAAGGAGGAGAGATTGTGGAGGTATTTCAATGAGAAGGTCGACGATGACGTGGAGTCGGTGAGAATAGTCCGTGATTCCAAGACCAACTTCGGCAAGGGCTTTGCCTTGGTGCAGTTCAAGGACTCGCTATCCGTGAACAAGGCATTGCTTCTAAATGATAAGCCCATGCCCAACCCCGACGACGCCAAGAAGACACGTAACCTTCGTATCACCAGGGCCAAGTCCACTGCCAAACCGTCGATTCTCTCGCCAAACCACTTTGATAACCAAAAGAAACCCAAGGCCGCCAATGTCAAGTCTTTGACCGATGACCAGAAGACCAAGATCGGCCGTGCTAAGAAGCTTTTGGGTAACGCTGATAAAAGCAGTGTTGGTACTTATGTGGCAGAAGGTATAAGAGCTAGCAAGGGACAGAAGATCGCCGGAGTGAAGGGATTGAAGAGCGCCAAGGGCAAGGTCAAGAAGCCTAGAATCACCAAGAGATCTATGCAGTTCAAACAGGACAAGAAGGCGTTCCAAAAGCTCCGTTGATTAGCTAGGATGTCGTAGAATGCTGCTGTCTTGTTGTTAGTTGATTGCATAAAGATTAATGGAAGAATCTATAGTCTCCAGAAGAACTAAGTAGTGCAAAGCTTGTAAATCGGAGTACACAAATCAGAGTTCATAGATTGAATATGCCCCTACATCTGCATTACATGTGGCTGCCTTGTTAGTGAAAGACTTCTAGTTCAGTTGACACTTTCGGGTGCCCTACAAATTGAGATATGTGTCATATTCAAGATTTACTTCGGTCACGGAGTAGAGCCGCACTGTGGCGGGCCGCGCGTGGCATCCGACAGTCCTTATCAGTGCCTGCACACTACTCCTAAGGAGACCCTGGTGGTTACCCAGGACTATAAATAGGCTGATTCCCGAAGGGTCATTCAGACTCTTTTCTACTATTCTTCTTTAATCCTTTAACTTAAGTATCTTGTCAAGCCTTGCTTCATTAAGAAAATTTCAAAGTATTTGCAGCCATTACCCTGGATCAGGCATACACAACTACCACACACTTACTACAGTACTACTACAGTACTACTACAGTACTACTACATAGTTACAGTACTACTACATAGTTACAGTACTACTACATAATTACCTTAGCCAGTATTTGCAACTGTCAATATTAGCAGCCAAGCACATCGAAGCTAACAATGGGTGCATCCTCCTCCAAAGACTCTTCTAGGTCACGGAGTTCAACTGGGAGCCATGGCTCTCTCAACGAAAAAAGTTTCCACATTTATGGTGTCGATGAAGGTGACGCAGAGCACGCTCAGTTCTTGTTGGCCAAACTCAACTTGACGCCAGGCCCTACCGATGTCCCCAAAAGCCTCAATATTGATGTCTTGCTGTCCTGGGAAAATAAGTTCGGGAAAGACAGAAAGAATCAGGTGGTGCAAGGGGCTTTGGCAAAAAATGCCATCAATAATATTATCGCCTCGACCGGCCCGGGAATTTCCTTGAAAGACCGCTACTTGTTCAATGTGGAGGTGGATATTGTTGGCTCACCTTCCAATTTGAATAACCAGAAATCTTCGGGCCGGTGTTGGATATTTGCCACGTGCAATGTCTTGAGGTCTCACATTATCAAGTATTACAACTTGCTGCCCGATAACTTCCAATTATCGCAAAGCTACTTGTTTTTCTACGACAAGTTGGAGAAGGCCAACTTTTTCTTGGAGAATGTGTTGCAGACCGCTGATTTGGACTTGGACTCAAGATTGTTGCAATTTCTATTCTCGGGCTCGGTCAGTGACGGGGGCCAGTGGGATATGATTGTCAATATTATCGAGAAATACGGAATTGTTCCTAACGAAGTGTTCCCCGACAATTTGCAAGCCACGCAAACTTCAACGTTGAACTATATCTTACTGAATAAGCTCAGAGAGTATGCGCTTGTGTTGAGAGACTTGGTCAAGAAGAATGCCTCAGCATCTGCTGTCGCAGGTGCAAAAGCGGCCATGATTCAGGAAGTATACAACATAATTGCTTTAGCTCTTGGAACTCCTCCCAAGCCCAAGGACTCCTTTGTCTGGGAATTCAAGGATAAGACGGGAACGTATCTGTCTTTTGAAACCTCGCCTCTTGAATTCTACAAGAATCACACCCACTACAATGTTTCCAACAAGTTTTCCTTGATCAATGATCCGAGAAATGTTTACAATCAATTATTCACTGTGGACAAGCTAAACAATGTGGTGGGCGGAAAGCCAATAGAGTACGTGAACTTGGATATCAACGCCATCAAGAAAGCAGCGATTGCCATGTTGAAGAATAACGAGCCGATCTTCTTTGGCTCGGATGTCGGAAAGTACAACAACAACTCGACAGGAGTCTTGGATACGAAAGCGTATGACTACCAGCTTACCTTCAACACCGATTTGGGCTTATCCAAGCTGGAGAGGTTAGAAACAGGTTCTTCCAGTATGACTCATGCTATGGTAATCACTGGGGTGCATCTTGATGCTAAAACCAACCTCCCTGTTCGGTGGAAAATAGAAAACTCATGGGGTGAAGACGTGGGCGAGAAAGGCTACTTTGTCATGTCAGACTCGTGGTTCGATGAATATGTATTCCAGATTGTCAGTAGCAAGCAGTATGTGGACAAGAGTGTCTATGAATTGTGGAAGGGAAAGAAGTATAAAGTGTTGCCGTTTTATGACCCCATGGGCGCATTGGCATGATTGCAAACCAAATGGACAGTGGGCCTAAGCCTTGGCTAAATTTCTCAAGTTCTCGGCCAATTTGTTCTTGAAGAACAGCCAGTCCCTGATGTTATTATCGAAGTCGGTGTATCCAAGGTTAAGGCCACCCTTCTTGCTGGAACAGAAGGCGAGTGAATGTGTTCCCGCTAGGGCACCTGCAGGGGGCATAAAAAGGATGTCTTCGATTTGGTACTTGTCGGAGTCGGGCCCATAGTCAATAAAGTCGAGGCTCCCAAGGTTTGTGGCCACCAAAAAGGTGTCGTCTTTCTTCTTCTTATGCTTTGACAGCATGAAGTTCTCCGCAGTCAACGAGTTGTTTGCCATGTAGGATTCAACAAGCAAGTCGTGGCTGTTCACCTGCTTGTGGATTCTGTTGTTGTACTTTTCCACCAAGTCCCAGTTGAAAGAGGAGAACGGCTCCAAATTGTACAGAATGATAGATATGTACAAGCCATCTTCAAACACATCCTCCATTGAGTCTTCGGGCCTGCTGCGGTAAGTCGAGTGCTGTTTCATGTATTTGCGAGTGTTACGGAAACTGACCGCAAGCAAAATCTTCAAGTACTTCTCCGAGTAAACACCGGGATATAGCTGGTGGATAGTCGCTATATATGCAACAATAATGGTGGTGAGTAGCTTGACCTTGTGGGCTTTGCACGAGGCTAGGATACCCGTCAAGGTTTCTGACGGGATGTTCAAAATGCACGGACGGGTACTGTTCAAAGGGGAATTCTCGTCGATAATATAGTCACTTTCAAAAAAGGTTTCATTATCGAAGGGAAGCACCGGAAGATCTTCGAAGCCTTGATCGTGCCTCTGTTTATAGATGACTGCAGGCACGAACCCAGCCCACCTGGAGACCAAAAACCGCACCACAAAAGAAGTGATTCTATTAACGTAAGAAGGCCTGAAGTCAATGAATTTCAAGAACCCAGGCGAAATGCCTCGCTTGAGAATTGGCAAGTCCGTCCGAAGGTTGAAGAGCTCGTGGAGTGTGGGCGAAGATGCTTCAACATGATTGAAGGTCTCCACGAGGTCCTTCAAGTAGGCCACCACCGAACCGCCGTCTGTGAAGACGTGGGACGAGATGAACGAGAGCCAATTGGACTGGGCATGGAACACCACCCTCCATAAGGGCTTCTTGGTCAAGAAGTGCTCTCTGAACGAATACGAGGAGGAGAGGTGGTCGGAGGGCCCGGCGTTGATGGAGAAGACATCCTTCAAGAAAACGTGCTGGAGCGGCTCATACTTGATGTTGGGTTCGTGGCCCTGGATCGTGCACAAGAGCAATGGGTATTGCAAGATAAGCTTTCGAAGAGCTTGCGAAGCGAGGCTTTCGGTGATGCCGTGGCTGAGTCTGACGCAGATGTTCACGGACTTGAAAAGCCCGCTCCGCTCTTTGTAGAAAAAAAATTTCTCCGGGAACTCGGGCTCACGCACAAGATCTTGTTCCGAAACCATTGTGGCCTTTTAGCATGGGCACCAGAGCATTTTTATAGACACCCAGAGAAGTACCGATACGCGCGATGCATGAAGAAAACGTTGCTCCACGCTGACAATTCCTTCCGTAGTACATTGAGTCATGAAGCAAAGCATGGAGACTTGTGTTAACTGAGTAACTTGCTGAGCTCTTGGGCCTGCATTGAGCAAAGACCCTTTGCAACTTTGACAGAAATCATGATAGTATACGAAGTCGAGTTCATATGCCTCGTTTACTCGGTTCTCCGTGCAATGGGGAGCAAGCTCGTGTATCTCACGGACTTAAGTCACATGCCGATGTGTGAATCTCGATGCACATTTATCTCATGTACATTTTACTGATATTCCGTTATTTTGCTTTCCATTTTTGATTTCCGATTTGCTTTGTTTTTCCTTTTGTTTTTCCTTTTGTTTTTCCTTTTGTTTTTCCTTTTGTTTTTCCTTTTGTTTTGTTTTTCCTTTTGTCTTTTGATGTATCCGGGTTTAAGTTGTTAGTAAGGTTTCTGGGTAGTCTTGGACTGGTCCAGGCGCACTTCTCGGTATTTTGAGAATGTGAAGCATTTTGAGAATGTGAAGCATTCTCAAAATACTGTTGAACATGCAGAGCAACATTACATCTGGCGAAGTCCTGCATGGTCATAAGGAAACTAGCAGATGGTAACATATGGCACGGTGGGAGAACTGTGTTAGCAGTATATGCAACGTCTGCTGACATGGCTAAACAGCCACGATGGAATTCTGTTTAAGAGGGACGAAGTCTTCTTAAGAATAACAACAAGGAACAGTTCATCAACGAGTTCTAGGTATTAGTTAGATACAGATAGGAAATAAGATGACTGAAGTGAATACTGAAGGTCCACACTTATCAGATTTATTGAAGACCAATAACATTACCGTTCCAGTATATGCGAAGGTTTTCTGTAACGAGCAACAAGGCGCACTTCTCAGTATTTTGAGAATGCTTCACATTCTGACCAATACTCCGTACAACGTTCACGAGAAATTCACCAAGGAGAGCCAGACACGTACATAGGAATAAAGACCCCACACAACTCGGACACACCAAATGCAGCGAAAACCAACCTTTGGTGTGGTGTACGGGTGTGTACCCGGCCACCTTCTTCGCTACACCTCGCAGTTTCCACAACCACAGCATGGAAAGGACAAAGCACACGGGCTCTGTCAGCACGCTTTTCAGTGACAGCCTCTCGCAGGCCCTCTTTGACGCTCACTATGACGAGTTACTGGCCCGCTTCGAAAACGCCTCCAGCATCAATGACTTGAAAGCGCTTGTCAGTCAGATCGATCACGAGAATACCAGCATTGACAAGCAAATGAAACAGTTGGCAGAGGTTGGCTCCAAAAAGCACACCAACGAGCTCTCGTCAGTGGACTTATCCAGAGCCAGACTCTCCATCGCCATTGAGAATTCTACCGACTTAAACAGAGTATTTACTTCGGCCACAGACCTAGGGACTTCGTTGACGTCCAAAATCAAGTCGTTGGACCAGGAAATTGGAAACGTCGACCTCACTTTGCGGTTCGTCTCCGACATACAGACTTTGAAGAGTAATATCAATGAAATTGACTATTCCATAGCGAAGAAAAACTGGCCCCAAGCTGCCCGGTGCATCCACACCATCAACCAGAAGCTTGACCGCAACTTAGTGGAGGGCAAATTCGCTTCCGCAGTCATCCCCTCTGCAGATATCCCCGACCTTCCAAGCGAGTCCATCGAGAAGTGGACGGCTCTACTCAAAAGCACATTTATAGACTTGTTCAATGACGCCGCAAAACGCAGGGACGTCAAGGAAATCACTTCATATTTTCAGCTTTTTCCCTTAATTGGTGAGGCAGAGGCGGGCTTGATTTGCTACTCCAAATTCATCTGCTCCATCATTACAGACACCGCAAGAAGCTTGATAGGATCTGCAGCAAAGAGTATTGCAAACAGCAGCAACTCTGACAAAGATCCCAATCGTGGGATATATGCAAACGTTGCGTCGAAACTCTTTGAAAGCGTTTCTATGATGTTGTCGCAACACACGCCATTAATTCTCAAATACTACAACGACTCGTTTCCGAATCCGATCATATATGTGGTCAACAAGATACAGAGAGAGATAGACATTCAAATCGGAACAATTGCTGACAGCTTTTACGACCTTAACCGAGTGGATAAGGTGTTGAAGGATATAGAGCTCCACAAGTTTGAGGCCCTTCATCAAGTCTTGCACGAGAGCGAACATGAGGGCACTCTTGATGACGATCTAGTTTCCATTGTTGAGATTGGCGACTTGATGAACGAGTTCTCTGCAATTCTTCATCATTGGGCTTTGTATTGCAAGTTTGTCACTTTGAAGTATTTCTCGCAGCCAAGGGACACCGAGTCTAAAGACTCACAGCCGAAAAAAGACCATGTCAACCAGCCCGAAGTGTTACTTAACTCAAACTTTAACAAAAAGATCCTGGCAAAATACCTACCAGCTTTTGAAAAGCTATTTTCCTTCTACTTTCGTCGCTCGCTCGAAAAGTCCCTTACTATTGAGGAAGTGCCTGCTTTAGACACTTACCTTATTGCAACAAAGTCTTCAACTTCACCAGAACAGCCTCCCATCTCATCAGTCATTGAGGACATCACATTAGTGTTCAACACGTCAATCAGAAGTATCTTGGACCTGTCTCAGCCATCAATAGTCAAAAAGTTTGCGACGTCCACTTTCCAAGTTTTACAAAAAGAGTTGATGGCTGGCTTTCTACAAAAGAAATTGTCAGAAAACCTGCCTCGCTACAATGTTAACCTAGCTCTTGTCTATTCTCAGAACGCCTTGAGTACCACTATAACTCCGCAGCCGTCTAGAGCAGGTACGCCAGTACCAGAGACAATGGGCGGATTTTTCAAAGGCGCATCTAGTGCCCTCGGAAACGTGGTCGGAACAGGTTCCGCTATTGTGTCTGCTGCAAGCAACCCATCCACGGAGAGCAATCTAAAACTCGCCAACTTTATAGTTTATTTAAACACTGTTGCGTGTGGCCAAGAGTTTTTCTCTAAGATTATCCAAAAGTTCTTGCTGAAGAGCTATTTGGAGCAAACTTTCCCATTTGGCTTTGACGGTGAAAAAATCACCAATATTTTGAACAACGAGTTGTTGCATCCTTTCACAGAATGCACAAACTCCTTGATTAAACAGTCGTTGCTTCTTTTCTTCAATCAAGCTATCAAGAACAAATTGGCTTCCTTGGTCTCTGATTGCTTTCCTGAAGCCACGGAGGACAACTACATGGTGACTTCCTCGAACGCACTCAATGACCTCACCACAATCCTGAAGTTCAAGCAAACCTGGGATGGCTTGGTGAGGCCCTACAAACAAACCCTACATAAGCAATTTTGCTACGATAAACTTCTTCGACTAGTTGTTGTGAATATCGCAAGTATGATTGAAAGAAGGTTGATATCAGTGTCGAAGAAATTCAAAATCAACGAATTGGGCGCCTTGAAGCTTGATAAAGACCTCTCGTTTATCATCAATGAGATCTGTGAAGACGATTACGAGCTTAGGGAGAAATTTATCCGCGTCACTCAATTGGTTCTCTTGGTCGGAATGGATGATGAAGAATACGAGATGAACAATTCTGAGGCAAGCACCAAAGATGGTGCCGACTTGGATGATGATACGGGCATCAATTGGGTCTTGACGCCTTTGGAGAGGAAGCAAATCCGCCGCTTTAGAGTCTAAGGCGCGGAATCTACGATTCGCTAATTTCTTGGATGTTATGCTTGAAAACTATATATGCACTAGATAAGTGACCAGCCATCACTCAATGTGTAGAGTAGAGGACTAACGCTTAACCTCAGTAATCGGCTGGTCAAAAGAGATCTTCTCGATCTCCCTGGTCTCTCCCATTATATGCCTCTTGTGCTCCACCCGCAACTTAGACGGCAAGTTATCGAATTTAGGATGACTGTAGTCGCACTCAAAACCCTTTGGGCAAAAACCCGTTAAGTACATGGGACACATGATCTTCCGTATATGCCTATTATTGCAGGCAGGCCCCTCGGGACAGAAACCCATCTCATACTGCAGACACTCTGGGATCTTCTGTTGCGGGTCGATATGTAGATATAAGCACTCTGGTTTTTGCATACAGTATCCGTTCTTCGAGTAGAACAAACACTCAGGCATTTTACGCAAGTTGTACTCATGGAGAAACTCACAGTGATTGTTCTTCTTACACAATCCTCGGAGCCAATGCTTGCAAACGATCTTGTTGTTGAACATAGCAGCTACGTGCTTGTTGGGGCAAAAAGGGCCGTTGGGACATGAGTCTGGCTGGTTTGGTTTGTAGTATTGGCACACGGGCCTGTCTGGGTCAAGGCCAAAGCTGTATTCTTTCCGTAGAAAGGGCTCAAACTTGAGACGTTTATTCTTTGTGTCTGGGTGTATGACGGGATTTAGTCTTATCATGGTGGTTGGTTGGGCAGTAGAATGATTAGAAATGGAGAAAAATAGTGTGCGGTGTACGGATGTTTTATTAATTAGAGATGTACGGGTTTAATGATGCCTGTCTGGGGATTTTGAGCAAAAGACCAGTATTTTGGTTCATAATTAGTAGAGCTCTGTTTCGTGCTCATGATGCGTTCGAAGACTCGGGACTAAATGTTTTGAGCTTTTCTAGGTTGTGTTCACTCAAGTTGGGAAGTTGTGGGGCTGACGGTTTCCGCTTACGCCGCTCTTTCTTGTCTTTCTTCTGAGTTTTGTCAGTCATAAATTCAAGAAGCCCATTCCTACGGCGGATGCCCTCGTTGATCCAGAATTCGTTTCGATAAAGCTCCCAACCCTCGCGGATATCGGTATTGAAGCTTCTGGGAACCAAGACCAATTTGACATCATTGAGGCCCAAGCGAGGTTGGCATCGCAGCTGCCCAGAAACAAGCCATACTTCGAGCCTGGAAGACGGGTTTCGTATTATGGAGGGAAACGCATTGTGGAAGAATTTGAGGGCCATGACGCACAAAAAAAGCCCAACCTCCCGGATCAAATCCGCCGTGGTGTCGGTAAAAGAAGACTTGATTTTCACTAAACGAACATTCAACTGCCGCAAGCCTTTGTTCGTGGACGAGAGAAACTTCCGGGGAAGCACGATGGTTTTTTGGTACTCTCCCGAGAGATGGTACAAGAGAAGCGTCACACAAAGCATCAAGAGGATGAGTTGAAGAAACACTCTTGTTGGACCTGGATCCGAATTGAAGTACAAATGATAGGATATAGATGCAATGAGCGAGCACAAGGCGGCGAGAAATGTGAGGTATTTGCGTCTCATGGTTCTCTGCTGTATCACCTGCTGCCGTAGGCTTGCTTCAAGGATAAGCATGTTGCGAAAGATTTTCCCGGTTACCGGGGTCAGCGTATAACCACCTCCAAGGTGGATTTCTGAGCGATGAGACTTCTCCGAATGGGCATCCGAGGTTCTGGATCTGCGGCGGGAGGTCTTTTTCGGCTTGGGAGAACTCAGCGGAGATGTCAGCAAAGACTTCAGCGGGAGTTTTTTTCTCAAGCCCTTGGGCCTATAACCCAACTGGGACTCGGATTCCAGGGCACTGGAGTAGACCGCATGGGAATGCAGCGAGTGACGCTCAGGTTCAATGAAGCGTGGAGACAAGTCCATGGGGGGCGGCGGTTGCAAAAGGAGATCATCACCTGAGCCTGAATCTGGGGAGCTTGACGGACTAATAGACGCTAGCAAGTGGGAGGTATTGGAAATTAGGCTATTGTCGCTGCGCGGCACTGAATCTGGAGTATGGGGTTCTATTTCGGGGAGCTTGGAAGAACTTTGCAGGTGTAGTGATTGGAGATTCAGGGGCGACTGCGGCGGGGTGCGAGTCAGCGGCGATTCAAAGTGGTCTAGGGAGAGTCCCGGGACAGACTGGTCCAGTGGGTTCTCCATAGGTGGGACTTGAGAAAGGGCAGAGTTTCTGGCCGAGAAGAATAGCTCATGTGAGGCGCGCACGTGACCCGCACCAATTACTAGGAAAGACATCGGGGAAGGGCACGATTCCACCCGGCATTCAGAAGTAGATGATGCTTTTTATTTTTGGCGCAGGGCTCTTCCCTAGGTTTTTAACGCAATCCTTTTGTCTCTTTGATCTTTCTTTTTCTATTCTTGAGGCATGAGTATAGTGACTGGAAGTCGACACCAATGGGTGCCGATTTCGCCTAGTTCATGGCAGTGGGTTGCATACAATATTATTACACAATGGAATCTAGATCCGGCTTTGTCTAGAATTGTTAGTCCATGTCAATTCAGCTGTCGATCTAAGTTAGGTTCAGTCTAGTTTCAGTCTAGTTTCAGTCTAGTTTCAGTCTAGGTTCAGTCTAGTTTCAGTCTAGTTTCAGTCTAGGTTCAGTCTAGTTTCAGTCTAGTTTCAGTCTAGTTTCAGTCTAGTTTCAGTCTAGTTTCAGTCTAAGTTAGGTTCAGTCTAAGTTAGGTTCAGTCTAAGTTAGTTGTAATGTCTGTCGTGTATGAGTGAGTGCGCGGACGAGACTTTCGCACCCAAGTAGTTAGTTGAGCCTATATCGCTCACTACATCCATCACTCTCTGCAGGTACTCTTGACATTTACACTTGGCCATGTCGTTGAAACACCTCAAAGAGCAGTTTGTATCAGATTTGTCTGGAGGGCTGATTCTGGAAATCTACAAGGTCACAGCAGTGTCTCTTGGGGGCTTTCTAGCGCACTCGCTATATGCTAACCACATTGCCCGCCGAGTGCCTGCTTTGGCCACGTTCCCCTTGCTGTTCGTCCTAGAATACTATTTCGATGCTCTTCTTCTTCTCCAGTCGACGACTCTTCTTAGCAATGACTTGAAAAGTCTATATACACACTTGGGCGTGGCCTTGTTGACGTTCTTAGGTATTATGGTCACTGTCAAGGCCAAAAAACCTAAGCCTGCAAAGACTCCTGTTGCGGACTTGCCCACCGTGTCCTATATCACTGCCTACCGCTCACAGATGATTATCATTACCAACATTGCCATTCTCGCGGTGGACTTCCACGTTTTCCCCCGAAGATTCGCCAAGGTTGAGACATGGGGAACTTCTTTGATGGACTTGGGCGTCGGGCTGTTTGTCTTCTCCATGGGCTTGGCCAACTCCCGCTCTGTGATCAAGAAAAACTTGGCCCCGGCTCGGTCCAAGCAGGGTTACTGGTCCTTGGTTCTTTCCAGTACAATCAAGGCACTTCCCGTGCTTGCACTCGGCATCATTCGTTTGGTGAGTGTTAAGTCCCTTGAATACCAGGAACATGTGACGGAGTACGGAGTGCACTGGAACTTCTTCATGACGCTAGGTCTTCTTCCAATCTTCCTCGGGGTGGTTGATCCGATCTTTTCGGTGATGCCTCGGTTTCTTGTTGCTTTGCTTATCGGCGCAATTTACGAGTACCAATTGAGCTTCAATGGGCTCAGTGCCTTCATTCTCGATGAACTGAACCGCACTAATAACCTCTGGACCATGAACAAAGAGGGCCTTTTCTCGTTCCTTGGGTACTGCAGTATTTTCATCTTTGGTCAGGCGTTTGGCCCGTTTCTCCTCACGTCGAAGCCAAAGCCAAACAATCTTTTGGGCGTGGGCTTCTTGTCCAAATCAAAAGCTTATAGGTTCTTGACTGTGACTTCCCCACAGGGTCTCGTTGTGTGCAGTATCATTTCTATGGTGCTTTTTAAGCTCTCGCTTGAATCAGTGTATTTGGGGAATATATCGAGACGTTTGGCCAACCTCCCCTATATTCTCTGGGTCGTCAGCTACAACTCTGTGTTTCTATTGGGCTACAATTTGATTGAAAAATACGTGGGACCTTTGAGGTCTAGTATTCTCGATTCGGTGAACAGAAACGGGTTGGCCATTTTCTTGGTTGCAAATCTCCTGACGGGATTGATCAACATGACTATCAATACGTTGGAAGTGGGCAATGCTGCTGCATACGCCATTCTCATAGCCTACTCCTTCTCATGGATAGTGCTTGCCAAGGTTTTGGACTGCTACAAGATCTACATCAAGTTGTAGATAACACCAAAGCAGGAGTGTGCCATTGTGTGCGGTGCTTGTCGAAGGCAGCATCGAGTACTCATGCTGGTTCTGCTGTGTTAGAGCCATGTTGCTATGAGTTCAGGCACTTTTGTGAGCTGAGGCCCGTTGGGGTAGATCTCGGTAAATAAGCTTTTCGCACCAATCGAGATACACCCGGGCTATTGTTGCCCAAAACACTTAATCTAGTCGAAAAGGTAATTTATTGACTCAAATTGAAATGGTTGGAGTCTATGGGCCAAGCAGTACTTGGGGCCTAAGTGTCAGTAGTGGTCGGAGTCTTCGTTTGAGCAGTGGATCACGCCTCTCCGGAACTTATCGGATCTTCGCTTGTGCCTGCATGTAGAGCCCCACAGTTAGTCCCACATTATCCTCAACTCATTTTTCGCTCGTATAGCACAGCCACGTAGTCTGCCGCCCTCGTGTCCACATATCCACTATGGCCCAGTCTGCATCGTGGACCTCATTTCTCAAGTCCATCGCCTCCTACAACGGTGACTTGTCGTCGTTGACAGCACCCCCCTTCATTTTATCCCCTACATCGCTTGTGGAGTACTCGCAATACTGGGGCGAACATCCGGATCTTTTATTGGAACCGAATTTCCTCAGTAATGAAAATGAGAGTAAGGAGCAGAAGCAGGCCATGGCCGTCAAGAGAATCATTGCCGTGACCAAGTGGTTTATCTCGACCTTGAGGTCGCAGTACTGCTCGAGAAACGAGTCCATGGGGTCGGAGAAAAAGCCGTTGAACCCATTTTTGGGTGAGGTTTTCGTGGGCAAGTGGTCTGACCTGACCACGGATGGCAAGCTCGGGGAAACCGTCTTGTTGAGCGAACAGGTGTCGCATCATCCTCCGGTCACGGCCTACGCCATCATAAACGAGAAGAACGAAACCACTTTGCAAGGATACAACCGGATCAAGGCCACCATTAGTGCCACTCTGATCAATGTTAAGCAATACGGTCACGCTATTTTGAAATACAAGAATTTGGGCGAGACCTACTTGATCACGCTCCCCCCATTGCACATCGAGGGGTTGATCACCGCCTCGCCTTTCGTGGAATTGGAAGGAACCTCTTACATCCAGAGCTCCTCGGGGTACCTAACAGTAATCGAGTATTCGGGCAGAGGATACTTTAGTGGCAAGAAGAATTCCTTCAAAGCTCGCATATACCCCGACAAGTTGGCGAGTGCTAACAAGGAAAATGCGTTGGCCACCATCAGTGGCCAGTGGTCGGATAAGTCGTACATCGCTAAAGGCTCGCATACGCCCAGCTCCAGTGGAAGCAGTTTGTTCTACAGTGCCGCGCAGACCAAGCCGGAGAAGTTGGACGTGAAGCCGCTCGAAAGACAACATAAGTTGGAGTCAAGGAAAGCGTGGGAGAAGGTTGCTGCGGCCATCAAATCCGGCGACTATGATGCCATCCACAAGGAGAAGAGCAAAATCGAAAACGAACAAAGAGAATTGCGGGTGCAGGAGAAGCAAGCCGGTGCTCTGTGGGGAGTGCGTTGGTTTGACCGAGTGGACTTGAGCAAGAAATCCGTGGGTGAAGATCCTATGATCAGCTTAGCAAATGTTGCCAATTTGAGTATTGGTAACTGTCCTCTGGGAACGATCAAGGGTTCCAAGCACGACTCATCCGAGGCTCTTCACTGGAGATTCAATGCGGAGAAATGGGGCAAAGAGTCGGAGATAACAATTTGATATTGGCATCATTTCACTTGCATGTCTAATTTGGTCTAATTTTACAATACTGCGTGTCTTATTTGGTCTAGTTTTACGAACTGCATGTCTTATTGGTTAGAAGATATGATACTGCATGTCTCTTGTTTGGATCAGCTTGATACTTGCATGTCAGTGATCAAATGTTTACGGAACTCAGTCACAGAATGACTGTCCAGGACCTACATACTAGCAATTGGTCTACTGCCGAGGAAAATATTACGAAGGACCGAAGCGTGCATGCAAGTGTAGAATCTATACAATACAGAATCGAATACAATAGAGTCGAATACAATAGAATCGAATACAATATAGTCGAATACAATATAGTCGAATATAGTCTACGGAAAGGGGCAGACTGGTGAAGGGTAATGTGGCCAGCCTAGGGCTTTCACGTGCCCGCAGATAGGGCTTCTGCTGTGTCACGTGCGCGGTTCTTGTGACGGTGCTGGTGCACGGGTTTTCTGCGCGCGAACTGCCTCACCCATAGCGCTACACTGGCAAGACTCACCGCGCCTATGCAGGCCCTCTGAGAATTTTCTCCTACGCACTGGTGGAAAAAATTTGACTTTTTCTAGTGAAGGTATCTTCTTTCTAATCATACAACTGATACACAATGCCTGAATCTCAAAGATGTATGTATCCCATAGAACCATTTGAAATATCAAGCCTCCATATGCAATGCGAAAAGCTTTTCATCCCCGGAAAGCTATGTCACGTCCATGATTGAAGATGGACAGTGAAAGATACGTGTTCAACGTGACCTCTCCACAATTTGCATCAGACACCCCATGAACAAACAAGACAAGCCATCTCAATCGTCATATACTAACATCGCAGTGTACGTTAAGGGTAAGCACGTTTCCTACCAACGTTCCAAGAGCGTCACCAACCCAAACGTCTCTTTGATTCAAATCGAGGGTGTCCAATCCACAAAAGATGCCAGATTCTACTTGGGTAAGAAAATCGCTTATGTTTACAAGGCTCAAAAGGAGGTCAAGGGCACCAAGATCAGAGTCATCTGGGGTAAGGTCTGCAGAACACACGGTAACAGAGGTGTTGTCAGAGCCAACTTCAAGAAGAACTTGCCACCAAGCTCCTTCGGTTCTTCTGTCAGAATCATGTTGTACCCATCCAACATCTAAGGAAACCACCCCCATAAATTGTTGTGTTCTCGCTGGCACATGTCAGTGAATGCAGCGTGTATAAACTGAATTCTTTCATTAATAAAAGGAACAAACTGAAGATGTGTAGAGTAAGATGTACTGGGCACTTTAATGCTGTGTAGGTGGTAGTATTGGGCGACTACATTCAAACAAGTGGTATTGCCGTAAGTTTATGTAGTGTAAGTTTATGTAGTGTAAGTTTATGTAGTGTAAGTTTATGTAGTGTAAATTTGTTCTAGTGTAAATTTGTTCTAGTGTAAATTTGTTCTAGTGTAAATTTGTTCTAGTGTAAATTTGTTCTAGTGTAAGTTAGACTGCTGCTCAGTGAAAGTTTGTATTGTAGTCTAGTTCCACTACTGTGCCAGAGTGCAAATAATGTGCTGGTCTGAATTCTAATAGTGCGCTGGTCTAGTGCTAATGCTGTGCAGTGTATCATTAGATAAGCAATGAGACGTTTGGATGGCACGTAGCTGTCCTAGTGTGATTTATATGTTGTGGTGCCGTGGTCAGGTGTATCGTAGTAAGTTTGTATTATGTGCCATACTAGCTGTGCCATGGTTAGCTGTTATAGTTAGTATATTTAGTTAGTTTATTTTGAGAGTAGTGTATAGTTTATATTTAGTTCAGTATAGTGTATTTAGTTTTAGTTCAGTATAGTGCATAGTTTATCTTTAGTTCAGTATAGTGCATAGTTTATCTTTAGTTCAGTATAGTGTATAGTTTATAGTTAGTTCAGTATAGTGTATAGTTAGTGGAGTGGAGTGTAGTGGAGTAGAGTAGTGGAGTAGAGTAGTGGGGTAGAGTGTAGTGTATAGTTAGTGTAGTGTATAGTTAGTGTAGTGTATAGTTAGTGTAGTGTATAGTTAGTGTAGTAGAGTAGTGTAGTGTAGTGTATAGTTAGTGGAGTAGAGTACTGTAGTGTATAGTTAGTGGAGTAGTGTAGAGTGTATATCCAAGGTCAGTGGACAGCTGGTATCTGGTCAGTATGCAGTGGGTGTTCATTGTCATGTCACGTGCGCACATGGTCGTCCCCGTCAGTTTAGTCCAGGCTGTTTCCAAAAACAGCACACTATTGCCTTTCCGGCCGCAAGTGGTTCCCGAACACCCAAGGAAAGTCAAATCACCCACGGCGTGTTCTAGTGACCCCAGCCACGACGCCGCATATGCCCACCGCACCCGGAACTCTACCTCTTGCACCCTCTCATATACACAACCTCACCACTTTTCTATGTAGAGCTAGGCCGCGTCCCCCATGCCTGTCCACAACAAGTGACACCCACAACATATCCCCACAGATACACACCAATGACGACGGCGGCTGCTGATCCGTGGATGGAAGCTGAGGATGCTGACGATTTCTGGGACGATGATTTGGGCTCCATAGATGACGCTGGCTGGGACCTTGAGGCTACTGCTGAAAACACCACCGAACCTGGCACCAGCTCCGCTGCGCAGACCGTGCTGAGCTTGAGCGACGAGGGAGCCCTGAACGGTGTTTGTGAAAAGGCGCTGAAGGATCACGTTTTGCTGGGGCCCAATGTACTTGAGACAGACCCTGAGTGCAAGGAACTGGGACGTACCAAGGAACTGGGACATGCTGGAGAACCTGAAGACATGAAAGAACTGGAGCATGCTGGGGTGCAAGAACTGGAGCATGCTGGGGAGCAAGAACTGGAGCATGCTGGAGAGCCCGAATCAAGTCTTGAATCAGATTTTGGTGCACATCATACTATTGCTGTTACGAATTCTGGTGCAAATCTTGATAGTGAACCTTTTACCAATTCTGGTGCTATACCTGACGCCAATCCCGAAACGATTCCTGTTGCAACTACTGAGCTTGTTTCTGGAAATGTCTTGTCAGAGGACAAGGAGGATGTACCAGTGCAGGCTCACGCCGACAATGATAATGCTACTGAACTTGGTTCGAATGGCCTTATTTCCATCCCAGAAAACTCTCACGTGGAACCTCCTGTGGCTGGAGTTAATGCTGTGGCTTCATCTAGAGTTTCCTCTGAACTAATGGGTAGTGAGGTTCCATCTAGGGTATCCTCTGAACAATTGTTGGATGATGAAGTCTCAGTGGATGTCGCTCACGAGACGGACGTTAAAGCTTCCCATTACGATGCCAATGGTGTCAATGAAAGTACTACTCCGGTGCTTGAAACAGAGAATCCACAAGATTCAAGTCATGACTCGAACTCACTCGCAGATGTTGAAAGTGCTCCTGTATTGCCCAATGAACCAACTCGTCTCGAGGCAAGCGAAAACGTCCCAAATTTTGGGTCTTCGGCGGTGACTTTTGAACAAGTGGAAGCACTGACAGAACAAGGTGAGCATCTCGACGACCGCAATGGCGTCTCCTCAGAGCCTACCTTGATCGGTGAAAGCAGGCAATTGGCTGGTGAACAGTCTATTGAACCTCTGGAAACACAGACACATGATTCTGGTGGTCCTCCTTCAGAGCCCGAGAACCAAGAAGTTGCAAGTGCTCAAGAGCATGAGCCAGAGATGAAATTCTCGAGTGATCAACATGGCGACAAAAACCCAGACACTATCGCCGCATTTAGACCTGAAGCTCTAGATTCCAAGGATCGTGCCAATATTTCCCACATGCTCTCTACGGAACTGGACAAAAGCAGTGAGGTGGACATGTTAAAGTCTCAGATCCAGCATCTCAAGCAGGAGCTCGAGGCAAATCGCACACTTGCTGATATGGATGCCAGCACAGATTCACAGTCCTTACAGTCGAGGTTGGCGGAGGTGGAGAAGGAAAGAGACGACGCCAAGAGGCAATTGGAGGGCTTTTTGAGCAAGATCTCCAGCATGAAGACTGTGGTTCGCAATTACAAATCAACTCAACAGGAGTTGGAAGAAACGCAACAAGAGGTGGCGCAGCTTAAAGAAAGGGCAGGCGTCTTGGAGCAAGAGAAAGTCGCTTCTGAGGAAGAGAACCTCCAGCTTCTTGTTCAAAAAGAAAAGCTCGAAAACAGAGTCGCTGTGTTGGAAGCTGAGTCTGAGAAGCTGGCCAACACCATCAAAGAGTTGAAAACGCGATCGGGTGACTTGAACTCCGAGTGTGAAAGACTAAGTCAGCAATTGAGCTCCTTGAGGCGAGAATACAGCTCCAAGGGCGATACTTTGCAAGACGAGAAATACGCATTAGAAAATGAGGTCAGCAAGCTCAGCAAAAAAATCAACCAGATTAGGGCCAGTTACAGTGAGCTTGAAATAGCGGAACAGGACCTTAGAATGGAGAATAAAAACTTGCTTCTCATGATAGAGGAATTGCGGGGCTCGCTTGTGGCCAAGGAGAAGGAAGAAGAACGGTATACTGGCTTAATTGAGAGCAACAAGCAAACGTTCGAGGATGAGAAGAAGGCGTTGCAATCCAAGATCCAAGAAATCGCGGAGGAACTACAGAGCACGCAATATCAGTTGAGCCAGACTCAAGAGGAGAATGGCCAATTGCTCGAAAAGGTACAGGAGGGCGAAGACAAGAGGGCCAAATTAGCTGAGGAAAATGAAAAGATCACACAGCTCCAAGAAGACATCCACAGCAAACAGGTCATAATAGGCAAGTTGAGACATGAAGCGGTGATTCTCAATGAGCATTTGACCAAGTCGTTATCAATGTTGAAACAAAATCTGGGCGACACGGAAACAACGGTCGACAAGGAATTGGTGTCCAACTTGATCGTCAAGTTTGTGCAGATACCAAGAGGAGATACCAAGAAGTTTGAGACGCTTTCATTGATAGCAGGACTTCTCAACTGGGACGAGAAGCGAAAGATAGAGGCCGGACTAGTGAATAGCGGTGCCAAAAATGGAGAGGATGGGAAACAACCTGTCCGACTGAGCATTATTTCTCTATGGACAGATTTCCTCGACAAAGAGAGCAAAAACAAAAACTAATGCGAGAGATGGAAGATGTGTGTGATCACATTGCTTCTGAGAACGGGTCTGCTGATTCTGATTCATTTTGTGGTCTGATACAGTCTGATCAGATACCGGTCAGATACCGGTCTGATCTACTACTAGTCTGATCTACTACCAGTCTGATCTACTACTAGTCTGACCTAATCTGATCCAATTTTGTATTCATCTGAAATTCAATCATCTAACGCCAATGATGTGGTTTCTGGCCCCTAAAACCTTCACCAAACGTGTGGTTTGTTCAGTGTCAAAGTGATGTACGCTGCGAGCAGCCTTAGTAACGCGGCGCGCTCACTAGACCTAAACGCGCGTCATACACTCACCTCTCTACTACTAACTCGTCCCATTATGGTAGACATCCGGCTGTTCTTTGCAGGCGGCGACCCGAAAAGCGTACGTTTCTTGAGAGCATTCACGTCGCAATTGATCAGCGCCCGTACTAACATGGCAGAAAAGTGGTGCCAAGAAGACCAGTGCCAATAAGGAGAAGCCGGCTCCAGCCAGCAAAACAGATGGCAACAAGAGCAAGGACTTTGCTCCAAAGACCGAGGTTCTGCTGCAAAACGCCGAGCCCAAGCTGTCAAAAGTTCTAGCCCAGCTGGCCAAACTGCCCAGGAAAAGACGCTTGGACGACGAGTCATCGGCACCGGCAAACGGTTTGAGGCAATCTACTCGAGAGGCCGCACGAAAGACGCAGTACATCGATTTGGACGACGATTTGGAAGACTCACTGGACGAATTCAACCCTGACGCCGAAGGGCCCGAGGACAATGGCGACGATGACGACGACTCGATGGAAATCGATGGCAATGACGTAGCTAGTGAAGATAATGACATGGGCGACGATGACTTGCAAGAAGACATCGAGGAAGTGAAGCCGGAGCCCGTGGCAAAGCCCAAGCCAAAGCCCAAAGCGGCAGCCAAAAAGGCCGCATCCAACCCAGCGGAAGCCAGTGGAGTCCACGCCGATCAGATTCTCTCCTCAATTCAGGATGCAGAGCTTCCAGATGCCCCGGAAACCGACGGCAAACTCAACTACTTTGCCCTCAAAAATAAGCAGCAGAACGTTGCCCCACCCAGTGGGCATGCAGAGCTTCCTGAGGCTGCGCCCAACTGCTTGGGAGGGCTTACGATCGTATTCACAGGAGTGTTGCCCAACCTCGATCGAGACGCGGCCGAATCCGTGGCCAAACAGTACGGTGCTAAAGTCACCAAGAGCATTCTGAAGAAGACGTCATTGGTGGTGATTGGCGAGGAAGCAGGCCCTTCGAAGGTGAAGAAAATTAAAGATTTCGGCATCAAAGCAATTACTGAAGCCGGATTTCTTGAGCTTTTAAACAGAATGCCTGCCGACGGCGGTGACAGTGCCAATGCCCAAGCTGCAAAGGCTAAGAGAAAGGCAGAAGAAGAAGAGATCTTGGCGCAGGCCCGTGCTGACGAGAAGGCCGAGAAAAGGGCCGAGGCCGAGCGCCAGGAACAGCAACGCAAGAGGTTGAAGCTCGATAAGCAGAATGTTAAAAGCGAAAGCTCTGTCCCCCGCGCTACACCTGAGCCACCACGGGAAATCCCTAATAGCGAGAAGCTTTGGACGGTCAAATACGCCCCATCGGATATCAACCAGCTTTGTGGAAACAAGGCACAAATCAACAAATTGCGCAACTGGCTCTCGAGGTGGTTCGACAATGCCAAAAAGGACTTCAAAGTGCCGGGCGCAGATGGGTCGGGAGTCTTCCGGGCCGCGTTGATCCTGGGTGCTCCAGGAATCGGCAAAACTAGTGCTGCACATCTTGTTGCCAAGGAGCTAGGGTTTGATATCTTGGAGAAGAACGCCTCGGATGTCAGGTCAAAGGCTCTCCTTAACTCCGATGTCAAGTCTGTCCTCAACAACACCTCCGTTGTGGGCTTCTTTAAGCACAAGAATGACGCCCATAAAGAAGCAAACCAGACAAAATTTTGCCTCATTATGGATGAAGTTGACGGAATGTCCAGTGGAGACCACGGAGGAGCCGGTGCATTGTCGGCATTCTGCCGAATCACGAAAATGCCCATGATACTTATCTGTAACGACAAGTCTTTGCCGAAGATGAGGACGTTCGATAAGGTCACGTACAATTTGACCTTTAAGCGGCCCTCGGAAGTCGAGGTCCGGGCCAGACTCCTCACAATTGCCCATAGAGAAAAACTCAAGTTAGAGCCCTCGGTCATAGGACAGTTGGTGCAAGCCACGGGTAATGATATCAGGCAGATGATCAATTTAATGTCGACGGTTTCCAAGACCCAAAGCGTGATTGGCCCGGAGAACTCCAAGGCTATAGCGGCCAGTTGGAAGAAGCATGTCATGCTCAAGCCGTTTGAAATCACATCAACCTTGCTTGGAGGCCCCATCTTCCACCCCAGCTCAGGCAGTACGCTCAACGATAAGTTGGACTTATACTTCAATGATATCGACTTTGCGCCGTTGATGATCCAGGAAAACTACCTCTTCACGCGACCCAACGTCACATCGCAAAAAGAGCACTTAAAACGGGTCGCCGATGCTGCAGACTCTATAAGTGAATCAGATGGAATCAATTCTTTGATCAGATCCAGTGAGCAGCAGTGGAGCTTGCTTCCCTTCCATGGTGTCATGTCTACAGTGCGACCAGCCCTGGAGGTCAACGGCTCGATCGTTGCCAGGATCAATTTCTCTTCGTGGTTGGGCCAAAACTCCAAGGGCATGAAGAACCAGCGATTGCTTCAGGAGCTCCAATACCATACACGGTTACGGACGTCTACCAGTAAGAATGAGTTGAGATTGGACTACGTTCCTGTGATGCGAGATGCCATGACTCAGCCGTTGTTGAAGCATGCGGAGGAGGGGATCCAGTCGGTCATTGACACCATGGACCACTACTATCTCACCAAAGAAGACTGGGACAGTGTGTTGGACTTTGGGGTTGGCGCCAAACGAGGCGCGGACTTGCTCAAGGGCATCAACACCAAAACAAAGTCGGCATTCACCAGAAAGTACAACAGCACCCAGCACCCGGTTGCAATCTACAAAACAGGAAACTCCATCGGATCTAGTATGGGTCTGAGGCAGAAGGTGGATTATGACGACGTGGTGGAGGACGATACTGCGAAGGACGAGGAAGCAGAAGGCGCGGATGACGGAGAGGAGATCGACTCCAAAAGAGACAAGCTTATCAAAAAGGTTCCAGCCAAAAAAGCAAAGGCGGCAGCACTGCGCAAGAAGGTTACAAAAAAATAATTGCTTGATAAAACGGGTCTTCAGCAACACCTTCCAAATGGCTTTTCAGCATCACTTTCCAAGTGGTTTGCTGGATTGCGAACGGCGGATTCAGATCTCCACACAGGCGAAGCGAGGTTGAGTCCAAGAGACCTAAAACTCTAATTGTCCTATAGTTTCTCGAGTTTGACAGATGTTCATCCATGTGTCAGATTGTCTCGCATTGTTTGAGCTTGTGTCAGATTGTCTCAAATTGTCTCGAGTTTATTTCAGGGTCTGGATCTGGATCTAGAAGTCGATCTTTGATCGTAAGGTTATGCACTCGCAGAAGGACGCGCGGGCGACAACCCTTGCACCACACGCAGGTATGGTGAAACAATGCAACATCAAGAAAAATAGTAGTCTATTAACACTAGCAACTATAGAGTACAGCGCATCAGCCAGGGGACCCCACCGTTTCATATATTTTACTCATTGCATATCCAGCTGACTCCACACCCTCTACGCACTCATTTAATTCATACCACATCCAGTTGCACTCTCTGCTACGAAACCTCCGCTGTACCCCGACCGCTGCCACTATAGACCCCTGTGATTGCTCTAAGCTTATTGAAACGTTTCCCATTGTCCCTTCCAAGAATAGGTCGCCAATTAGAACGCTCGTTTGAACCTTAAACCTTGTTTACTTGTTACCGGTTGAAAATATCGGGAAAGCGTCGGAGCCATGTCGGAAAATGCTATGTTCAACATTCCTCCCAGCAAGCGTTCCAGCCATATGCCCAGCCTTCAACTACTGATTCCACTGGCGCTGCTAACAAGTAATCCTTCGAACGACGGCACCGTCTATGACCTCATACTGGCTGCACGAAACCCTGGGCCGCCACGAATGATGACAAACCCTCTCCGCCCGGTAAACACTGCCCACACGACCAACTCCAGCTATTCGGTAAATACAGCTTCTTCAAATACATCGGCGTCTTCGCTACCTAACATTCCCCAGACTGCCCGCAAGCCACGGCGAAAACCACCAGCAGTGGATTTTTCCAAGATCGACGGCTCTCACTCATTTGCTCCCAGCCTCGTGACGGGATCGTCCGGTCAGACCAGCAATTGCAATAACAACGAAGCAGGGTTGTACATGAGCTCGGCAGACACTAGCCCCAGCTCACGTGACTCCAATATAATGGAAACGGGCCTGGACAGGAGCAGTAGAGTGGCGTCGCAAATTGGCCCTGTGGACGATCTCAACGAGCTAGCGCCGGAGGACTGGAACTTTTTGGCCAACTCGGAGAATATCGTGGAGATCAGCAAGTTGGGTGAGGGCAACTCAGGCAGCGTGTCCAAGTGTGTGCTCAAAAACGGCCTGCCAGTGTTTGCATTGAAGATGATCAACACGGACCCCAATCCAAACGTTCAAAAACAGATCTTGCGCGAGCTACAGTACAATCGCTCATGCAACTCCCCTAATATTGTCAAGTACTACGGCACCTTCATGGTGTCCAAGCAGTCCATGATTGGCATCGCCATGGAGTACATGGGAGGCTCAACTTTGGATGCTATTTACAAGCGTGTGATCGAGTTGGACTCTACCAACCGAGTCAACGAAAAGGTGTTGGGCAAAATATCAGAGTCTGTCCTCAAGGGACTCAGGTACCTACATGAGCAGAAAATTATTCATCGCGACATCAAGCCATCAAATATTTTGCTAGACAAGTATGGAAACTCCAAGATCTGCGATTTTGGCGTGAGTGGAGAAGTTGTCAATTCCCTAGCCACCACGTTTGTGGGCACGCAGTACTACATGGCGCCGGAGAGGATTATGGGCAAGCCGTACACAGTGAATTGCGACGTGTGGTCGCTTGGGCTTTCATTGTTGGAGGTGGCCAAAGGCGAGTTCCCATACCATTCGCAGAGTAGCCAAGGGCCTCTTGGGCCCATTGACTTGCTACAGTTGATTCTAGACTATGAGCCCAAACTTGAGGATACGCCTGGTGAGGGCATTTTCTGGTCCGATTCGTTCAAGAATTTCCTCGGGTATTGCTTGAAGAAGAACCCAGACGACCGGCCTAGCCCACAGGAGATTCTCCAGCACCCATGGGTGGTGGGCCAGGCGAACATTCCGGTGAACATGGAAAGGTTTGTGAAGAGATTATGGGGTGAGAACTTGAACTGAAGAATTGCCTACGAAGTAAAGAAGTGATTCAGGTGCAGCTAACTGACGCATGCAACTGATTACGTGTTGGAACTGATTTACCGATATACTAATGTGTTGATACAATGTCAACAAGCAATGTAATCAAGTTGACCACGCTCTTGGTGCGCGCACGCTGCGCGAACCAATCACTGAGTAGCACATTCAAATCTTCCGTACCACCACCAATCCAGACATCGACATGCCCGTGCCCTTCGAAGGATTAATTCCATACGCTATTATGGCCGGCTTCTTCAGCCTCGCCGGCCACGGTGTCGGCTTCATCAGATACTGGGACAACGGCTGGAAAAACGACCGTTACGACTTGGACCCCTGGGACCAGAAGATGATGGCCCGTGACTTCTTGTTGACGGGCCACGAGCGGGGCCAGATCTCCGAGGCAGTGGCTCCGGAACACTTCAAGACCTCCCACATCACCAGAGAGGGCTACTGGTCGCCATACAGAGACCAATACTTCACGCTCAGAGAGAGATTATACAGAGGTTACGTCGCCGGGTCGTGGGACTTTTCTTAGATCAAACCGGCTTAATAAATTGCATTGGGACTTCATTGAACTATGTAGCGTGAGCAGATAAGTGGCCTAGGATTCAAACTCTGTGGCCATGATTCAACTGTAGCACTTCCGGATTCACTCATTCTGCTCTATTTCGTGTAGACCAGTGCAGACTGGAGCACGCTAGGCAAGAATATAAGAAATACATGAGTACTGCGAAGAGTAGTAGAGCAGTAAGTCTACTAGAATATGCTATAGAGTATGTAGAGTGAGAGTATGTAAAGTATGAGAGTATATGTAGAGTATGAGAGTATGAGAGTATATCTAGAGTATGAGAGTATATCTAGAGTATGAGAGTATATCTAGAGTATGAGAGTATATCTAGAGTATATATAGAGTATATATAGAGTATACATAGAGTATATATAGAGTATATATAGAGTATATATAGAGTATATATAGAGTATATATAGAGTATATATAGAGTATATATAGAGTATACATAGAGTATACATAGAGTATACATAGAGTAATATAGAGTATACATAGAGTATACATAGAGTAGAGTGAAAGTAGAGAGTGAGTAGTGAGTAGTGAGATTGAGAAGTGGGTATGGACTGAGTTCAATGTAGAGTGAATGTGAGCGTTATGAGCAAGTCAGGAATAGACTAGGCATTGGGCATGGCACAGATACGGCAGTTTCTTTATTACTGGTCTGACATACAGCTCTAGAGTAGTATCCAGGACCATGGCGGACATGAAAGATACAGCCTAACACTTGTGGCTGTCCTTTGTTACAAACTTCTCCTTGTATTTTCTGCGGATCTCTTGGGGGATTCTGGACTCGACCTTTCCAGTCGCCTGCAACTTGTACATCTGCTCGTAGATCAAGTTTCCTTCGGGCTTCAAGCTCCTCAAGTCGTTGGTCAACTCGTCGGATAGCTTGACCTCAATGGGTTTGAACGACAAGTCATACTTGCTGTAGCTCTGGACCTTCCTCTCGCGGCTCAGCTCGGGCCTGAAGTTGCTTATTTTCTCGGTGACTTCGTTTTCGATCGTCTTCAAGTTGCTAAGATCCTTCATCTTCTTCTTGACCTCGCGGAGCTCTGCTTGGAGCCTCATTCTCTCCTTGTGTCTGGCCTGCTTATTTCTGCGGGTGCGGTCTTTTCTCTTGTCGTTGGTGGGAGGGTTTGCCGAGATCTTGTAGCGGTCCTGGTCGTTTTCGGCGGCCTCTTGTTCTTCTTCGTCCGACGACTCCTCGAGCTCATCGTCTTTCAAAGTCTCTATGAGATGCTGGATTTTCTCCTGGTGGGCCAAAAGGGCCTGTCTCTCGATCTCTTTCTTCTCCTCGGGCGCGTAGACCTTTGCTATGAGGCTCTTCCACGACTCGGACGAGGGGTTATATGATTTGCCGGCGTGGATGGTCAGAGTGATGTCTTCGACATCGGCAGAGTCGAGCTTCACGGGCCCCTTTCTCAGGGCAGACGCCGTTTTAGAAGACGGCCTGCTTGCTTCGCCATCCTCCAGCCAAAGATCTTTATCCATGGCGGTATCAACACCCTCATCCGCAAGTCTAGCATCTCGTGCAGAGAGGGTGGTCAGACGGCCAGCCAACGCCATCAAATGGTCCTTCTGCGTACTGCTGAGGATCTTTTTGCGGGTCTTGGTGTTGATGGGCGCCACCTTGGACTTGTTGGTCAAGATCTCTGCGATCTTGGGCGTTTTCTTGGGCTTAGACACGTTGTAGTCTCCGGCGGTATCAATGACAAAGGCATCATCGGCGTCTTTTCCTAGAAGGATCTCCCTTTCTCTTTTGGCCTCCAAGGCCTCGTTTATATCACTCACATCCACGTTCTTTCTCCAGGCCTTCTTTCCCTTTCGGGACGGTTGTGGTTTGCTGGGTGCCATTACAAGTCTAGTAGTGAGCAGTAATTTTTTGAGATGAGATGCGATAGGCGATGCGCACTCCATAATCTGATTCTGGTGCTCCTACTACTTACAGAAAATCTGCCACTGACCCACGAAAATTCTAGGTTGCACCATGGAATCAGCCGATATGCTGCTTGCTCTGGGTTGGTGGGCTCTGTAGATGATGCTGACCCCCAGCTTGGGCATCGCAGTGACTCTCTAGTGGGTGCTGAGAAGCGTATTCCAACTGATGAATAAATTGTGATCACTGTTTTCTCTTTTATTGTTTCGTTAATTCCGTTAACTTCACTTGACTCCATTCTCCCTTCTCCCTTCTTCTCCCTTCTTCTCCCTTCTTCTCCCTTCTTCTCCCTTCTTCTCCCTTCTTCTCCCTTCTTCTCCCTTCTTCTCCCTTCTTCTCCCTTCTTCTCCCTTCTTCTCCCTTCTTCTCCCTTCTTCTCCCTTCTTCTCCCTTCTTCTCCCTTCTTCTCCCTTCTTCTCCCTTCTTCTCCCTTCTTCTCCCTTCTTCTCCCTTCTTCTCCCTTCTTCTCCCTTCTTCTCCCTTCTTCTCCCTTCTTCTCCCTTCTTCTCCCTTCTTCTCCCTTCTTCTCCCTTCTTCTCCCTTCTTCTCCCTTCTTCTCCCTTCTTCTCCCTTCTTCTCCCTTCTTCTCCCTTCTTCTCCCTTCTTCTCCCTTCTTCTCCCTTCTTCTCCCTTCTTCTCCCTTCTTCTCCCTTCTTCTCCCTTCTTCTCCCTTCTTCTCCCTTCTTCTCCCTTCTTCTCCCTTCTTCTCCCTTCTTCTCCCTTCTTCTCCCTTCTTCTCCCTTCTTCTCCCTTCTTCTCCCTTCTTCTCCCTTCTTCTCCCTTCTTCTCCCTTCTTCTCCCTTCTTCTCCCTTCTTCTCCCTTCTTCTCCCTTCTTCTCCCTTCTTCTCCCTTCTTCTCCCTTCTTCTCCCTTCTTCTCCCTTCTTCTCCCTTCTTCTCCCTTCTTCTCCCTTCTTCTCCCTTCTCCCTTCTTCCTTAACTTCCCTGATATCGTACCTAACAATGCAGACACCCAGGTGAGCTCTTGACAATGGAGGCCATGGCTCTACCCTTTTCCGGTTGGGTGCTCATTCCCTCAATTGTGACAAGACCTCGCGGGAAAGCTCCCCATAGTCAGAGAGCTCAAAATGACCGCTTAAACATACGTAGCTGGGGCACTGGAGCTTTCTTGAAATGACCCGCCCGAGATTGCTTGCAAGGTCCTGCAACCCGACATTCTCGCCCCGCTGTAGCACGCTGGAGTACGTCTGCGAGTCCTTGCCTATGGTGTATACGTAGCAGCCGATGGACGTGTTTCCCTGCTGGTTGACGTACACAAGGACGGGAGGGGGAGGCCCGGACTTGGTGGGGTCACCGGCTGTGTTGGTCACGTGCACGGCCAACTCATAGTCGTTGTTGCCAACAGAGATCGAGGACGACTTCATGGGTGGAGACAAGGAGCGGGAGGTGCTTGAAAAATGGCCGGGGTTGCATGCAGGTTGGGTCCCCGGTGTGGTTCCTGTCTAGCGGCACCCAAGCAACCACACAGTAATTGCAAGTGGACGTAGCGTTCCAGATGGCACTTCAGTTATCTGAAACTAGTCGGGGTCCATTAGCACACGTTCACCTCCTCTCGTATTTAGTGACGCAAGGCGGAGTCTAACCTCGCTAATATCGCTAACATCAGACGCAGTTTAGGCCTGTAAACAAGATCCATAGACGACGCACCTCCCCGAGGTTATGAGCGCGCCATACAGCTTTCACGTGGAGGAGTCCCGCAAGTGAGAGGAGTATCCATGTTGAGACGGCCTCCAGTTCGTCAAACCCGCGCGGACGACCACCCGAGCTCTAGTATCGGGTGCTACCAGCACAGCACAGCAGAATGCCGAAAAACAGTGCTGTCGTTCGGGTGATGAGTCCGTCGGCTACTCTGTTTCAGGCTTGTTTGGTTCAAAGACCAGTGGCTATTTAGAAAGACCCTCTGGAATGAGGCAGTTCATGTGCAGAGCGTCTAAAGCATCTTCCATGCAGCTCTTTTTTCACGTTCTATTTAATGGCTAGAGCCATGCAAAATTGCCATGGCCTTGTCTGCACCTTCTTTGTCACCTTCAACTCACTCTTGTCTTGTACATTGCCATTGGCCATTGACCTGTATTAACCACAGCGAACACCGCCGTCCGCCTCTTCCATAGCGTTTCGGCTCTTTTACCCCACATTGAGAGCTCCGTCCTCGAGTGTCACTCGACACATAGCTTCGGGGTTCCACCAAAATCATCTCTAGCTTCGGGGTTCCACCATATCTGTGTTTGTTTATTGGATATTGCCAACCTCAAAAGAGTTCCACGATCTCGAACTAGTCACAGACAAGCAAGAATATATCACTTTCTCTGTTTCCACTCTGACTCACTGAATATTCACTCACCACTCATCGATTACTCGGCACTCACTCAATTACTCTTTTACTCTCCCATACGGCATTATGACTACAAACTTTCATGTTGAAAAAATAGCCAAGCTCAACGAGATTTTGTTCAGGAACGAGGAGCCTCATGAGACCTCGAAAGACTCGGTGGTGTTGCGTAATCTCCACAAGTCTAAAACTCTGATCGACTCCATCCAGGACTTCTTCCAGCCTCACAAGTTGAACTACGTACGGATCTTTGAGGAGACAGATATGCTGAACGATTTTTTGGACTTGAATCTCCGCAAATTCAAAATCGGTGGCCCAAAATCTTGCAACGACAATGCAGCCTTCCAAACCCCCAGCCCAAGGGCCACGGTGTCTGTGTTGGTCGAGTTCGACAGCACTGAAGACTTGGAGCCATACTTTGAGAGGCTTCTCCAGGTTCCAAACGCGTTTGGCCCTTTCAAAATAGCCATAGAGTTCATGAACAGCTCGGTGGTCGAGAAGAAGGAGGCGCAAATCCTCTTGAACTCTCAACCTAAGGCCATGTATGACTCCATTGTCGTTGAAAACATCAATGAGTTTTTCGGAGAGATGAAACTCACCATGGACGACTTTGAGGAATTTCTATCCAAGTTCAAGCTTTTCGGCGACATTGATGCCGTTTACTTTCCCACCAACTCAAGAGGCGACAATCAACCGCTTGAATTTAAGAGTGTGGGATTCATAGGCTTTTCCTACAAGTCAGACCTCAACGAGTCGGTTTTGAAATGCCTCTACTTTCTACATAATTTGGACTTGAACACACTCCGCGATTTTACCCAAGCTGATATCACCGACATTTCCAGTGAGCCAACTGAAGAGCCTAAAGACCTAAAAGAGTCAGATGGCGAGTCCAGGAAAGCCTCGCTATCTGCAAGACTACAATTATCCATATGCCAGAAGAAGCACGAGCCCTTCCTTCTCAACAATGATACAGGCATCAGGCTCAGCAGCGAACCTCTGAAGGTGTTCGAAGCTAGAACCTCAATGGGAAGTCTGGCAGATGAGGCCATGTACCAGCGTTTTTCAAAAGGCATCAATTTCCAGCAATCCAACATATACGTGAACAACTTGCCCGTTGTGTTCCAGAACGATGATAGTGCGTGGTTTGACTTTTGGATCCAGTTTGGCACTAAGGACTCGATCAAGCTGGCCAAGATCATCAAGCCGCAATTCTATTCTCGACGCGTGAACTCGCCCTATGGCAAATTCGGCTTTGTCTTTTACAATGACCTCAAGCCGGCTGTCAAGGCCATTTTGCTCACCAACAACAAGCTTGTAAGTGGGTTCGCAGACTACCCCAAGTTCCACATCGAGGCGTCTTTTGCCATACAAAAGTCCTCCAGTGAACGGCTTCAAAACACATACCTGAATATGCATATTCGACAGGACGGCTATATGATGACGTTTCCTTATGCTTCAAAACACCAACTAACACTTCCACCAACACTTCCACCAACACTTCCACCAACACTTCAGCAAACACTTCAACCAACACTTCCACCAACACTTCAACCGCAACTCCAGCAGAATCCGCCTTCGAGCTACCCAATGCCCGTATACGATGGTTATGGCTACTATGATGGAAGCCACGACTCAGTGTCTGGTCAAAACCTGCGGGCGAAACTGCTCTTGGGAAACTCAAATAGATCTGAGACCCCAGAACCGGCCCCGCCGCCTCATTTCATGGCACGCTATGAAAATTACTACAACTATTACTTTGCCATGCCGTACCATGTGCAGGCCAATTTTGCACCCAATTGGGCACCGGCTTTCGCACCCGCGCCTTTCCACAAGCAGTTTCCTTATGGTCAGTATGGCTACTACCCATTTCCGTATCCTGAACACCCGGACGATTTGCCAAGTGCGCCCAGAAAGCCTAGTAAATAACTAGCCCCAAAACTAAACACCAGCTCTTCAATCCAATGATAGAAGGATAGCTACTTGCAGTGCAAAGTGCAGCAATTAAGTACCTGTACTCAATGAGAATGATAGTATATTATGAGTATAATCATGATGGGGTTAATTGAGTATAAGTAGCTGTATTCACATGATGAATTTTGAGCTATGAATGTTTATGTAAAGGCACCGTACATATCTCTATACATTTTAGGGAGCCTTCCTTAAGATCCAAGCCAGTGATCCAAAAGTCAATGGAGTCGACTCTATAAAGCAGGAGGCGCATCGGCACCTCTAGCCTGCGGCACGATGTTTGCCGCCTCAAACTCCTCAAAAGACTTCTCTGCCCCGTCCAACACCTCGTCTGCTTGCCTAACCTCCAGCACCTCCTCAATGTAATACTTCAACATGCTCTCGATTCCGTTCTTGAGAGTTACCGACGACGAGTCACACGATCTGCACGCACCTTTCAAGCGCAAGTACACCACTCCTGTGTCTGGCTCAAAGTCTACAAATTCAATGTCACCGCCGTCGTCCTGAATGGCGGGCCGGATCCGCGTGAAGATTAACTCCTTAATCATGGAGATCACCTCGTCATCATCGTCCTCGATTCCCATCCCATTGGTGACCTCAGCATCGGTAATTATGGGCGTCCCGTTGGTGAGAAATTCTGTGAGGATGGAGAAGATCTCGGGCTTTAGAAGAGCCCATTCCTGGGCCTCATCGCGTTTCTCCACCGTGATGAAGTCCGATCCCAACATTATGCTTTTGATTCCGTCCACGCTGAATAGCTTGACAGCTAGCGGGCTGCTGACGGCCTCCCGTCCGCTGAGAAACTCCCTGGTTTCGTTTTCCTTTAATAGATTCATGGATGGCAAAAACTTCAATGCGTTTTGGTTGGGCGTCTCGGCGGTCTGTATAAAGAGGTTGCGGAACGGAATGTGCAGCGGACGGAATGCAAGGGGCAGCGAAAAAGCTCTCAAGGCACTTTGCCTCGATGTGGACATGACTCTCAGAAACATCTTAATGTGTGCTTTCTCAGTAGCAGTAGTGTTCTTTTTCCCAGTGCGGTGCATCGATCTCGCGTAGCGACTCACAGTCGAGCTGCGCACGCGCATGCAGGACGGCCGTTTCTTTTGCTCCACACTTAAGGCTTGTCGAATAAGAGCTTCTCGACTATAGACGCAGTTTTCTCTTCGATTTTAGACGAGCTCTCTTCGGTACTGATGCTTTGGTCGAGCTGTAACTTGTTCTCTGCAAGCATAAGGATATTTTCGTCGATGGTGTTTTCCGATATGAGTCTCGTGACCAACACTTCCTTGGTCTGGCCCACGCGATGTGCTCTATCTTCGGCCTGCTTGTCGTCGTGCGGATTGAACGACTGGTCGAAGACCACGACGTTATTTGCCGCCACAAGGTTGATTCCGAACCCTCCGGCTTTGGTGGAAAGTAAAAACACCGGGATCGTACCATCCTCGTAGAACCGGTCGATGATGTCCTGTCTAGTGTCCACACTTGTTTGGCCATCCAATCTCAAGAAGGTGATACGGGAAAAACTCAAGACTTTTTCGAGAATGTCAAGTAATTGCGTAAAAAGAGAGAACACCAAAATTTTCTCCTTCTTGGCGATGGCCCGGTGTATGACTTCTAGAAGCTTCACCACTTTTCCGCTCTCAAACCACTTTTCCCGCTCAAGCGCATAGTCTCCGATTGTCTTGGGAAACTTCTCGCACAATGCGTTCAACTCGTAGTCACTCATCACCTGCATATCTTCAAGAATGTACTCCTTGTTCGCAGTCACGTACTGTGGCTCCTCGACTATCTTGGAGGTCATTTCGTGTAAAATTTCATCGGTGTAGGCTGTGCGGAACAACAACGGATGCATGCTGGCTTTTCTCAAGGACATCATCACATTGGACGAAGATGGAATCGGAGAGCTGCGCGCTGCCTCTGCCTCTTTTCCCTTCAACATCTTTCTTCTCTCCCGCTCCACTCGGGTTTGTTTGCCTTGCTGAATATACTTGTCGTAAATGTCTCTCTGCATCTTGGTCATCTCGCATTTAATGACCTCGTGTTTCTTTCCAGGAAGGTACTTGAGCACCTGGGCCTTTTTACGCCTCAAGACAAAAGGGGTCATCATGGTCTTAGCTTTGGTAATGGCCTGTTGCGACAAGAGAGGATTGTAGTCGCCTGATGCGTCTACGCTGGCCTTTTTGTTGAAGAGGCCCTGCAAATCCTCTCGCTTCTCCACGAAAAGCTGCGGAAGCATGAATGCCAATAGCGACACAAGCTCCTTCAAATTGTTCTGTAACGGCGTACCTGTGAGCAATAACCGGAAGCCTGCTTTCAATCTCATAAGCTTGTTGTATCTCTCACTGTTTGAATTCTTGAGCATGTGGCCCTCGTCATACACAATCATATCAAATTTCTGGCTCTTCAAAAATTTGAAGTCATTGGCTGCCCCCGTAGCCAAGTTGTATGTGGTGACGAGGACATCATATTCCGACTCCATGAGATCGTATCTCAAATCCTCCCGCTCGGCCTGGGATCCGTAGTATGCTTGGACCACCAAATCGGGACAAAACTTGCTAAACTCACGTAGCCAATTTTCTAACGTTGACGATGGCACCACCACCAAATGAGGGCTTTGCTGAGAAGAAGTGGCCTTCAAGTATGCCATGAATGAGATCACCTGACAGGTTTTTCCCAACCCCATCTCGTCGGCCAAGATACACGAAAGCTTGTTGTGATAGAGCAAATGCAACCAGTTGATACCCACCTGCTGGTAGCTCTTTAGTTCAATCTCTGGCGCAAGAAGCGTTGGTTTGTGGCTGATGTATGGGATGCTTCTCTTGGGCTGGATCTGAATATCGTCGTCCTCGTCGTCTTCCTTTTCAAGCTTGATGCTTTCGCCAAGGTCCACCATATCCAACTCGCCCTCGCCCGTTACCTTCACGCCCCACCTCTCCATTTGCTTTGCAATTAAGTCACCGTACTCTGAGCACTTTTTCACCAAGGAGTCAACAGCCTTGTATCCTTTCAAGCTGAACTCTGTGCTTTCGATAATCTTCATGCCCAAAGTCTTCTTGGGCCCCCCTCTTCTCTTCAGTTCGGGCTCGGGGGTCTCTTCTTCGAATCTCTCCTCAGACACATCGTAGATAGAATTGAATGGCCTCTTGGAAATCATGATTTCCGCCACACTGGGATTGACGTTGCATATCTCCACGATATCTTCAGCCGAAGACTTGTTCAAGAAGTCAAGAATCTGGCCGTCAATGGACGTGAGCCCCGACAGAAAGTCGTCTTCATTATCCTCCGCAGACATGTCGTCGCTGTAGATATCGTCCTCAATCTCGATGTATTCAGATTTTGCCTTCTTGCGTCTGTTGGCCTTGATTTTCTCCTCCAACAAGTCCAACTCGTCGATAGCGGCAGAAGGCTTGATATTATATCGAGCACTGGGCTTAATTTCTTCTTTGTACTTGTATTGCTCGGACAAAGAATTGTTCGTGGCGGAGTCGGTGGGCGTGGAGTTGGGAGGGTCCATATTGTCCGCACGCACGAGGCGTCTTCTCTTAGCCTCGTCGCCCATTATCGAGATATTCAGCTTCTGGAGAGCAAAATCGATTTTTGGTTGCTGCCTGTGTCTATACTTTTCCAAGATTGAGACTTTGGGCTTGTGAAGCTGGACTTTGGTGTCTGGGGCAGCTGCGGCATTCGACACCGAGGAAAGAGTCCGTTTCTGACGGGCCTTGCCTGGTTTTTTAACGGGCGATGCATCTTCATCGTCATAGTTTCTTTGGCCGACTGAGGCAGGTGTGACTTCCTTTGTAGAGCCATCTTTGGGAGAGGTTTCTGGAACAAGAATGCTTTTGACAGGCACTTGCTCCGGAACGTGTCTTTTCGTGTCTTCGGGTGTGTTCATCTCGTCCTGTCTTTTTGCCTCTTCCTGCCTCTTTGCCTCTTCCTGCCTTTTTACCTCGTCCTGTCTTTGGAGCAGTAACTCTTTGTTTTTCTTCGCATCGTACTCCTGTAAGCGTTCGTTCAAAGGGATGTTGTCACTGAGCCACAGACTGATGTCTCGGAGATTGCCCTTACCTTTGACCATGGCGCGAAAAAGCTCCAGCTCACTCAAGTAGTAGAATCTCTTTCTGATCAACGGCCAGAACTTATGGGCATAGAAGCGTTTGCGCATCTCTTGGCGCTGCCTGTCGTCGTTTTTGTTGTCTTCGGTCACGGGAGAAGAGTTGGGCACCTGCACGACGCCTCTGACCTTCTCGGGCGTTTGAGCGGTCATATTTTGGTGCATTGACATCTGGCAGGTACAGAGGGAATGAGTAGCTCGTGAGGCGCTTGTTGAGATGTCGCTGCAGACAGATGAGATCAAGCACCTGCCAATTTTCGTACGTGCAAATCCGTGCCTCCCACACGCGTCTTGGAGGGAGGTGCGAGATGGGCCCTTGCACGGGGTGTGCAACGGGCGTGCCTATACCAACTCTGCATGTGACGGGCATCGCTTCACTAAACAGAAACCTGTGGATGCAGTGCTAGTCCATGAGTGGGTCCTCGGGTGCTAGGCCTTGTGCCTACTTGGCTGCGCATCGCGTGTATGCAGAGTGCTGCTTTGAAAAGTCACGTGCCAACGCTGGTTTGAAGTGACTCCAGAATAACTGGCAGGTCTGGCACAAGCTCGTTAAGTTGTATAAAGAGTGAATGAATAATATAGCCGGTAGAAAAGAACCTTCCTCCGCTCACTTTGGTCATGAGTGTGGGTCACCCATTTGTATAGGGTGTGAGATCACACCTTCAAGTTGCGAAATACATGGATATCGGTAGCTCCACCATCTCACTGGATATTGAAGCACTGTCAAAAATCAAGAAGTGGTGTGTGGTGGCTCAAAATTAACCTGCGTATAGAAGACCACGTCAATTCCCCGTTCAAGGAGTCCGGTCTCGAAAACGGGTTTGCCAGATCTACAGCCCTATGGTGCTGCCGAGTATGCGGTCCACTGTATGATCAAGTGAGAGAGCGAATGTTGGTCTAGAATAAATACCGCACGACATCTTGGAATCTAGCTCATTGGCGCTGTTAGCATGAGATTTCCGGGAGTAGTGGAGTATCGAAGAAGGGAGTTGCGGTGTACTGGTGTGCCGGTAATCAGTGTTCAATGTCCCGCACTCTACACCTGGCTCTTCTATGGGCTACAAGGTGCATTGTTGTGGTTCAAATGGCTCATACCAATTAGGGTTGGGCAATGACGAAGACCAGTACACATTGAAAAGAGCAGAGGGCATCCCCGAGCACGAGAGGCCCAAAAAATTGGCTTTTGGAGGCAACCACTCGCTCATCTTGTACCCCAACGGCAACCTATACGCTGCAGGAGACAACCAATACGGCCAGTGTGGCAGTGAGGGGCCAGAGGTGCATGCGAGGTTTTGTTTGGTGCCTGGAAAATGGACTGACGTCTCTGCAGGCTGGGAATGGACGGTCTTGTGTGACAGTGAAGGTGATTTATACTCCTGCGGAAGAGGCCTCAAGGGTGAATTAGGTCTAGGCGAGGAAATCACACACGCGGGCGTCCCACGGAAGATCACAGGAAAAATCAGCGCCCCAAATCAAGGTCCCGTCGTTGAGCTTGTATCTTCAATCTCTCATACCTTGGTGAGATACAGCTCTGGAAAGGTCATTGGCTGGGGGGCCTGCAGGAAGGGCCAGTTGGGCCCGCAAGACCAGGTCATGACCAAAAGCGGAAGAACGAAGCCGCGGGCGTCGGTGTGGACTCCAATGACATTAGATGTGGGAAGTGTAGATGAAATCCGGGTGGGCCGAGACCGCACAGTGCTAATAAACGACCGCAGCGTGCGTGTTTGGGGAGAGAAAGTGCCAGATGAACAGGACCTCCGTCTCATGGCGGACGCAAGAACCATCAGGACAATGTGGTCGTCTATTCACTACATCAAGGACACGGGCGCACAGCTGAATGCCCACGGAGAGGGCCCCGTGTATCTGTTCGGGAACAACCTGCATGGCCAGCTCTACCGCTACGGCGCCGCCAATGTTCAAGCTCTAGAAGTGGGCAGCGAGCATGGACTCATGCTTCTCGCCAACAACAAGGTGGTGGCATGGGGATGGGGCGAGCACGGTAACTGCGGTCCTTTGACTGGTGACAGGGTCACTTTTGACCTGCTCAGCACCATTTACTCCGGCCCGGAAGAGGTCGTCATGCTCGGCGGCGGCTTGGCTACCAGCTGGGTCATTACAAGAGCAGAATCCTACTGAAAGCCTACAGAGATGTCACAGTGCCTCTTTCTCAAATCCACCAGCAAAGCTCGGAGATGGGAAATATGTATATGCAATGTGTTGGTCTAGGACGGTAGTATCGGGAACAGTCAAGTGCATTGCAGGGCCAGGCCATGGTCTGCTGAAAGCTCCTTCTAGGTCATCCAGTGCTCATGGCCACTTCACAAGCCTTTGGGAAGCCGTCATGAGCACAGCGAGCGTTGATGCTGACATGACGTGGCTGGCAAATCATGAACAAACAAAGTTCATAACAGGCAGCGTCACAACAGCCAGCGTGAACCAACGCCTGCAACGAATGATCGTATGTCAGTGTCTTCATCAACTGCCAGTGTCTTCATCAACTGCCAGCACGGTTTAAGAGATGAGGTGCGCGAAATTTCAAGAACATTCTCGAGCTCACTACAAATGCGGGTAACAACGCGCAGCCACGGTGATAAGGTGTGCCAGCCCCAGACCCATAGTGCTAGACAAGCAAGCAAACAAGCGCCCAAGCCACCATTTGACAAGCTATCTGAAGATTGTTCACCTGATACCTCACCATGTTCGGCGCCGTGTGTTCAGGAAGACCTATGGAATTGGCCCAGCAAGTAGAGCCCACCAAGTTTGTGTTCAGTATTCCCAATGCTAGCAACATCAACCACATAGCAATCTTCTTGCTTCCTCAAACCGAATTCACCGACCCCTCGTTCACGGCGTTGGTGTATTTCCAGCTCCCGAAGCTGCCGGAATTCAAGTTGCTTGGGGGCTTAAACCCGGCAAAGCCTTCGACCATCTTCAAACTCAATACTGGCATGGCTGCGGAGCGAAACACCCATGCTTTAGACGATGACGATATCATGAACGATAGCGATGCGGCAGCAAATGCAGAGCAGATTGTTTTGAACATTGGCATTTCCATTGAGCCAACGCCCCAAGCAGAGGTGCTTCTACAACAGAGTAAGGCTTCGCAAAAGACTATTTTGCCAGCACAAACGCCTGCTCTGCAGCTGGCACCCACGTCGCTGCTGGAGATTGCTCAATTGGCAAACAAGATCGTGAAGCATGCTTATAATTACCTTGGTGGGTTCATAGATTCTTCTGGAAAAGTGCCTATGAAGGTTTTCGACAACTGGTGGGACAAGTTCCGCATGAAACTCAATAACAATCCAAATTTCCTCAATGAGCTCGATTGAGGGGATTGATCGCCTTAAGGAGATTGACCACTCGATGTCCTCATACCCGTTTTAATTCTGCATCATGTCTGTCTTCAACTGTCAATGCTCTTTGCCTGGCAGCACACATTTGGTGGGGGTCATATCTCATAAAGCAAACGCCATCTATAACCACCCGACATCCACTAGAGCTCACTGTTGAAAATACCAACTTCACTTCGAAATTCATCGTTGACATTCTTCAACCTAATTTACTTTTAGTCCAGGTGCCTAGGTCGCTCAATACGCAATTTTAAGCGTAGCCTTTAAAGCCACGCATGGCGCTCCTTCTATTCTGCGAAAGCTTATTTCCGTGCATGTGCATCGGGATCAGGCAATACAGGTGAAAGTTTATTAAACCCACTCAACAAAGCGAGTCGGAAAATATTTTACTTGTTTTATTTGCAAATATCTCTTTATGGATAGTCGTTTTTGTTCTACAACAAAAGAATAGAGAGACCGGCCAAGACCGCACCAATGATCATTGGGGCCTCTTTTCCACCAATAGCAGAAGAAGACAGAGAGCGCGAGCTAGAACCAGCGTTGGAAGAAGCGTTCCTGGAGGCAGACCGAGCTCCAGAACCAGATGTGGTGGAGGCAGAAGTGGTGTTTCTGGAAGTAGTCATAGCAGCCATCTGGGAGGAGTTCATAGACCCCATGGCCGACGCATCGGGGGTCGGAAAGGCCTGAGAAATGTCAGAGGCATCAGTAGTGGCGGACCCCTGTCCATCATCAGCAGCGGTGATGGCATTGAGCATGGACAACTCCTCGCTGTTAAGGGTGCTTGGGATGTCGTAGGAGGCGTCGCTATCCATGCTCAACAAGTTGGCGTTGCCAGAGATGGTCGCGAACTGAGAGAGCCAGGCATATTGTGCAGAGACGTCAGTGGGGTCGATGTTGGCAAGCTCACTAAGGGCACTGGAGAGGGCGTTTGCAGAAGCGTAGGAGGCAAAGGCAAGGGCAGTTACGGACGAGAACAACATGGTGGGGCAGATGGCAGACTTACGGTTTTAACAATGTGGAGACGCGCACCAGGGCCCCGCTTGAGTTATATATGGTCAAAAGTGACTTTTCCGCCGCATGTGAAGTGCGCCGGAAATAGACGGACAGGAACATGCGTGCAGGCTCGCACTGCACACACAGTGTCCGCTGGCAAAGCAAGGGATTTGACCAAGGGGTTTCGGGTCAACGGAATAGGAGGCTGTGTCAGGATGCCACTGACATTATTCTATCACCGAAAATGCTGTCATTTGCGGTGAAGACGCATGCGCAGAACAAAGCTCATGTAGCTATGGCTATAAATAGCGCCAAATGCGGGAATAGTGGGGCTAGAGAACAAAGGAGACGACAAAGCCGTCATAGGAACGGGAGGAAGGTACGTGTGGAAGGTACGGGTGAGTGCATGGGTGACTAGCTACAGGGGACAAACCGGGAAAGTATGTATTTGAATGATTTGTTTCAACTAATCGTGGTATTCGAAAGCGGGGAGAAGACGTGCGGGTGTAATTAATATAGGCACCAGCGCACGCATCCATAGGAGGTGATACAGGCACCAGTCATGAGAAGCCCATGCCAGTAAGGAGCTTAGCATAAGAACATGGGCCGGAGTAGGCTGCGGGGTATCACGTGCACCCAAGGCAAAGCAGTCGTTTTTCCATCTTCATCCACGCCTTGTTCTTCACCTCTTCCCTAGGGTCAACAAAAGGCACGCTGGCTAACAGTACAACGTGGGCTAACAAAGTAGAATGCAGAGCGCACCAAGAAATCCCCCCACCGCGGCCAAGGGCTGTCCAGCACGCACAGCAGCACCCTCCTCCTCGGAGGAGGTCAAGTTGAAGCGCTCGATGAAGCTTTCTGTGTCGAACTTCTTGCGCCGGGGCTTGTCTTTCAAGGTCTTGAATGGCTTGTTTTTGAAGGCACTCCTGCCGTCACGATCAAGAAGAGCACACACACAGGTAAGCAAGACGAGGGCAGGAATAAGAAATCTCATGGTATGGATGGACATGAAGTAGTGGGCATGGTGGCTTTATAGACCTCCATCCGAAGAATCTTGCCAAGAAGTGGAGGAAGACAACATGGGTGACCAATGGGACGGAAGAATAAAATCCACCTGGCTACGTATGCACTGTCTTGCCGTGTGTACAGTCTCAATGGGCGTTGGTGGGGCATGAATGCGGCAGGCGTTGCGGATAATTCTTGATTGATTGACGATGCATTGTGATTGATAAGCCATCATTGTGGATTGGTCGTGGATCGGCATAACAACCAGCGAGCATAGAGAATGGATGAAAGAGGATGGATGAAAGGGGAAATGGATAATGGTGAATACTATGGAGAGGCGAATACTATGGAGCACTATGGAGCACTATGGAGCACTACGAAGCAGAATGAAATGCAGGAAATGGCAATGATGTGTGGTGGGCTGATTGTGGGCTAAGACTGACTACTGAGGAACCGAGTATAGTCAAGCTCGAGACAATGCAAGAGCTGCTGCAAACAATGCTCTGCACACAGCGCGCATGGTTTGGACTCGTGTGATCGATGTCGAGCGAAGAAAAATGCGCTTGCTTTGATGGTTGGAGTGTTGCATCGAAAGCGAGTATTTCCCGATAGGGAAGCATTGTGGCCTATTATCGCGGATAAACTCGGCATTTGACAATGCTAAGAATTTGTTCAATAAGGCTGTGGCGAAAGCTGCGTACAGACTGGTGGGCAGGAGGCAGGAGAGATTCGGAGGCGGAGAGGGATTCGGAGGCGGAGAGGCAGGAGAAGGCAGGAGAAGGGACTCGGGGCAGGAGGAAGAGGCTCAGGCAGGAGGAAGAGGCTCAGGCAGCAGGCACGGCGCTGGTATTAGCTTGGTGATGCCATACAATGCATGAGATGCCCGCGCAACCGGTCCAAGATACTCGCTCAGGCGTGATGGGCTTGTTTCAGGGTCCACTTCCTCGACATGCCCGAATAACTACATCGATTGTCATGTCTCACCGGGCTCTCTATGGTGCACTCGGCTAGTTTACGAAGCCACGCCCATCGACATTCCAATGCTGTACTACACTCGAGGACCCTCAGATTAATGGTCACGCGACCGACAGCGGTTCATTGTCCTACACGGTGTTCGTAAATGCATGTATGTGCGGACATTCGAGATTCCACACTAGAGTGTTCATTGGTTACGTTCATGGTTCATGACTTGTGAGTTCATAAACTTTCAACGGACTGTATCACATATTTCATGATATATTCCTGGAGCTAGACTGAAACACGATCCATTCTAGTCCCATTGAGGGTACAGTCTAAGCCCCGTTGGTGCAGTGAAGCTTAATTGTTTAATTTTCCGAGCATTGTTCAGTTGCTACAGGATTAGGAGATGCTCAAGATCTAAGCCTACAAGGACCCTATGTTTAAGTGAGAAACAGTACAGCAATGACTTGGGTGTTGTAGTCCCCATAATATTTGGACAGATTCAGTCAGGTCTGCTTCCTTCACATTATACCCTAGATATTGCACGACCTGCAATCAGCTCATCCACAGAAACAAACGAGGCTTGACCGTACATTCGTAGTATTTCAATTGATGATATTTAATTGCATAAAACATCAGGTTTTTTTACACTATATAATCCTCTCGGTGGCCAAGCTGGCTAAGGCGCGAGACTGTAATTGATTTGTTATCTTGAGATCGGGTGTTCGACTCACCCCCGGGAGATTATTTTTTCGCGAGAATGGACGGCGTATGCAGGACCCGCGATATCTTTTTTCATCATCTCATCTCTCCCTTACCACCTAACACAGCCACAATGCCTAGCACGTTTAGCGTCAACAAGCCCTCGAAGTCCATCACTCTGCGTAACCACGAAAAGAGGCTCGCCCGGAAAAGGGCCGCCCGTGCCAAGGCCGCCAAGCCCTTCGTGGCCACCGCTCCTAGTAAACCAGACGACCCCAAATCCACTGCCTACTACAAGGACATCATCGCCCGTGGATCAGGGGTCATCACAAAGACTCTCTCCAAGAAGAGGGCACAGAAGCTCGAGAGAAACGCTCGTTTCGCCGCCAAGAGAAACCAGCAGTTGGCCCATGACCTTGCGGTGCAGCAGGAAGGCGGCATGGATGTGGATGTGCCGGTGATCAAGAAGGAAAAGAAGCAGAAGCCCGAGTCGCACTTAGAGAAGGTCAGAAAGGCTCTTTGGACTGCCGTGGAGGACTCGGTGGCCTCGAGCATGAACTTAGACACCTCTGGCGAGGGCACCACCGTTGGTATTCAGGCATTTTAGAATTGGGATAGGTTAACTAATCAGATATTGTGGAATCGAGAAGGTGAAAAGTAGACATAGGAGAGCGTAGAGTGAGTGGAGTTGAGCATGAATGTGTTAGAGATTTCCTTGGTCCTTTCATACGTTGTCACCGCAATATGCATTGGGTGATAAGAGGTCAGTAACGGCACGATAGGCGTTAGCTTCGGTATACAAGTACATGAACAGGTACATCATAGAGATGACTCGTGCATGTGGATCACTCGTAGAGTCCACGCTTCTTCAAGCTAGCGTCCACAGTTTCTCTCATCCAGCCGATAAACTCCACGGGGTCGGAGGCGGTGTAGCACGAGGTTCCTGCTACTATGACGTTGGCTCCTGCGTCCGCTGCTGCAGGGAGAGTGTCTCTGGCCAAGCCACCGTCGACCTGGATGTTCAACTTGGGGAACTTGCTTCTCAAAGCATCCACTTTGGGCATCATATCGGCCATGAACTTCTGGCCTCCAAACCCGGGCTCCACGGTCATGATCAAGGCCATGTCCAAGGAGTCGCCCAATTCGTACAACACGTCCACCGAAGTGCCTGGTTTGATGGCACAAGCTGCCTTCAAGCCGTTTTCCTTGATGAGCTTGATCAAGCCCACAGGGTCCTTGGTGGATTCGTAGTGGAACGTGTACTGGTCGCCGCCTGCCTTGGCGATCTCAGCCACCCACTTCTCGGGCTCAGCCACCATCATATGGCAGTCGAAAAACGTCCTGTGGTTGTTCTCGGCGCGAGGAATCTCCTTTCTCAAGCTGGAGATGATAGGAGGGCCCAAGGAGATGTTGGGCACGAAGTTGCCGTCCATGACGTCGACATGGAGCCAGTCGGCACCCAGATCGTACATCTTGTGGCATTGACAGCCCAAATTGGCAAAGTCCGATGCGAGAATGGAGGGGGCAATGATGGCTTTGACCATGATAATAGGGGCTTTTTTGCGGGAATCACGGAGTGAGGTGATTAGTCAGATGGTGTTGGATACAGTTGCGTCTGGGGTGCGGTGTGGAGGCACGGGTGCGAGGGCACGTGACCAGCCACCTTAGTCCTACCCAGAACTGTTGTCCAACCAGAACTGTTCTCCAACCAGAACTGTTCACCAACCAGAACTGTTCTCCAACCCAGGACTGTTCTCCAACCCAGGACTATTCCTTTTATCCAGTTCGGTTCATTCAGCTGATTCCAAAAGTAGGGAAACAAGACTCGAAGGTTCCCTGGATGTGAGAGCGTTTTATGTTTCAAAGGGGAAGGAAGCGAGGCAACAGACGACTAGCTCGAAATGGACCATGGTCGAACTATCAATCCCTGATCCAATCTCAAGCGTTTAGTGGTGGAGGACCTGGCGGTGGTGTACGGGTGTTACACCTAGTGAGTTGCGGGGCCCCGGGTTCCGAGTCGAATCGAATCCCGGTCCGTCAAAGCCAATGAAAAAGCCACGGGCCCCAAACAAGAGCCCACCCAAGGCTTTCGATCATGGTAGCAGTTGATAGACGGCATGTGCAGATCCGTGCACCACGCGCGTACTGGCACCAACAGAAGCGGAACTAAACCACTCCACTCCCACCCGCTCTCCCCACGGCTCGTTGTACGCCCAAGCACACATTGCAACGTTCTGTGTCACTCCCCACGAATCCCCAGTATTCCACGCAGGTTTCCAGTCACGCCTCAGTGCCCCGTTCCAGTCCCAGTACCCCCATTTCTGACTCGGCCATTCCTATTCCGGTCATCTCAGGACCCAGCTATTCATTTAATCGGCCATGGAAGGAGCTTCGTACTCGGAGCAGATCTTAGAAAGCGCCCGCAGAAATAATACTGAGCTCTTGACACAGATCGCCGGCGAACTCGAGAACGACGACAGTAAAGTGGCGCAGTTGATCAATGCAACCAAGGAAGTGATCTCCGGAAACTCGCCTTTGCATATAGCAACACAGTTGGGCAACTGGGAGTTCATAGACATGGTGCTAGACATCGAGGGCGTGGAGATCGACCCGAAGAACAGAGACGGCGACACGCCGTTGCATTTGGCCGTGAAGTACGCCGCAGACGAGCCCGAGCACGGCTACTTCATCATTGATAATTTGATTGACGCCGGAAGCGATGCCAAGGTCACAGATAAGCATGGCTTGAAACCCGTCAACTATGTGAAGGACAATGTCAAGCTCACCGAGTTATTGCAGAGTGCGGAGTATGCGTCGAATGTCGAGGCCGTGGACGCCCAGGCCGTGGATTCAGATTCCAGTGATGCCAGCGCCAGTGATGATGAGTAGGCACCAAAGCACTGGCATAGCATAAGTTTGCGGCAGTTGTACAGCAGTCGGATTCCACAACCCTGGGTAACATCGTTGCGTTTTGTCCTCTGGCAAAGAGGAGAAATAGTGTAGAAATCCATAGTCTTTATACGCAGGTCTTGAGCCGGCTCAGGCGTGAAGTCAGGCTCAGGTGTAAAGTCAGACTCAGGTGTAAAGTCAGACTCAGGTGTAAAGTCAGACTCAGGTGTAAAGTCAGACTCAGGTGTGAGGGCCGGTTTTACAGTCAACTCGGGAGACTGAACAGGTCGTCGCTGGCGGAGCGAGGCCAAGAACTCAACAGGCTGCGAACCGTTTCTTTCAACTTCTGGCGATCGGCATTGCTGGCTTTTAGAGCTGAATAAGTGTCATAGTCAGGAAGAAGGGCCCGGGCCTGCATCCAGAGCGACCTCCTGCACACGTCGCTGTATGCCGAGGGCTTTGGCTTCTTGTTTCGGACGTAGCCGCCGTTTTTGACGCCATTCGTGATGACGTGTCCTTTTTTTGTCACCGGGCAGTATACTGTGCTTGACGGCAGAGGCACACGGTCCGGTTTTTTCGAGTATGCAAATCCACATTTGGAGAACGGAAGCGATTGAAGCGGAAATGGTGGCACAGACGGTAGACGCGAGTCAAAGCAGCGGCGGAAATCGGCCTTGCTGAACTTGGAGGAGTCCAAGACCAAGTACGTGATGTGAACAGGTTCGATGATGAGACTCAGCACCGCATTGAGTACTCCCGTATACTGCTTGAGGGCCAATTTGTCTGAGCACGACTTGGAGAAGGAGACCTTGCTGTCGAGCCTGCCGGGCTTTGTCCGGACGAGCCCGACGTCGTGGAAGTGGGAACGGCCCCGGAGGACCTTCTGGCGCTTCACGTGATCACCAGTCACGTGATCATCACTAGTAACCGGCCTTTCCCAGCGGGGTCCCTCCGGCAGGTCCCCCATGGAGCAATCGCCGCACGGCGGCTCGGAGATGTAAAGCGCCAAGGTCACGCCGCGGCGCCAGGTGTACTTCTGGCCCGGCTGAGGCTTCTCCAAGTACTTCAACGGCGCCTCGCCCGTCGCCTCCTGCACGAGGTACTGGTTGAAAGCCCGAAGGCAGAGAATCTCCGCATGCATGTCGTGCACGTAGGTGCCCTCCGAAAACACCCGGATGTCGTTGGGCATGGTCTTGACCCCGGTAGCGAGCGTCACCACCGACGGCACGCCATTCTCCACCGCCACCACGGCCGCAAGCACGGTCCACTCGGCCACGCCGTTCAGCCGCACGCCGGGCTTGGCTGCCCTGAGTGAAACCAGCTCAAAGCATGCCGTGGCCTCGTCTGCTATCCTCTGTGCAAGCATACCAAGAGTAGATGGCCGGTGCACGGGTGTGTAGTGCGCGTTTCAGCACCGCACTAGTATCACCAACTCACCAGCTACCCAGCTACACCAACCCAGCTACACCATAGGTCCTGACCAGTACACCACCAGTACACCACAACCAAACACCACACTCCAACCAAACGCACGTTCTGCATACTGTGTCACCAGCTACCATCAATCGAGGACCATTTCCATTTCATGGCTAGCTACTATAGGTAAAGGACGCGCTGTACACCTACCACACCACTTCTACCACACCACTTCCTCTACCAACATACATACTACATCACGAGTCAAAGCGACCAACTCATTGAGGTAACATAGTTACTACATCACGCGACCAACTCATTGAGGTAACATAGTTACTACATCACCCGACCAACTCATTGAGGTAACATAGTTACTACACCTGACTAGAGTGCCCCTCATGTCTCAGGCAAACGGCTCGTTGACCCGCATCTGGGCCATCTCGCTTCCCCTCAAGGCGCTCCTCTTCACGGCCTACCACTCCACGGATTTCGAGGTCCACCGCAACTGGATGGCGCTCACCCACAAGTTGCCGCTCCTGCAGTGGTACACGGACAAAACGTCGCAGTGGACGCTCGACTACCCGCCGTTTTTCGCGTACTTTGAGCTCATGTTATCGTACCTCGTGCCGCCATTTGTCCGGGCCGACGGGTGCTTGGATTTGGTGCCGCAGGGTCAATACCTGCTTCCCACGGTGTATTTCCAACGCGCGTCGGTGGTTCTCTCCGAGTTGGTGTTGCTCTTTGCTCTTCAGTGGTATGTGGACTCCACGAAACTGCCGCCCGACAAGGCCCGCGCAAGGACGATTGCCTGCAGCTTGATCTTGTCGCCGGGCTTGTTCATCATCGACCACATGCACTTCCAGTATAACGGCATGATGTATGGGATCTTGGTGGTGATGATCAACGCGGCCCGGCTCCACCGCCATGTGGTGTGTGCAGTCGCTTTCTGCATCTTGCTCTGCTTCAAGCACATCTACCTCTACTTGGCGCCTGCGGTGTTTATCTTCTTGCTCCGGGCCTACTCCTTGAACATGGCCTACGACACCAAGTTCGGGTTCTGTCATAATGCGGTGCGCTTGGTGAAATGGCGGAACTTGGCCAAGCTCGCTGCGGTGGTGATTGCCATCTTCTCGCTTGCCTTTGCGCCTTTCGTTTACCATGGCGTGGTTCCTCTGCTTCTACTGCGGCTTTTCCCCTTTTCCCGCGGCCTTACGCATGCCTACTGGGCCCCGAACTTCTGGGCAGTGTACTCGTTGATGGACCGGTGCTTGATTCAGGTCTACAAGCAAATTCCCTTGGCACGTGTGCCGCTCCAGAAGGCTCTCCACTTCAACCCTGCGTCTTTGGCCGTGTCGCAACTCCTCAACCTGTCGACGCGTGGAATCGTAGGCGACGTGGAGTTCCTCATTCTCCCCACCATCACCCCCAAGTTGACCTTTCTATTGACGCTTTTCTACCAGGCGATGGCGTTGATTCCGCTCTTCATCCAGCCGAACTTCGAGCGCTTTGTGGGCGCCCTTACGCTCTGTGGCTATGCCTCTTTTCTTTTCGGCTGGCACGTGCACGAGAAGGCCATTCTCTTGGTGATCTTCCCATGCCTGTTCCTTGTGACCCGCGACAGGCGCTTGTTAAGCTCCTTCAACCTCTTGGTGGCATGCGGCCACGTGTCTCTCTTCCCCCTTATCTTCACATGCGAGGAGTGGCTCGTCAAGGTCTTGTACACGTTCTTGTGGCACCTCATGTTCTACTTTTTGTTTGGCAAGGTGGTCCGTTCGCCCACACAATACAACTCGCAAAACCACTTCTCGCTGTGGGACCGTGTGTCGTCGCTCTACATCTTGGGCTTGATTCCCGTGACGCTCTTTGTGTCGTTGATAGACCTCTTTGACCATAGATTCGAGATCTTGAAGAAGTTGGAGTTCTTGAAGATCATGATCATTAGTGTGTACTGCGCTGTGGGCATCATCAGCTCGTGGAACGGCTTTAACTGGTTGTACTTTGTGGATGAGAGTATCTGGGACTTGGGTTCCTCTGAGGTGACAGAACAGGAATAAGAACAGAGAGGAATAAGAACAGAGAGGAATAAGAACAGAAAGGAATAAGAACAGAGAGGAATAAGAACAGAGAGGAATAAGAACAGAAAGGAATAAGAACAGAAAGGATTTAAATCAGAAAGGATTGAAAACAGAGAGGAATAAGTGCAGAATAAATTACAGAACCCAATATCGAAGATTGTGGCCTGGAACTTGGCTTCAAGACATGCAAAGCTGACGTCAGCTATGGATAATTGCACTCATTGGGACCATACACTATAGGTACCATCGTTCATAATCCCAAGTTCTATATACATATTGAATAACGTTTTACACGGCTCTGTGATTCAGTTTTACATGATTTACATTATAAGACTTTAGTTCTATGTACATGACATGAAAGGCTGCTCTGAGCCCTTCCCTCACCTAATCCACTCACATATGACTGAAGATGGAGTCTGGAAATAGCGCTTCCCAATCTTCATTGACCAAGTTTGACGTCATCAAAACAGGAGGCCCACCAAAAAACTCGTACGTTGATTGGTCAAAGTCCGCCATGCCGGTCTGGTCCAGTAAATGCGCCGACGGAAGCAGATCTGGGAGGCTGGTATTGTTGGGGAGGTCGCCAAGCAAATGCACTGCATCGAGAGTTTCCGGCTTGACGCTGGCGGACTCCGGCTTGACCGTGGCGCTTTCAAGGATCTCGGTCTTCACACTGGCGTGAGTCTTTGAAGGCAGAGCGGCCTCCGGGTTCTTGAACTCAGCGTACTGGTTCTGGAGCTTTTTCTCAATCATTTTATGGGACTTTTCTGCCAACCCCCACGTTCTGGAGCACTCGCTCAACACGTTCAAGAAAAATTTCAATCTGTTTTCGCCAATGGCATCAAGACTAGTGGATGTCAAGAGAATCACCGAGATGGAGAGAATGCTACAGTACACCACGAATATGGAAGCATACTGTAGCCCATGCAGCTGCTGGAACTTGCTGATGGCAATGAACAAGTCGTCTATGACATCGGAGCAGATGGTGGCAGGATAAAGGTGGGCGTTTTTCCCTCCCAACTCGGAGTCGTGGAACCCAACAAACGGCCGGTTGAGGCAGAGCAACAAAATGTAGAAGTAGAACCGCACGCTGGAGATCGTTGGGTTGTCAGAGGTGAGCTCCAAGTTCTGTTGGTCCCAGTTGATCTCTGAAGGGAGGTTGTTCTTCCAATTCATGATCTGGGAGTTGTATTCGAACAACTTCAGGAGCCGCAGCGAGAGGTCGTAGTCGTCATGCGTGTTGTTATCGTTGGTGAACACGTCGTTCAACATGTTGTCCAGGATTTTGATGAGGTTGATCAAGTACTTCAACGGCACCGATATGTTTGTGTCGGGGATGGCCTTTTCGGTGCCCTCCGGGTGCCGTGGAATGTATTTGTACTCGTTGATCCAGTCCAATTCGGGCAAGTCCTCGGAGTCGGGGATGGTAGCGTCCGACAGTTTGAGAAGCGACGGTTTTCCCAACACCAAACTGATGAAATGATCTGCCATGAAGCAGCCCCAATAGATCCGCGACCGGATCGACACGTCGAGGTCCTTGATTTTCTCAGTGGAGCTCTTCAAAAACCACACCTCCGGGTTGAGCTGGAAGCCTAGATCGTAGCCCATACGAATAGCGTTTCCGGAGAGCATCCAGCCCGTGGAATAATGACCGTTGCAGAGGTCGTAGAACGCCAAAAGCAAGAAGCTCTGCACAGAGGTGATGGAGGGGTTTTCAAAGTCCTGCAACAAGGCGCTTTTCGCTTCCCGGTAGTACTCGATGGAGTTGCGGTATATCTTTTCGTCTTTGGCCATGCGGGAGCCCAAGCTGCACAAACTCAACACGAGCACCAGCAGGCAGTAGAGCAGGTTGGGGTTGGGCAGGAAGAAGTCGATGAAGAACGATTCCCGAAACACAAACATGTTGTGGCTTGGGTACTGCCAGGTGAAGAAAAGACGGAGGCAGAGCAACACCTCGGGGTCCTTGGCCATTTTTTGGAGGATGCGCTTCTCCTCGAGCCCCTTTTGGGCGTCGGTGCTGGGGTTCTGCGGGCTAAAATGGTTTTGGTACACGCTTGTAGGTTTGTACGCCAACGATGTGGCCATCTGAGCAGATTGCACCGAGGGTCTGCGTCCAGGAACTGCAAAATTGGCCACCACTGGGCTCCGAGACTCTGCCGGCTCTAAAGGGCGTCCTTGGCTCCACAGCTGGAGAAACCCGGCCCTGCTGCTTATGTACAGGACCTTCTCTTCCGGAGTCTGGAGAGCCTCCAAGTCGTCAAAAAACCCCGTGATATCCTTGATCTGCTTCTCAAGAGACTGCACATATGTCGCTCGAGGCCTCTTGGTCCTCATATCGCTAGAGAATTGTATACATTCAAGCGATAACCGTACACAATTGGAGCACGGATTGGCCTCTGCAATGTTGCACTTGACCTTTCGGAGCCGACAGCCCTGGCATGAAAGGGGTTTTTTGGACTCGGATCTCTTTTTGGAGTTGTCCTTGTCGCTGGAGAGGGACAGGTACTTCACATCTTTTAAAACGTCTGCGTCTACACGAGCTGACATGTGAGAGACACGGAAAAAACACTGGGGTGACCTCTGGAACTTGGAGAATATAGAGAGACAACTTTCCGGTGTACAGGGGTCTTTTGTGTGGCAAGGAGTGGGTGCTGTGACGGGTGGGGCTTAGTGCTGGCGGGATTGAGAGGTAAGGGCCGCGTGTTACTGCATATAAGATATGCCTTTCATCACGAGATGGGCTTATAGATTCAGATTGACTTAGTAATGGAATGAATCCAGCCTATGAAGTCTAGGCTGTGAATGTCTAGACCATAAATAACGTTTCGGGGCAGGAGTTTGAAGACCCGAGTTGTGCATCAAAGTCCGGTATGGAAGTATTTTTGCCCAGGCTCTTTGGTGTTGTAGCCTTCAGTATTGTTCACCTACTCAATGGCGAAAAGAATCTGGAACGTGGTGTAGATGACCGCCAACACGCCAACGACTATCAAAAAGTAGTCAAATGTCTTCAATACATCAAACTGGTTCCTCTCCTTGTATGTTTTCAAGTGGATCAACGGAGGGTAGATGTACACCAACGGTATGCAAGCAAAACATCCATTGAGACTGACGAACTTATCGATGTTGTTTGCATTGGCATACGCCAAGAGCGAGATGACAATCACGAAAATGGCGCGGAACAAGTTCTTCATCCACTTCACCTGTGGGTTGTACTTTCCTGAAGTCTGGTAGAGTCTTCCCTCTGCGGAAGTCTTTTTCTGTTCCTGGGGAATAAAAAGTCTGGAGTTGAAGATGAGCGACTCTCCGATCTTGATGGCCGGGAAGAGCTGCAACGGCCCGGTCAAGAAAACCGCGACAGAGTACAAGACCGTGATCAGTTGCACGGCCGGGTTGGCCTGGGGCAAGTTCAAGATGATGATGGACTTGACCTTGTCGCCAAAAGCGGAGTATCCCACCACGCCGATCATCACAAACAAGGCAGTAATGGATATCATGGACACCAGCAACACCAAGGGAAACCGCTCGGGTCTCTCCATGGAAGCCTCGATAGGAAGAATAAGCCCGATTCCCTCAAACGACGTCACGGCCACACCCACCAACATGGACCACGTGCTGGGGTTGAAGTTGACTATATTGGGCCCTAAGCCATGGTCCACCAACTGCAAGCCCAGGAACCAGAAGATGATGACCAAGCCCACCAAGATGAACACCGAGGACGTAAAGGACGTAAAAGACAATTTGGTCAAGTCACGGATCAAAACCAACGGAATGAGCAACACGCACTGAATGAACACCATGGTGCGTTTGCTGACGTGCACGTGAAAGAAGTTGTCCAAGAAACTGGTCATGTTTTCGGCAGTGAAGAGAATGTAGGTAGCCACAAAGCCAATCTGCGAGATGACGATCGATACCATGATGGAGTACTTCAATGGCTTGCCATATGTGAGGTAGCCCAACTCACCGAACGACGACTTTCCGAGAACCTTTTTGCTCTTGATCAAGATGATGTAGCAGAGGAAGGTAAGGAAGCCAAATGCCGCCATAGCAAGCGTGGAGAACAAAAGGCCTCCGTTATGGAAAGCTTTGGGCAAAAAAAGGATCCCGGAGCCCACCAAGGCCTTGAACAAGAGGAAAAATGTCTTCAACTGAGAGGCAGTGCCCTTGGGCGCTTCCTTTCTTTTCCGGGTGCGTTTTGGCGGGAGAGACGGCACCCGCTCCTGCATTAGGGCCAGCTCCTCGTCAAAGACATCCTCGAAACGACTATCGTCGTCTGCGTTCTCATCAGTCTCGTCCTCGTCGTCATCAGCAAAGTCCTCGCCCGCAAAGTGGCCGTAGATGCTGAGAAACTCCACGAAATTGCGGGTGAGGAAGTTGGGCGGCGCCTTGTTTTGCTGCAAGGACTTGTTGATGAGAAACTCGCGCCGAAACCCGCCGGGAACGTTGATGTCACTGGCGGCGGACTCACGGCGGTGCTCGGAGCGCAAGTCCGAGAAGGAGCTGGAGCGGGTCATGCGCCGCTGGTCCGACTTGGCCGCATGGCCAATCTGGGTATGCAAATAACGAGCCACGTCGCCGCCTTGCATTTTGAGCTGGTCCTTAGGGTTGGCCAAGTGCTTGCTGATGGTTTTGTAGTCGGTGGCGTTGGCCTGCCCTATATTATTGAGTAGAGACACGTGTTCATCGTAGGAGTTGGAGTCGGACCGCACCGACTTGCCGCCGTCGGCCTTCTTGTTGGACGAGTCGGAGACTGCCGAATGAAGCAGCGCGTTCGAGCCGGTGCCGCCTAGCGATGTTTTCAGAGGTGATCTGAAGGTGGATTTGTTGGATCCGGGGAACGACGGGCGGGAGGCCATGTTGCTGAGTACTTGCGCCAAAAGAGGAGGTCTGTATACAGGCGAGACTGACACAAACTTGATACAACGCTAGTCGGGCTGACGTGGTAACGCTGTGGCGGAAAGTGCTGATGACGTGAAGTGGTTTCGCGCCCAGAGCCGTGCGCTTGTAGGAGAAGAATCTACACCTCGCGGACCTGCATATAGGCGGGTTATGAGTATCCCCGTTGGTCCTGCGGGGTGATAGTACGCCACCACTGGCGGCGGTGGCTTATTGTGCTGGGCCTGCCAGGTAGAGCAGTCAGAACAGTGGCGGTGTGGGTGCCGGTGCAGGAACGGGGCATATGTGCAGGAAGAAGTTGGAGGTGTTGGTAGGAACAGAACTTGAGGTGTTGGTAGGAACAGAACTTGAGGTGTTGGTGCAGGAAGAACTTGAGGTGTTGGTAGGAACAGAAATTGAGGTGTTGGTGCAGGATTTGGTGCTCGTCCTATTGTGAGAAGCTTCTTCCTGCATCCAACACCGGCCGAGAAACAACCACCGTCCGCCGACTGCATCCCCGGCATTGGTCCATGATGCAAAGAACGGGAATCAGGCTGATGCAAAGAACGGGAACCAGCCTGAGTATGCCGGACCAGCCCGGCACCCCGCCCTCCGAAAAACTGACAGCCGAGAAGCCGACAAATTAAGACGGGGTGTACGGATGTGCCAACTTAAGCGCACTCGATTGCGGCTCTTCTCCAGACATGGCTCTGATTCTCGATAACGTCCAGCAACCCCACAACTTCAACAGCACGCCGGCCCCGTTCGGGCTCCTCGTGCAGGAGCTCTTTCTCAAGCTCGAGGCCACCAACTCCGAAAACAAGGCGCCCTTCGCCACGGTATCCGGCAAGAAAACTCACATCATAGAGCAATTCATCGGCACCTGGCGCACGCATTTCGGCCCCGATATCTACCCCGCCGTGCAACTAATCTTTCCCAATCGAGACCCCCGCAAGTACTTCATCAAGGACGTGGCGCTTGCTCGGCTCGTGACCAAAATGCTCGATCTCCAAAAAGGGTCCACGGACCAGACCATCATCCAGAACTGGAAAAAGAGCCATCTTCAGAAATCGCGCTTGGCAGGCGCCGGCGAGCAACGGCACTTGCGGGACTTTCCGGTGATTGTGTCCCGCATCATGCTGCGCCGCAGAGACAAGTCAGTCCGGGTTTCAAGCTCTGTTTCGGTGGCTGAGGTGAATGGGGTGTTGGACCGGTTGAGTGAGCATCCGTCTTCGCGGGAGCAGATGGAGATTTTGCGTCCGTTTGTGGCACGGCTCACCATCGAGGAGGTGCGTTTTTTTTTTCTGATCATACTCAAGGAGCTGATGTTGTCTTTTTTCGAGCGGGCTTTTTTGTCCGCATGGCACCCGGATGCTTACGACTTGTACAAGGTGTGCAGCGACCTTCGCCGCGTGGTGTGGGCCCTCTGCGATCCGGCACACAGGCTCGCGCCCCGCGACTTGCAGATCCATCCCATGCACCAGTTCATCCCGCAGCTGTCCAAGAAGCTCGACATTTCGTACGAGTCGCTCTGCACCAAAATGGCGGCGAGGTTCGAGGGCTCCGACCCCAAGTTGCGTGCTGCATACATGGAGATGCGCGTGGAGGGCAAGTTCCTCATTGAGGAGAAGCTCGATGGAGACCGCATTCTCATGCATATGCAAGACGGGCGTTTTCTCTGGCATACGCGCCGCCGGCGCGACTATACCTTGGTTTACGGAGAAAACGTGCATATTGGTGCATTGACGAAGCACTTGTGTGCAGCGTTCCACCATAACGTCTCGCTGGTGGTGCTTGACGGCGAGATGGTCGCCTGGGATAAGGACCGCCACATGATCCTCCCATTTGGCACCTTGCGCTCCGCGGCCATTCAGGAGGCCCTCAAGCAGTTTGATGTGATTGATGTCTATGAGGGGAACAACGCATGGCCGTTTTTTATTGTGTTTGACATTCTCCACTTAAACGGCCTGGACCTCACCAACCTCCCGCTCTTCTACCGCAAACGGCTCTTGTCGCAAGTGCTACGCCCGGTTCCGCATCGGTTTGAGGTGCTTGAATGGGTGTTGGCCCTGAACCCGCTGGATTTGAAGCGGAATATGCAGCAGATTGTCAGCGAACGCAACGAGGGAATCATGGTCAAATCGCTTCTCTCCAAGTACCGAGTTTCCAGCCGGGAACTGACGTGGATCAAGGTCAAACCGGAATATCTCGAGGATTTCGGCGAGAATTTGGATTTGGTGATCATTGGCAAAATCGGCCGCGTCAAGACTTCGTACATGTGTGGGTTACGGGACGAGAGGGATCCGGGGGCGTTCCAGTCCTTTTGCTCCGTGGCAAATGGGTTTCTGAACGACGTGTACCGCCAAATCGAGTCCCGGCTATGCAACTTGTGGGTGGATTTCCGGCATCGGGCGCCACCGCCGGACCTTGTGCAGTTTGGGACCAAAAAACCCGACTTCTGGATCAACCCGGCCAACAGCATCGTGCTAGAAATCAAGGCCCGTTCGATCGAGGTCACTGCGGAGACACCGTACGCAGCAGGATCCACGCTCCACAACTTATGGTGCCGGTCGGTCCGCGAGGATAAAAGCTATGACGAGTGTGTCACTTTGCAAGAGTACTGGGAGCTCAAAGCACACTACCTGCAGGACATCAATAAGAAGCAGACGGTGAACCGAGACCGGCGGCTCGACGTGTACAATTCCGTTTACGGCAAGTACGCACGGGTGCAGGAGCACCAGCGCATCTCCCAGTTGTTTCGGGGAGTGACGTGTGTGGTGTTGACGGATGCACGGGGGGCCGATGGAAGGGACGCCTCTGTGCAGGACCTCCAGGGTCAAATCAAGGAGCATGGCGGCGACGTGCGGCTCAACCCCAAGGCCGAGTCGTTGCACGGAAAGAAGGTGGTGTTGATCGGGGAGGTCAACACGCCGAGAGTGCAGAGCTTGACGGCAGAAGGCTTTGACATTGTGCGGCCAGAATGGGTGTCGGAGTGCATACAGCAGGGCCGGTTAGTGGAGCTCGAGCCGCAGTTCATGTTTGCAGTGACAAGCCCGGACCTTCAGGCCTCCATGCAGGAGCACACCGACCGGTTTGGCGACAGCTACACGGTCTGCGCCAAGGACAAGAGCCAGTATCTTGGGTACTTGATGGGCCTCGACGTGGAGCAGGACTTGAGCGAGCGCAGCATGGCCGCGTGCATACAGGCCACGGAACCACCTCTTCAGCGGCTTTTCTCCGGCATCAAGTTCACAGTGTTTGGCCCAAGAGATTCAGCAGATTTAAGAAAGGGCTTGTCTACAGGAGAGTTAAAGGCAGACTCGTCTGCAGAAAAGTCTAAAGCAGACTCTACAGGAAAGACAAAAGCAGACTCTGCAGGAAAGACAAAAGCAGACTCTACAGGAAAGACAAAAGCAGACTCGTCTACAGGAAAGTCAAAACCAGACTCGTCTACAGGAAAGTCAAAAGCAGACTTGTCCGCAGGAATTCCGTTGAAAGGCGCATTGGGAGGCACAATAGGAAACTCATCAAGAGCCGTGGAAAACACGTTTGGAAGTATCCCGGAAGATGCGGCAGCACACGTGCCAGCAAGAAACACACCGCAAGACCACGCCATCAAACGGTGTATCGAGCGGCGTATCGAGAGATTTGGCGGGGAAATAAGCGGTTCGTGGCTTGGGTGCGGGTACATTGTGATGCCGCTGGCGGTGCCCAATCCGGAAGTAAGCGCCCGGCAGATCCGGCACGACCTTGCGGCGCAGTACAACGAGAACACCCAACTCGCGTACATTGTCAGGGAGGCCTTTGTGGATGACAGCATCAGGGAAAAGCGACTAGTGGACGTGGAGAAGTACGTCGTCTAGTGTCCTGCAGACACCAGATTCTCTGCATGGCGGACTCCGCACTCTTCGTTACCGAAAGCCGCGGTGTGTATGAAGACACTCGATTGGGACTGGTGAACGGCGGAGGGAACTAGAGACGACGGAAACTAGAGGCGGCGGACACTTAACGAAGGAAATCGAAGGACGGGAAACTGAGTGACGGGAAACTGAGTGACGGGAAACTGAGTGACGGGAAACTGAATGATGGGAAACTACAGACGACAGAACTGCGGAGATTATGGAGCGAGTTTGGATACCGGCACGAACTCGGATCGATGGATTGAGAGCATGAATGAAACGGCATGAACATAGTCGGATGATTTTTGCAGCAAGATTTGAGGTCGGAGATGACACTACAAATTTGGATCGGAGATGGCACCGAAGTCGGGGTGGCCATGGGCCGTGAAATAGTCGGAGAAATGGACTGAGCAATTCCAGAATGCTCGAATCGAGGCATGCTCAATAATATTCACATTCTCGGACCACTATTTCTCCGTTATGATTCGCAGAACAGACGGCATTCGTGGAAAGCAGAATTTCAGCGAAAAACGCAACCCGCGCGCCGGGTGCAGGACGAGAATCGATTTTGCGAGCGCCCGCCATAATGGGCCGGATAAACTGTGTACAGGCTGCTCCAGGCTTGGCACAATCCAACAAAACAAGCTTAAAACGCCTCAGCGTTTCTGCCTGATTCTAATTGTGCTCCACCCAACAGAGGAGCGGGGGTTTGTGCAGCGGGCCAGTGCCGGAACACGCCCAAAAGGCGCTTGGATTTTTTCCGGCAGTGCGCCTGGCTGCATCGAAGGAGCCGCGGCACACAGGAAAAGGTGACATGGCAAAATTCCTACCCCCCCCGGGGGCTTAAGGGCGAGCAGGTGGCACCCGCGCACCTGCATACAAATACCCCGGAATCCCACATTGCGGTTCGCTCGCAGACATGGATGCTCCAAGTGCAACTAACCATGTGCGTCACCAATCGGAGCCGCATATTAAAAGCATGCTGGGCCCGCAAATTCCCAATCCCCAAGCCGCTATTTTTGCCATGCTTGCACCCACCATACTGGACGACTTCCACTTGCACCGCCATCATCCGTTCTTGGAGAACATCGACTACACCGCCAAGTGCATCACCCCCTATGGGCAGTTGCATGCATGCTGGAAAGAAAACACCGGGTCTCGAGCCAGCAAGACGCTGACCGAGGTGGACCCACGGCGCTTGGAGAACATCTCCTGGCGCAAGTGGAACAAGCAGTTGTGGACGTTGCTGGAGCTTCCGCCCTCGGAAATCAACTGGAACAAGGGCCAGGACATCACGTGGCTCTACGGGCCCAAGTACCTCGCCATCACATACCAACGAGACGACGAACAAGACGGGGTCTTCTCGCTCACCAAGGAAAACCTCGATTCCTTTGGCTTGGGCGTGCCGGACCTTGTGGCCGATGACAACTCGTCGGTGTCGTCGGAGTCATCAGCAAAACTGGCTGGTGTGGACAGCAACGCCAACGACTACCACTTGAAGCCTGCATTAAAGGAAGCCAGCCATCCTTTTAAGAACGGCAAGAGGGAGAAGAAGAGCCGCAAATCGGTCAAGTTCAACTACATTGTGAACTCGCGGGAGATTGTGAACGGCTACAAATTCGACTACGACATTTTGGACGCCCTGTGCTTGTAGGGCCTTAAAGCAACGTCACTGCTGGACATTGGCGGCGGGATAGCATATATGATAATTAGGATATAAATGGTCATACGGACTGAGATGGGCTTGCTGTAGCAAATGAGCAGTTACGATACGCTTCTGGGCCAGCTACTGCACACGGCGCGGCTACTAACCAATTTAGTTGTCATGTAGGCTTCCCGAGTCACATGTGCAAATAGCTTCTCTTGGAGTGGCTAAAAAGGAGGATCCGGTGCACTTTGAACGCTTGCGGCTGTGCATGATGCCGTGCATGGAGTAGTGCATGCGGAACTACACCCTCGGTATTGTGCGCACTCAGCTGCCATGGAATCCGGGGAGCCGCGTCTACTAGGACGGCGCGGTACATGCAGGTGCAGCGGAAATTCCCAACATTGCCCCATGGAGAACAATGGGCTCAGCAAAGAGTGCAGAAGAAAAGCACATTGTGATGAGGCAATGGGCTGATGAATTCCGAGAATCGACTCATTTTCTCAGGGGCACAGCCCGCCTTAAAAGGGGCCCCAACGGTGCGGGCCGGGGTGGCAACCTGCATACGTGGCCCTTTTGCACACTGCGTTGCATTTGTGGGTCGCACCGCTAACTTGTTGAGTGGGTCCACGTAGCTCCGCGTGGAAAGTTGCGACCTCTGTACTGTGCGCATGCGGGGATTGGTTGGCTACCTTATTTAGCCACCGGAACTCTAAAGAGAAACAGTCCGGAATTTCCTCTCACCAAACATACTGAGATTTACTGTGAATACCAGGAATATCAACAGAGGAATAAGATATGGAATAAGGTATGGAATAAGGTATGGAATAAGGTATGGAATAAGATATGGAAAACTGCAACAGCTTGGAAACTGCAACAGATGGAAACTGCAACAGATGGAAACTGCAACAGATGGAAACTGCAACAGATGGAATAATACTCATAACGCATACGAAAACTAACATACAGATACGGAGACTAACATACATTGTATGACGCATACAGGCTCGTATCCTTGTTTGAAAGCCAGCATTTCAGTAGGTCAGAAGGACTCCAAGTTTGCGCCTCCAGGTTACCCAGAGTGGAAAGATAGGCCAGTGCGTGCAGGCGCAACTTATCGCCGAGACCCCCACACGATAGCCGGCGCGCAGTACATAGTTCGGTGCGTGCAACCTGGGGTGCGGTTGGCCAATGGCCGTTGATTCCATGCATTGTGCCAGAATTAGCGCCTGCTTTTCCGAGCCGAGGACATTGCGTTGGATTACTTGGTGGAATGTAGACTACTAGATTACTAGATTAGACTACTAGACTAGACTACTAGACTACTAGAATAGACTATTAGACTAGACTACAATACTACTAGACTAGACTAGACTACTAGACTATTAGATTAGACTACTAGACTAGACTACTAGACTATTAGACTAGACTACTAGACTATTAGACTAGACTACTAGACTATTAGACTAGACTAGTAGACTATTAGACTAGACTAGTAGACTATTAGACTAGACTAGTAGACTACTAGACTAGACTACTAGATTACTAGATTAGACTACTAGACTAGACTACTAGACTAGACTATTAGACTGGACTACTAGACTAGACTAGACTATTAGACTATTAGACTAGACTATTAGACTACTAGACTATACCACTAGACTACTACGCTACAACTGAAATATTACTAAATACTAATACACTGCAATACTGAAGTAGACCACCAGACTACTAGGCTCTTGGACTACAAACTATTACATACACTAGATACAGTGCTATACTTCACTGCCGTACGAGAACACTACTAGAACACTACCAGAATCTACCAATCTACCAGAATTTACCAGAATCTACCAGAATTTACCAATCTACCAGAATTTACCAGAATCTACCAGAATCTACCAATCTACCAGAATCTACCAATCTACCAGAATTTACCAGAATCTACCAGAATTTACCAGAATTTACCAGAATCTACCAGTCTACCAATCTACCAATCTACCAATCTACCAATCTACCAATCTACCAATCTACCAATCTACCAATCTACCAATCTACCAATCTACCAATCTCCCAATCTACCAATCTACCAGTCTCCCAATCTACCAATCTACCAATCTCCCAATCTACCAATCTCCCAATCTACCAATCTACCAGTCTACCAATCTCCCAATCTACCAGTCTCCCAATCTACCAATCTACCAATCTACCAATCTACCAATCTCCCAATCTACCAATCTCCCAATCTCCCAATCTACCAATCTACCAACCTCCCAATCTACCAATCTACCAGTCTACTAGACCACCACTGGACTACTACCACACTACTTGGCATGATAGAGCGTGCAGACACAGGATACAAGCCCCAAGACGACCTGTGCCCTCTTGTAACCGTGTACCCAGCAGAAGTTCTGAAGTACATCCGTTTTAGGAAGCTGCACACTTTTCTGGTTGAGGACAGAAATCATAGCTGACGACTGCTTCTCTTACCACTGATACTTCAAGTCAAGTCCTTACAGACATGTCAAGTCTTCAAGTGTACTTCGATAAAGTACAATCATTTACCGTACTTACCCTTGATTTTTCTAAGGTTCCACCACAACCAACCACTAGTTAGTCTTGCGAGACTACCCTAGACCCGTGAGTAGCGCACGGATAAGAAACCCACGCTGCTCCTCATGCGGCATTGGCAGAGAGCTGTTGAGTCTTATCTACACTAAGTGGCCCACTCGGCGCCAGATAAGTTATCTTGTACTCAAGTTATCTTGTACTCAAGTTATCTTTGTACTCAAGTTATCTTGGTACTTGGCTCCGTTCGATAAGCCGCACAGACCTCTTGCTACAAGACCGTCGATTCCCCCTTGGCAGTCAACAAAGAACATCTTTGAAGTAAAACGTTTAAGATCTTATGCTACCTTGGTATTATAAATGCACCTTGGTATCCTGGGCAGCGCTGGACCACTAGATCCACTGCTAGGTAAAGCTATACAGGATCACACTGAACACTAGAGACGATCCACCATGTAGCATACTCAGGGGAACTCGGCTCTATAAGACCGAATCTCTTGAATCTTCAATGAAAGACATAGCTGTACACAAGAATAAAGATACACTCGTGCACTGGACATGCACTGTTCTCACTACGAAATGCTAGAGGTTGGAGCTTAGTTTGTAGTGCTAGGACTGTTGCAATGACTACTCACTACTGTTCACTAATAGACCTACTGTACTATACAGTACTACACCACTACACTACACTACTACACTACACCACTACACTACACTACTACACTATGTAGAGGATAATTCCACTTCCGCGTCGAACTTATGTGACTCCGGTTCACCATAGATCAACAAGGAGTACAATCCAGCGTAGGACGACGTCTATGGTTTAAAGATCTCATGGTGTCGTCAAGGTACACACCTCTCCATCTGTGTTAATACCAGGCAGAGAGTTCTCTGCCGTGTCAGGATCCTCAACAGCTACACGCGGAGCACTTATGGGTCTGGTTGAGGGAGCCATCGTGTATGATCCCAGTTTAACTTGATTACTTTTAAATATGGGCGGCAGCCCCTCCTTTTATATTGGAGTGGACCTTCACCCTTCACCACAAAAGTGGGGTAGTGTGTCACCCATGGAGACAAGATCTGGAGTCCTTTGACCCGCACCGAGACATCTGTCTAAGTGCCGTGTATAATTTGCGCTCAGTCTTTGACCTCCAACACACTACACTACTACACTACTACACTCTACTTTACTACTGGACTTACCCAGGAATTAGTCGGTATAGCGTATTGTCTAGAATAGACGGTATAGTCTATAGTGGTCTATAAGTCTAGTATATCTAGTGTCTAATATATATAGTCTGTAGTAATCTAGTATAGTATAGTATAGTATAGTATAGTATAGTATAGTATAGTATAGTATAGTATAGTATAGTATAGTATAGTATAGTCTATAGTAATCTAGTATAGTGTAGTATAGTATAGTATAGTAGTCTATTGTAGTCTATCTAGTACAGTCTATTGTAGAAGTCTATGGCAGTCGTGGAATAGCCCGTAGTAACATTCAGGAAAGACTATCGTATGATCTATAGTGTAATGTTGAAAGCCCAAAGTATAGTCTGGAAATTCTTTCCAACAAAGAGTCTGATATTAATATTCTATAGTTCTATTCTATAGTCATAGTTAGTCATAGTATCATAGTTAGTCATAGTTAGTCTTAGTATACTATGTACCGTCAGACCCCATGGTACTGTTCACTCATAGATGCCATGACCACTAATCACTACATACCATCACTGCTAGACTAGACCCCATCACGACTCAATTACTTGTCCCTTCCAGATACTAGACAGACCACGCTAGACTACGCTACTAATTCACTAGTACCACTACTAAGACTGGACACTAAGACTGGACACTAAGACTGGACACTAAGACTGGACACTACAAATACTAGAAACCACTACATTACAAGACAATGGCCACACAGACCATCGCCCACGCTACCTCAGGGCTAGATTCTTGAAGTTGGTACTTTGTCAGTCTATCGTAGATGCTACTTTTTAGATAGACATAGCGGCTCTTCAGCGGTATGCGCTTGAGAAGGATAGAGAAGGCGTGTGATTTAGCTCGGGATATGCAGACCTCAAAAGCTCAAGATATCACAGGTCTGGAAATCCCCATCTGATCACATATTCTCATCCGGTTTCAGATAGTAGACTGGCCATGACTACTGCATACTGTCATTGTGGACAGATGTCATTAACACTAGATCTTTCTGTAAAGCGACTAGCGACTGCAACACGATAGATAGTATAATCAGATAGTACAATCAGATAGTACAATCAGATAGTATAATCAGATAGTACAATCAGATAGTACAATCAGATAGTATAATCAGATAGTACAATCAGATAGTATAATCAGATAGTACAATCAGATAGTATAATCAGATAGTATAATCAGATAGTATAATCAGATAGTATCGCTGCTAGTATCGCTGCTAGTATCGCAGTTAGATTGTGAGGTTGAACATTCTGCTTTTTCACTCAGGTTCTCCACGTGGTTATCAGATTGTTTCAGACTCACGTTTCTCCCCACTTCAATCTCGTTTCAGCTATTCTCAAGGGTGGATGAGTTCATGCTTTCCGTTTCGGCATCGATTCTCCCGGTTCATGCTCCGGTTCATGCTGAATAGGCTCGACTTTTTCGGTTCAGCTGATGTCTCAAGTGGCAATTGCCTGTTTCATCTCTGGATTCGATTCTGCTTGCAAGTCCACGTATCTTGCTCACGTGACAGTCATCTATTCAGTCAGTCATCTATTCAGTCAGTCATCTTTTGCAGTGAGTCATCATGTTTGCATCGGTTTCAGTCATGTTTTGCATCGGTTTCAGTCATTTTTGCATCGGTTTCAGTCATTTTTGCAGTGAGTCATCATGTTTTGCATCGGTTTCAGTCATTTTTGCAGTGAGTCATCATGTTTGCATCGGTTCAGTCATTTTTGCATCGGTTCAGGTTGCTCTCTGGAAACAGCCGTGGAACCGTGCACTTTGTCCCTCTCTAGTCCCTTCTCAGCAGCCTTTCTGACCGTTTTGAGCGTGCGTATATCGTTCATGGTCCGAATGTTCTGAAGCACGAACTTGTCGTGCTCTTGCAAGAGAGCCGTGAGCGGCTGCTTCATACGTGCAAGGGAGCTGGCTAGCCTCTGGCAATATGCAGGCTCCTCCGGAGCACTGGCCGTTTGTGGGTGTGCCTCAGGCTCCATGCCGTGCTGGCGACGAGGAAGCACAGTTAAGTACTCGGGATGTACGGGTGTGTGTACTTGGGATGTACGGGTGTGTACGGGTGTGCGGGCACCGCGATGCAACACGCGTCTACAGTGCACGGTAGCCACCGGTTTGATGGTACTCCGGAAGTGCAACTTTATGGACTGGAATGCCCCTAGGCCAATCACCCTTTGCGGATCTCCCGGAAGACGAGCTCGATGACGACATAGATCTTGGTGCGTTGGAACGGGCCAAACTGCCGCCCAAAGCAGCCAAGTCTCAGGCCGTAGGGCACCCGCCCAGGGACCTACCCCGCCATGAGTTCGACCCCGAGGCCCTTCAAACGTACATTTACCCCACCAACCTCCAGGTCAGAGACTACCAGTACAACATCGTGTTGCGGTCATTCTACCACAACACGTTGGTGGCGCTACCCACCGGATTAGGAAAAACCTTCATTGCCAGCACGGTGATTTTGAACTTCAACCGCTGGTTCCCCAAGCTGAAGATCATCTTCATGGCCCCCACCAAGCCGTTGGTGGCCCAGCAGATCAAGGCGTGCTGCGGAATCACCGGCATCGAGGCCTCCAAAGTGGCCATTCTCCTCGACAAGGTCCGCCGCAACCGGGCCGACATCTGGGCCGACAAGCAGGTGTTCTTCACCACGCCTCAGGTGGTGGAGAACGATTTGGCCGCCGGAATCGTGGACCCCAAGTCCATAGTGCTTGTTGTCATCGACGAGGCGCACCGGTCCAAGGGCAATTACGCCTACAACAACGTGGCCAAGTTCATTTCCCGGTTCAACACCAACTACAGGATCCTAGCCATGACAGCCACGCCCTCCGCCACCGTGGAGGGCGTGCAGGAAATCATTGACAATCTACAAGTTTCCAAGATGGAGGTGCGGACCGAGCGCAGCATCGACATCTTCCGCTACCTCAAGAAAAAGAAAGTGGAGAGGGTCTCGGTGGATACATGCGACGAAGTTGCCTACGCCATGGACCTTTTCGGCGAGGCTGTGCTGCCGATCTTGAAGCTAGCGAACGAGAAGCAGGTCTATGAGGTCCGCGATTTCAGGCACATCAACCATTTTACGGCCATGGACGCCCTGCGGCGTATTTTGGCCAATAAGAACATTCCCGAGGGCTTGAAGTGGGCCAACCACTCTCTCCTTCTGATTTTGGCCATGGTGGGGCAGTGCATAAAGAGGCTCAACATCTACGGAGTGCGCTCATTCTACTCATACTTTCTGGACAAGCACACGGAGTTCACCGCCAAGTTCAACAGCAAGAGGTCCAAGAACGCCATGGCCGCCAAGCTCCATTTCCACCCCAGCATCAAAAAGTTGGTGGCGTACTGCGAGGCTCAGGTGCAAAAACCCGAGTTTTTGGGGCACCGCAAGCTTGAGATCGTGATTCTGGAGCTTCGCCTGTTTTACGACAAATCCGCCAATCCCGATTCCCGCGTGATCATTTTTACCGAGTTCCGCCAGTCGGCACTTGACATCGTCCGGGCCATTGAGGCCAACCACCAGGGCCTGTATCCTTTGAAGCCGCACATATTTATTGGCCAGGCCAAGGAACGAGATAAGTTCGACGAGGAGGTGTTGAATAAAGGAAAGGAAAAGAAACCTAAAGATCCTTCAAAGTCATCTTCCGAGCAGGCGCAAATCACCGGCATGAACCAGAAGCTCCAGAAGGAGATCATCAAGCAGTTTAAGAACGGCGCGTACAATATCTTGGTGGCCACATCCATTGGAGAAGAGGGGTTGGATATTGGAGAAGTGGATCTCATTATCTGCTACGATTCCACCTCCTCACCAATCAAAAACATCCAGCGAATGGGCCGTACGGGCAGAAACAGAGATGGAAAAGTGTTGGTGCTCTTCTCAGGAAACGAGGAGGCGAAGTTCGATAAAGCCATGGGTGGCTACGAATACATCCAGCAGCATCTCATGAATGGAAACATGGTGGATTTGCACGAGCAGGTTCGGGTGATTCCCAGTGAGTTCGAGCCCAAGGTGGTTGAGAAGTTCATTGAAATCCCAGACGAGAACGTCGAGTTGAAAAATGAAGACGATGAAGATGAGATCATAAAAATCGCCACCAAGTACATGGCTAAGCCCGGGCCGCTGTCAAAGAAGAGCAGCAAGAAGCCAGCGAAAATGCAGAAGCGCTTTTTTATGCCAGACAATGCTGTGACGGGGTTCCAGCTGGCCAATTCCGTTCTAAAGGGCGCCGAGCCCAGGGCTCCGGATTTGTTGGATGCGCTTCTAGACTCAGATGTCGATGATTTCGAAGATCTTCAAGATGATCCAATGTTCAATACGCAAGTGAGCATTATGGAACCGGCCCGAGATACACACCCGGATGCTGAAGACATAGGAAAGGTTAAGAAGCAACCGGAGATTACGAACTTGTTGTGCAGATTGTCCACTGCTCTGCTAGGTACTAAGAAGAGGTCAATGAACATGGAGACCATGGGAAATAAGAAAGCGAGAACGGAAGATGAAACTAAAGATGAAACTAAAGATGAAACTAAAGATGAAACCAAAGATGAAACCAAAGATGGAACCAAAGATGGAACCAAAGATGGAACCAAAGATGGAACCAAAGATGGAACCAAAGATGGAACCAAAGATGGAACCAGAGATGGAACCAAAGATGAATCAAATGAGCCCGAAAAAGAAATACACAAAGCATTACCCAATTTAGATGATGATTTCAGCGATGATTTCAGTGATGATTTCAGCGATGATTTCAGTAATGATTTCAGCGATGACGATGAGATCTTGGCACTTGCTCGTCGCACACAATCCGTCGATAGAAATCAGTTTCAAAACAAAGAGAAGTCGCCAGAGAGCGCCAAACTCATCCCCATACAAGAAGCAGAGCTCAAAGATGACACAAGCCCAACGTCAGTGCATACGGTAGCAGATTCTGACGGTATCCTCACAAAAGACGAGCTCATGGAGTTGTACATGAACTATTACACGCCGGTGGATCCCCGGGACATGAAGAGTTGCTATGTGCCTATGAACATACACCAGGCAGCGGAGATCAGACATACTCCCAAGGCACTCCGGTTCCTAGCTTTTCATGAGAAGCTACATCATTTCGGTGGCGACCCTGATGAACCTAATGCAAGACGATGATTACACCAATCACAATCCATTAACTACGATATCCAACAACGAACGTTGGTCTCACAATGAAAGAAGCCTGCTTTATCACCCAACATTCCACATAATGGTCACTCCTACTGGCCTGTCTGCATATGAGAAATATTCGTGGAATACGAATCGAAGAAGGATTTGATTGTTTTCTTGACCTGCTGATAATCACAATGGCATTTTGTACAATTTATCCAGTGTAGAATCATTCGAATACGCTGGCTTGGTGGGTGCGTGGTCGGAAATGCCTGCCAGTTCCGGTACGTATATGCAGTTCCGGTGCTTATATACAGTCCCGACATATTGACTTAGGCCGTTTCGTCCAGTCCACAAAAAAGTTGTTAGGGTAGTACTGACTCCAGTTCTATTTAACCACTAATACAATGGTCTGGAAACCTCTAAACTATGGTCCTGGGCAGCCGAGAGACTTCCATTTCGAATGGGTATGTCACGTGATCATTCCGAGGGAGCTGCCCTCGACCACCAGAAGCGATCAGTCTCGCTGAAGAATCCTATGCAGGAACCAACATCTGCCAACCAGCTCTTAGATACGCCTAAGATGCGTCGATGCCACGAGTTGTTCTGGTAATACCAGATCTATCTCGGAGTACGAGAAGACCGGAGGTACGGATGTTTAGTGCAGTCATGTACCTACATACAGGAGCCATTACCCGGCTCGCACAGCATATATAAAGCCCAGCATTCGCCCCCTCTCCCAGCTTTTTTCTCCATCTTTATGCAGGGGCATTACGTGTATCAGTGAGGATTCGTCCGAGATCATGTTTTTGCTGGTTGAAAACTATAACCTGACAGCTTCTTGGGGCACGGTTCGCCGAGCGCCAAGGGAATTTTTGGACTCTTTTGTGGCAGGCACTTCTTGAAGGCCTCCTCAGCTTCCTCAGCCTCCAGCCTTCTCTGACTAGTTGAGGCCAAGTACTCAGAGACAGGATGAAGGAATGTCTCTGAGCTGTGAAAGACACACACTCTGCACAACGCATTCTCCCATTGCCCGCCTTCTGCCTCGCTCGGTGACAATTCACGCAATTGCATCTTGAGCTGGATACATTTGATCGATTCTTCCTTCACTTTGTAATAGGCCATAGCAACCTAGGTTTAGTTTGAGTACGGTGCCACCAGGGAAACCCATGGTGTCACTGTAATTATCGACCTTGACATTCCTCCAAAGGTTCTTAATTGTCCTGACCTTACCAACCCATCTAGCTTTAGCCCCCTTAATACTGCCACCATGCTTAAAAAGTATCATGCCTCACCTCTGTCCCAACCTCTTATTCTCTACCGTGGCAGATTCTGTTCGGATCCTCAGATGTCCGGGTCGCACAGAGCGTGCGCCTACCAGAAGACACTGGTGAAGTCTACACCACTTCCAGACTTGAACACACACTTCTCTCCACGCTTGACTCCGCCACTCTTTAATTCGCTCATGTTTAAGAAATTCGGCAAAGCAGAGATCCATTCCAGGTCCAACATCAAGTCCTCGGTGCAAAGAGGCTTGAAGGGCAATTTCGTGACCCAGTTCGAGGCCTTGGAGCCCGTAATCGACGACATCATCCCCAAGAAATCGCAGGTGGTTCTTATCAAGGGTGAGGACAAGATCCAGCTCTACAGCGTGGATAACGAGGTGGTGGTGTTCTCTTCGTTCAAGGACCTCGTGCCCCACCTCAAAGTCGTCCACAAGTACCCCCAGTGTTTCCCCAGAGTGCAGGTGGACAGAGGCGCCATCAAGTTTGTCTTGTCAGGAGCAAATGTCATGTGCCCAGGCTTGACGTCTGCAGGAGCCAAGTTGCCTGAAGAGAATTTGGAGCAGGAGTCTTTGGTGGCCATCTATGCCGAGGGAAAGGAAAATGCATTGGCCATAGGCCGCTTGTCCATGAGCACCGACGACATCAAGGCCAAGAACAAGGGCATAGGCATTGAGTTGTTGCATTATTTGGGCGATGGGTTGTGGACCTTGGACGAGAGTTCGTAGAATAGCATGTCTAGCATAATCAGGTCTTTAGCTCGATGTACACTTTCAGCAGGTTCTCGAGACCCGCGGCTTCGAGCGTGAGCATGTCGTTGTCGAGGTATTGCTTGCCGAGGTCCTGGCCAAGGTCAAGGTAGAAGTAGAGCTGGATCTTCCAGAAGGGTAGGTGAACGCGGGACCCGACAATACCCTTGAGCCTGAGCACCGTGGTGGTGGGGACAAAAGCCCGCTTTAGAAGAAGTTTGCCGTGCACGAGCTGCAATTCCATGGTCGAGAACACCGGGCCGCCTTCTTTGGGTTCCGACGCCGGCCGGGCCTGGATATTGTGTTTGGCTAGGAGCAGGGCCCATGTATGCAGGTTGGAGATGGTGAGGTCTCCCCTCTGCACCTTGGAAATGAAAAACAACTCGCAGCTCTTGACCTCCGTGGGCAGTAGTTCCGAGCCATTCAAGCGCTGGAGCCCCGGCACCCTGCACACAACGTTGACGAACAAGTCTTCGCCGTGGCTCAAGGCAAGGTGGTCGAGTTTGAGGGCCCTCAAGTTGGGGAAAAGCTGCGGGAACCTGTCGATTTCCGAGAAGCTCGCGATGGGGTTCCAGCGGAGGTCGAGGCTCTGCACATGCACGTTTGGCGTGGAAAAGTGGCATATGGCGTTGTGGGAAAGGTGGAGGTCCTGCACACACACACACGGCACGCTCTCAAGCCTGTTCAGCGAGAGATCCAAGCTCACAAGCCCTTTCGGGAGCTGCACGTCAAACGCCGTGTAATCGTTTCCCGCTAGCACGAGTGTTTTCACGTGGGCAAGTTGTGCCTGCACAAGGTCACGTGGGGCGATCTTCGTGTCCGAGAGCAAGAGCGACGAAACACCGCCAAAGTCCGCGTGGCGGTAATCGGCAATCCTGTTTCCGTTCAAGTTCACCGTGTCCACGTCGGGCATGCGGGCCAAGATCTTGTGCACCTCTGCCCACTTGGAGAAGAGATTATAGCTCAAATCCAACGTCGACGCATGGAGCATTTCGGGGGCTCCGGCGTGGCTGATGCAGCTCTTCTCCACCATCACCAGCGGCAAGTGCTGGTAGTTGTTCAGAATGGCGTTGAGCTTGTCCAAGCCGTAGTTCTGCCAGACCTTCCTGCCTATAGCCACCTCCTGGATGCAGGCGCCGGGGGTGCTTGCGTACCGGGCCTGGACGGCTTGCATGAAGGAGACCGGGGCGTCAATGCGAGGGCTGTTTACCTTGACGAAGGAGGCACTGCCGGGGCGGGAGACGCTGAAGTAGTGCACTCCGTCGAGGGAGCCGCTGTGCTTTCCGCGTTGGGGAACGTCCCACTCGATTCCGAGGGCATCCACTTCCCAATTGGGAACGGGTCCCCGGTAGCGCACGGTTCCGAGGTCGCCGCCCACCGAGATCCGGTCGTGGAGTTGGTACATGAAGGTGAAGACCTCTCCACGGTGCCGATATCGCGGGCGTGTATGCAGGCCGCATCAACCAACCCATTGAAGTCTTGCTTATGCTCCGTTGAAACTGCACCATACTGTGTTATGCTTACGCTAAAATTCTCTTACATTCTTACTGAATCTATTGCAACTGCTTCCAGTTTCTCCGAACGATCCACGACACATCAATGACTATCTGCGACTCTATCATATCACTCTCACTCGCACTCTTCCGCATGGCGTAACGCTAGTCAAGGCCGAAGTTGTCTCCCAACAAGCCGTCCAAGTCAAACTCCTGGGCCCATTCCGTAACAATGCTGGTGTGCTCCTCTCTTGCAGGCTCCTTCTCTCCTCTCAATGCACTCTTGGGCGCGCATGGGTCCTTGGGCTCGATCTTGGCGCAGTCGGGCAAAGTCCAGCCCGTGATGCGGCCGTCTCTCCAGTCCGTCAACACCGTCAAAGCAGCGGCCTCAAGGTTGGGGATTCCGCCTCGGCTCAAGCGGCCGCGAGACCGCGCAACGTGGATCAAAAACTGCTTGGTGTACTCCTGCACGTTGCTCAGAGGCAACGCCGGCACCTGGTAGTATTGCTTGACGGCATCGGCCATGGCCTCGTCCTTGGCCAACCTGCGCAAAAGGTGCTCGATCACGCCGTTGGGGTCCTTGATGTTCTTGGGCGAGATCGCTGACAATAGGGCTAGTTTCGACTCGCTGACCGTCTTCTTGCCGGAGATCTCATCGGGGAACACTATTCCAGGCGAGTCCAAGATCTTCAACTTGTTGTCCACCTTCACCTCTCTCATGACCGTGGTGACGCCTGCAACATTGCCCACGGGGCACGCCTTGTGCAGGTTGTGGTGACGGTTGGTCAAAGCATTGATGATCGACAGCTTTCCCACGTTGGGGTAGCCGATGACACCCACCACGATAGCCCGCTTCAAGTTGGACTTCTGCGCGTATGCTTTGAGCGCCTGTAGCAACTGCTTGGCCGTCACCGTGCTGGTCAAGTTCTTGTTGTAGGTGCTTGAGCCCGCGGCACCGGCCGAAGCCTTGACGGGCACGGTGGGGAACGACAGGTTCAAGAAATCCAACCATTTCTTCAACACGTCCGTGGGGATCAAGTCCACCTTATTAAGCACCAAGATCAAGCGCTTGTTGCCGGCCTGCAACACGGCCTCCTCGACCTTTCTGCTTCGGGTCGACTCGGGGTCCCGTGCATCCAACACATAGAGCACCACGTCCGACGCGTCCACCACGGCCTTGAAGATCTTGTCGAACGACTTTCTGGACTTGTCCAAGTCTCCGTCCACCTCGGCGTCACTGATCTCGTACTCGACATCATCTTCTTCCATGGCGTCGCTCTCGTTGTCATCCCCGCCTTCGTATTCACGTGCGGCCTGCTGTGCCGAGTCCAACAAGGCTGCCAAACTGCCTTCGGCGCCGTCCTCCGCGTCGTCGTGGTCGATGTCAATGTCGTCTGCCCCGCTTGCGCCGCTCAAAGCGGCCTGGCGCTCCTGCTGCCTCTTCAACCTCAACTCCTCTTTCCTCTGCTTTTCTGCGAGTCTGTTTTCCTCCAACTCCTGGATGATTTCCTCCTTGTAGGGGAAACTGGAGGGGATTCCGGGGTCCTTGTTGACGCGGGACTTCCACGTGATATCTTTCTTGGCCAACTTGCGCTCTTTTTTGCGGTGCGCCGACGCCTTCTTCTTGATGCCTTCCCGCATGCGGGTCGTGCCTCTTTTAGATGTGGGCTTCTTGACTCTCATGGTGTGGTGTGTGGTTTGGCGGGTGTGTGCTTGGTGTGATTTGGTTTTTCTCACTGCGATGCCCATCCGGACTGCATATGCCCCGGACTGCACATCACTCTCCACGTTCCGCCGGTTATGGCAGATACTGTATTGGTATTGCTGGTGAGTGCTTTTGGCAAATGCATCACTAAGCATATGTGTAATTAAGAGTGAAGATAGCCATAATGAGCTATAAGGCTGGTCCAATCGAGGGTCAATCCGTCTGGTCTCATCAGTGTAGTCTTGTCTCTCTGGCCTCAGTAGTGTAATTTCATGTAAGTTTATAGGCGTGGAGACCTTAGAAGCGGAATACTCCAAAAGTCTCTTCGTCCGATTCACGACCGTATGCGTCAAACCCCTCTTCATAGTCAAACAAGTCTCCGTCGTCGTCAAGATCAGACAAGTCTTCATAATTTTCATCAGAGATACCCTCCTCATCCTCCAAGTCAGAAACTTCGAAGTAATTAGAGTCGGAGAGTTTGTAGCCTGTGGAATCAGCAAACGGGTTATTGAAGTCTAACCGCGCAGAATCATCAGTGTCTGACTCGTGGGGAATGTCTCCAAAGCCATTAGAATCGGGGCTTTTCAAAGCAAGAAGCTTCTTCCGAGTGTATTGAGGTCCAGACACTCCTCTGTGTAAAAGGTAATTTCCGAGTTCTATTTCGGGATCTTCATCTTCTGGATCTTCAAGCTCTTTCTGTTCTAGGTAACTTTCTAGATCTGCATTTGGTGGCTCTTCCATATCTGAATCTTTCATATCAGATTCCTCAATATCAGACTCTTCAATATCAGACTCTTCAATATCAGACTCTTCAACAGCAGACTCTTCAACATCAGACTTCTGAATTCCTGGCTCGTGAACTTTTCTTCCTTTCCCGATGGTAGCAACAGCATCTGCGATATCAAGAGATAGTGCATTGAACGCCAGCCTAATATCGTGGTTCTGATTCGTATCAATTTTCGTGTAGCCACTGGTGGAGTGCAGCGGGGATATGGCCCTGTTTTTGGCATGCCCAGTGAGAGACACTTTGGGGGCTTTGAATTTGAAGACGTGTTTTGCATTCGGCTTGATTATCTTACCGAGTCCATGAAGTGTGTTTCCGAAGTCAAAATCATCCGCAGATCTGCCTGGGTCAAGATCATCTGCTGAATGCACCAATTCATCCGTAGATTTGCCCAACGCATCATCGTCATCTGAAATTTGGCCTTGATCATCTAAGCTCTGGTCTAAACCATCTGAAATTTCCTCCAGATCACCTGAATTTTGACCTAAACCATCTGCATTTTCTTCTAGATCATCTGAATTTTGGCCTAATCCATCTACAGAATGGTTCAAGTCCATGGCCTCATTTGGATCCACTTCAACTTCACTTGCTTCTGTATCGTCACCTGTGGAATTGTTTTTCTCACTATCACCAAGGTCAAGGGGTTCTGTCGATTTGCCAGATGGTTGAGTCTCGCCCTGGCTATTGCGTCCCTGTTCACCAGCAATTACCTCATGTCTGTACCGTTCTTGGTACCCTACATGAGACACATCGGATTTCAACAGCTTGGGCAACTTCGATCGGTGTATTACATCGAGGATGGCGTCTGGATCCTGATGCTTTGGTTTGGTCTCTACGTTCTTTTCTTCCGCCATGCCTTGTTCCACCGCAAGAGGGGCCCTGGCATGTCTCAAAAGTCGATCTTTTCGAGACCCCTTGCGGCCTCTAATGGTTCGGATCTGGCTTTGGATTTGCTCACTGTATGGGAGTCTTTCCACGTCAGGGTCCTCTGCAAAGAGCTCTCGAGGCTGGCTCGGAACAAACAATTGGGCCTTTGCGAAATAGAAACCCCATAGTATGGCACATAGAAGAAGATGGGCCAAAGTTTTAGACATGACAAGCGAGATTTCAATATGCTTTTGGATGAACCAGTCACAAAGTAGACTGAAGAGTAACATTTCGCATCCACAATACCATGTCCCCCGCACATGTCTGCTTATTATATGCACGCCCAATAGACAGTCAAGCAAAAACAGACAGTAAAGTCAAATAGACAGCCAAGTGATATGATTTAAGGGCTGATATCATAAAATCAACTTTGCATTCTTCCGAAAGCATTAATCAATATTCCTTGTTCGCGAAATGGAGCGAGAGCTCGACAGCATATGGAGAGAGTCCCGACTCTCCAGCCTATGACTGTAAAAGGACGGGTTGACCTTTGGGAACGGCCTGCTCATGAACTCCACGGGTTTATTATCCTCTCCGAGGTCCTCGCCGAGATTGATGGTAGAGCGTGTCCTCAAAACAGATGCATCTGAGCGTGGGGCCGAGCTGGAGAAGTTGCCCTCCTCCATATCGATATTCATGGCGTCTTGGTCCTGCAGTTCCATGTAGTTAACAATCTTGCCCACGTACGGCTGCATGAATAAGGGACTGTTAGTCCGCATGGAGGTGGCGATGTTTTTAACCCCCACTTTCAATGGCCCCCAATACCTCTGTGTGGGGGGCAAGGTGCCCCGAACCATCCATCTGCCGTACCTGACAACCACATATAGAAAGAGAAGTAGCACCGCAAGCCCGTACACCGACACGGTGTGCTCTTCGTTGGAATTAGGACCGAATGCGGACAATTCTTTTTTGACTGATAAGGCACTGGGCGTCACCTTCACGGGTTCGGAGCCATACTCCGCGGGGATCCCTGCGGACGCCTCCAAGAGAATCTTCCCTAACGTCCACGAAAAGTCGTTGCCGTCAATCGAATCCGCCGACCGGAACGGAACCCGGGTGTTCTCCGCTTCCGCCATTTCGGGCGTGGTGTCCCCTTTATCCTCGATGTCCACAGCTAGTCGTGGAAAATCAAAGCCCTCGTGAAGAATATTGATGACCCAAGAGGCCTTGAAACATGCGTCGAGAAGAAACGACTCCGGCAAGCGCGAGTAGTCACCGTTTTTCGAGTTTTGCAAGATCTCATCCCACGAGCTCTCGCAGTACGTGCGTACCTTTTCGTTGAAGCTGTGGAAGTTGTACTCGCCGCCACTGTGGAAAACGTCGTTGGCCGTGTACCAGTACTCGGAAACGCCAACGAATTTGTCTGTTTCAAAGTTCATTTTGGGCCCGTGCACACCGTTGAAGAGACACGGCTCGTCGTCGCATGGGAAGTGCTTCATAAGAAGTGGGTATATGTCCCGGAGACACGAGTCGTACTTGCCGGCACCCTTGATGGTGTAGTGGTTTCCGTTGAAAGCGTACTGCTCCAAGACGGCGCCCCTGGGCATACACGGGTCTAAGATGGTCTTGTTCTTGAGTTTGGGAGACACGCGAACGGTCAAGGCAACGAGGTGATCGAGGTACCTGCTGCGGGCTTGGTTAGCGCCAAACCCAAGCCATGTCTCCACGAAAACACGCCATTTCTGGGTAGACCCATCCACGTTGCGGAGCACCACGGTGGAAAGGTCCTCATCATGCTTCGAGATTTCTTCTGCCAGTGACGGCATGAAGGCAATTTGCGTGGATGCCCCGCCCATGTCCATGAAGCCGATTGACGCACGTGGCACCTTGGATTTCTCCGGATCGTAGCCGTTGAATGTCCCCATAAGGTAGTTAAGAGCCATCCATCCGTACACGCCCTCCGTGGCCCCATCAATCAGATGCACATATTTGGAGCAAGGGGAAACGACGAAGCGGGAATTGGCGGAAATCGACCGACACGTCTCCCGTAGAAGCTCAAGTCTTTGTTCGTCGGGCAAGAGCCGCATGCCTGCAGTACTCAAGACGTAGATGGGCGTGAACGGGTGTTTTTCCGCCGGAATCGCCCGTTCGGCGAACCGGACGATCTCCTTGTAGTGATACGTCCACACTTGGTGTGGCTTCCCGGCATACGACGAGATTCCCGGCGAAATCTTATGGCTCCAGTTCTTCTCCTGGATGATTTTAGGGGGGCTGGCGTCGCGAGCCGTCTGCTCCAGCGGCCGCTCCCACTTGTAGATCTGCACACGTGACCCCGACGACCCGGAGTCGATGACTACGCCGTAGTTCCAGTCGGCCATTGGTGTAAGCCCAGGTTCAACAAGGCGGATCAGGAAAAGCGACGGTGTGTGCAGGCCCGCACCGCGTGCCCAGCCGAGCCCAGGAAGTCACCACCAACGCCGATTTTGGGGTGATCTTGGCTTGGTTAGGGTCCCGTCTCTGATTTCTGCCGGGCCTTGGGGTTTTTTCGAACCACGGGGAGGAACGGGTGTTGGGTAGACATGACATGTGACTTCGACCCGTACCTCCCGCACCCCACAATGAACCAGTAACCACTCAAGTAACCACTCAAGTAACCACTCAAGTAACCACTCATAGTAAGTATAGGCAATACATCCACATCAAACATCGGTTCTTTGGTTCTGCAAATTGTTGCGTCAACCCTAAGAAGGCTTACTTGGAGGTAGCCTTTCTACTCAATCCTTACCTACACATCCATTCCAGGCATTATACCCACATATTACCAATATCGGAAGAATTGCTCTAAAAACACAACCTAAACTGCACTATATCACACCACATTCATCTTCATCACCAATTGCCTCCACTGCTTCCCGAATCATTGATTCTGCTCACCTACACTCACAAGTCACATATGATTGTGCTTCCGAATACGCCGCCACTCCCCGTGGTGGTGTCTCTTTTGACGGACTCGCCAGTCACGGCGCAGATCTCAGTGAAACGCCTCTCGATTCCGGAAAAGCCCCAAAACCTCTCCGATTGTGTCAGATACACGGTGAGCCTCGAGGAGTATGTCGAAGACGTGTTCCAAATCCTAGTGGACGAAAGCGGCAGTAGAAACGTGGCCGATTTGGCGGCTTTGGCGGCCAAGACCCTTATTTACCGGGGCGAGGCTCCATGGAGACATGTTGTGTGCACTCCGAAAAAGAAGACCATGAAACTCGCCAGGCCCAAAACAGACTGGACGTTGGCCATGGATCTAGGCATCTCTATCGTCTCCGCGGCCTTGATGTACACGAAACTAGCGGCTCATTTGAGCAACGAGTTGATCGAACCCGAGTCACGTGATGTCGACCCCAAGTGGAAGCGGGTGGCCGACTACTATAAGAAGGCCCTGGGCATGCTTGGTTTTGCAGCCAAGTTCTTGGCTGCGTCCTCTGACCTGCCGCAAATCAACCCCATCTTGATCCCGGTGCTACAAAAGGTGTGCCACATAGGCATCCAGCTTTCGATCTTGTGCAAGTCGCTGTGGATAAACCGCACGTCTTTCGAGGTGCACGAGTCCTGCTCCTCCAGCAATAACGGCGTTTTGTGCAGGGTGGCCATCTGGATCATGAACGAAATCTCCCTTTGCCAGAACCTATTCAAAGAGCTCAACTCGCAAGCGGGCGACGGCTCCATCAGTCTTGATTGTGACGGCTGGATCGAGTACTCCGAGGTGTTCATGCGCTATGTTACTGCCTACTCCGGACTCTTTCTCTCGATCGAATACTACCAGAAAGGCGAGTTGGGCGCTGCCATTGGGTTGGTGCACTTCTCGCTTCTTTCGCTCCAGGTCAAACTGCTCTCCACAGCATCCGAGGACCAAAAGAACTACAAGAAATTCAAGGACAAGTTGGTGGGCAAGAAGAACCACAACTTCATTGCCAATTTACATTCTTTGACTGCGCTCAAGATCGACAAGTCGGTCTTCCGAGATTCTGCCGGCGTAGTTCTCAACGATCTCACCTATCTTTTCAACCAGCTTGTCTACTTGCGGCTCAAATACACCAAGGAGAATGATAACTTGAGATTCGAGCCGGTGCTGGACTGGAAGGACGTCAAGTCAGACACTCGCTGGCCAACTGGCACAAAAATCCCCACCTCCGGGATCGAAGACTATTCTCCAGCGACGCTCGTGGAGGAAAGAGGTGCGTCCAACCCCCAGCTCAAGCGCCAATACTTCTAGACTGGTTGGTTGCAACTACCATATTGGGTCAACATTTCCGCGCGATCTGCATAAAATTGCCCGATAAGCACTTGACTTCCACTCAACCGCGAACAGCCAAGAGGTCAAGAGAGGCGCTCACCAGAAGGGCTCAACAGAAGCGCTCAATTGCAGAGTACCCAAGAGAAATCAATCTCGAAAACCCAGTCCCAGAAGCCAAGTCCCAGAAGTCAAGTCCCAGAAGTCAAGTCCAAAGACCACCACCCAATACTGCCTTCAGGATGCCGAAGATTTCTCGAGTCCGTACTGGATGCTGGACTTGTAAAAGGCGGTATGTTTCCATCTGTTTTCCGACCCCGCACGATTACTAACATCAGGCATCGCAAGTGCGACGAAACAAAGCCCACTTGCAAGAACTGTGATTCCACAGGAAGAGTTTGCGAGGGTTACAATGTCCGGTATTCGTTTGATACTGACGAAAAGAAGATTCGCCGCGGACGGCCATTATATCAGACCAATTTATCCAAAGAAGCGGACGGAAACCCTAGCTTTACTGTGAGGCCTCCAACCATGCAGCCAATCAACCAATTGAGCCCGGGGAACATTCTACGACAACCCACGGCAAGTCCCATTTTGGGTGGTTCGCCCAAACCGGAGAGCAATCAAAACATCCAGGTGCTAGGGCCATTTCCTCCCTTCCAAACCACCAACAATAGAGGTAGCGGGAAGAATTCTCATGGTTGGTTGCATGAGAATGAGGACTTGTTGTTCAGTCAGATCTTCGGCGATATCATCCCCAAGCCGAAGCCGAACCGCGATGTGGCAGAGTCTCCGAGCTCCCCCCAGCCAGGGAAGATCTTCGACCGGAATGTGGACGACTTCATGAGCCATGCACCCAAGTTATCGTTGAAACTATCTTTTCAAGAGGAAAACAAATTGTTAAAGCACTTTTTCAAGTCACTTCTACCCTTGTTGGATGCACACCCACACTCCCCATGGCCCAATTTGGCATTGAGGTACTGTGACTTCAACTTGGCACGGAGCTGCTTCATCTCCCTCGCATGCATCCATCTTTACTCCAAAGAAGGTGGGCATGATTACTACAAGCAAGGCATTGCCCACATCCACAGCACCATGCAGTACTTGATCACCTACATCTCCAACAACGAGGCATTGGAGCAGACTCGGGAGGAGAGGTATTCGCAGTCGTTCATAATCTTGGTGCTTGTCAATGTCCACATTCTATTTGCTGTTTTGGACAAGGGCCAGTCTTCGCTTTCCCGGTACTTATTCGAGGTGTTCGGTTCTATATGCAGCGACAGGGAATTTTGCCTGTCGCTCTTGAACCACGAAAGCAAGGGTGCTTTGATAGTGGTGCTTTCCTGGTACGATACGGTCAGTGCAGTGGTGTCTCCCGACTGTAGACTACCATTCTGCAATCCCGAACTCTATGGATCGAGCTTCAATGCCATCTCCACAACTCAAATGATGGGGTGTCCGGGGGAAATCTTCAGGGCCATGTACGAGGTGTGTTATCTTCGGCACCGAGCGTTCAAAGGAGAGCTCAAGGACGACATGGATTTCAACCACAAGATCCAATCGGTCAAGGAAGTGCTTTTTGGGTACCGAGACTACATCGAATTCACGGAGGGCCAAAACTATAATCTCCAATTGAAAGGAGCGCAATGCTGGAGTCTTGCGGTATACGTGACAGTTCTCCGAATCTTCAAGACGGACGTGCGGCGGGTGTTGATCAAGGCCAGTGTGAGCGAGTTCATCGACGTATACGGGGCCATGCCCAGTGACAGTCCGTTGGTGACGCAGATGGTGTGGCCGCTCTACGCCATGGCGTGTGAGTGCACTAGCGAGCAGGAGAAAGAACCCTTCCGAGTATACATGAACAAACTCAACGATAACGGACAGATGGGCACGCTAAGTTCGTTGCGGTGGATCGTGAAGGAAGTGTGGACAAGGAACATTACACAGGAAGCAGTGCTCGAGGGGTGGTTGGAGGACGGCGTGGACTACCATCCGCTTTAGAAGTGAAAGCTAAGACACTGCCAGGCACATACTGGTCTAACACCACACTATAATCTTAACTTCTCGTTTCATCATTCATTTCTATACAATAAAAATAAACGGCATCTACAACTTTTGCATGGCAGCAATGTCGGTGGATTGGACGTGGTCCTCGTCCTCCTCAATGGCACCTTGCAAGTCGTCCAAAGACACCAAGGCGTCCTCGACAACCAAGTTGATTTGCAACTTCTTGATACCGAAACCAACAGGGATGAACTGGTGAGCACCCCAGGTCAAACCCTCCATCTCGACGGCCTTGACGTTGGCAAGCATTTGGTCCAAGTCAGTCTCGTCGTCCCATGGCTTGACGTCCAAGGTGACAATGGACTTGGCAGCCGGCTTGGGGCCCTTGGCGGCCTTCTTGGCGGCGTACTCGGCCAATCTTTGCTCCTTCAACTTTTCGGCAGCCTCGTCAACCTCCTCGTCGTCGGAACCGAACAAGTCAACGTCATCGTCGTCCTCCTCGGCAGCGGCAGAGGCTGCTGGCGCGTTGCCGGCTGGCAAGGACTCGAACTCCTCAGTGAAGGAGGCGATGTGGTTGAACCATCTGGCAAAGTCGGGGTACGACTTTTGGAAAGCCTTGTAAACGGACACGTCAGCTTGCGAGGCGGCGTCACTGGCGGTTAGTATCACACAAAGAAACGTGCCAATCAGGATTTGTTTATTAAAATCTTCGTAAGTCACTCATGCGGTGGGTCTTAATCACCTCTAAAACACGGACCAAAGATTGCAGTCATCATTAAGCAGACGCAAGATTCACATACCCGTCAACGTAGGACTTTTGCGACAAGAACTCGTTCAAAGACTTGAGGGTCTCGACCTTGGAGAAATCGGAGAAAGACATATTGTGCTGAAGAAGAAGGGCTCGGGAAAAAATTTTATTGGCACCGTGGACCCAGTGCGCATTGGTCCGCGCACGTCCCATTAGGGCTGGCGCACCGATTTATGACTAGTTGACACCCGTGACTTAAGATACAAGCTAAAAATCGTGATGTAATGATGTTTCTAATGATGTTTCTAATGCTGTAATGCTGTTTCTAATGATGCTTCTAATTGTTTCATGATTTAAATTCTATGTATTTTTCATGTGATCTGTCTAATATATCGTAGTAAACGCATGTGGTATTTGTCTTAGTAGTCTTAATTACGATAGGAGCCTATGCAGTAGACGTAGGATGAGGTGTTATTGTCTCAATTGAGCTCGAGGTCCTCAAGTCAGACCTAATCCCTTTTGGGATGGTGGCAGGACCCTCGGAATGATCACGTGACATGCAGGTACCCACGGTATTCCTCTCGTAACGGTCTACACACACCAGAATATGCTTTGCCCAGGCAATATGCGTCTCCCGAGACTAGGTAGAGTGCAGAGGAGGTCCAACAACTAAAATATATTTTTTGGTTGGCAGGTTGAAACGACCCAAGTCAATAGGTCGGAACTGGATATAAGCCCCGGAACTGTATATAAGCCCCGGAACCACTGCAACCACGCTCACGATTAGCCCAAAAGAGCCTCGAGTAGATGGAGGCGCGTGGAACAATGTTTATGGTAGTTTACTGCGTATCACTGTGGTGTGTATATTGTAGTTTGTGGTTTAACAGCCTGTTGAATAGTCTTGAAACACTCGTTCATTTGATCCCGATTTGACGACTGCAGAAGAAGCACTTGCAGATAACCAAGTACATTCCCATACTAATCGTGGAAATCTGGTCACATGCATTGGAGTGAGTTCCAGAGTTAGGTTTCCTAGAGTTCCAGAGTTCCAGTTCCTGGTTCCTAGAGTTCCAGAGTTCCAGTTCCTGGTTTCTCGAGTTCCAGAGTTCCAGTTCCTGGTTTCTCGAGTTCCAGAGTTCCAGTTCCTGGTTTCTCGAGCCTGCAGTTACTCCTCAAATCTCCACTGCTCACACTCAAACGAAGCGTAGCACCGGAACTCGTTGCTCAATCCATTCTTGTGTTCCGGCAAAAACGTCGTGAGCCGCGTTTCCGGGTACGTCTTCTTCATTATGTCTCTCATTCTCTCCCCCGTCGAGGAGATGATGCGCACCTCCTCGCCCGCGCCTTCCCCCGCGGTCTCCACCAAGAGGTTCCTGGCCGCTTGCGCGGATTTGGTCTGGCACTCCTCCTCCAAAAATGGCGGATCAATCAATATGCGGTGGCACCGGTGGCGGAGCTCTGTGGGCACGTCGTCGGGGTGATTGTAGTCATATTGGAAAAAGTGCAGCTTGCCGGCCATGACCTCAAATCGCGTGTCGTACTCCAAGAGGTAGATGTGCTTGGTAGGGAGCTGCTCCTCTGGGAACCGCGTGATTGCTGCGTACACTGCTGGGGCACTGGCTATAACAATCACGGTGTCTTCGGAGGCGCCCTCCAATAGCGCCTTGGCAAGGATGTCCGACGTGTCATCGGAGTACCAGAACTGCGACAATTGCCAGTCCTCCTTGAAGGAGTCGATGGAGAACTTCTGCCTCTGGAACCGCTCCTCCAGCTGCTTGAAGAGCCGCTCAAACTCCTCTTTTTTCTGAGTTTCCTCCTGCTTGAACTGCTGGAGTGCCGCGAGCGTGGATGCTGATAACGTGAGCTCGTCGTCCGAGTCCATGGCGTAACTGGCTGTGGGGCTGTCTGGTGAAGTGATGCCGTCGTGCGCTCAAGTAGGTGGGTTGCACGCGCACTATCGCGGTCGTGCGCCGCCCAATCCGCCCTGCCACCCCACATCAGATCAAACCCTCTTCCAAACACTCCAAGACCCCCAACAATTTTTTCTTTAAACATCTTAAATGCCTGCATGCACCGTGGGGCTGCTTGTCAACCTGGTGCTAGCGACACTTGCCGTTTCAGACCGCCTCTCTCTACCTGAACTATGGGCCACCGCCAGCCTGGCGCTCCAGGTTCCCGAAATCGATACCTTCTACCAGCAGGTTCTATGGAAGGCGCTTGTGAAGAGTGCGAGTCCCGCCCTTGTCACGGTTTTGGCCGGGGACCGTGTATTGCTGCCCCATGAGCTCGAGTCACAGAATCCGCTCCTGCTGGGATCCGAACCAGAGATCTATATCCTGCCCACCGAAGAGTGCCAGTTTCGCTACCTAACAAACACTGTCAACTACCACTCTCTTAAGCTCAGCTTGGGAGATTTGCCCTTTCAGTTGCTCAAGGTCATTGCTCGTCATGGTAGCGATGGTATCTTGAACCCCGAGTTGGCTCGCGAGTCCGGCCAGGATGCCCGCTCGCTAAGGCTTAGGCTTCAGAAGCTTGAGGCCGCTGGTCTTATCCAGTGCAAGAATGTCTTTCTTAACAAAACCCACACCACTCACTCCATACACACCAAGTTTGTGAATAAGTTGGATGCCGGCAAGGATTTCACCGAGGCCGAAGAGGACTTGGACACGTCTCGTGACGTGGGCCGCCTCAAGATGCTCATCATAGACGCACTCAAGAAAGCGCCCAATCAGTTGCGTGGCTTCACTGATCTCAAGAAAGACTTCAAGCTCGATGGCTCCGAGTCGGCTTCGAAGTTCTTTAAAAGCGTGTGTTTCAAACTTCACCAAGGTGGCTACATCGAAAAGCTCAACGTCGTGCTCCCTGAAACTAAACAGAGACTCTATGCTATGAAATTCGTCAAGGACATGCCCAAAGACTCGGACGATATCTACGACGTGGTGAACGTCAATAATGACCAGGCTGAAGACGACGCTGAGGATTCGGGACCTGTCATCCCTAGCTTCAACCAATTCTTCCCGCCCTTCCATCAAATCTTTGAGCAAATTCATCATAAAGAGCAAAAAGGCATTACATCAGGCGAAATCGCCCGCAATATTATGGGCATAGCCGACTACAGACCCTACACAAGGCTCTATGAGCTGCTTCCAAGTTATCTCAGCAACGGAAAGACCCTCAAACCATTCAAAAAGTACGGAGAGCCTTATGATAACTACTCGGTTTCCAAGCTCTATGACAATGAGGGAAAACTCAAGTTCTACCGGTATTTTGCAAAGGAGTTTTGTTCCGAGGATAAAACACCGCCTTTGAAGTATAAATACACACCCAAAGTGTCCAACACTTCTCTTGATGCCATCAACAAGAAGTTGGCATCCAAGCTTGGCAAGATGTCCACCGAATCATTGCTCGAAAAAAGGCGCCGGATGTTTCGGATTGGCAGCAGTAGCCCAGCCAAGAAACGTAAGATTCAAGCCTCATCTGATAAAGACGATCTAGATATCCCAATGGATATCAGTGAGACAGGATCCACATATAAGGATGGGAAAAGAAGGTCGCGTCGGGCTACCACTCCAAAGTCTTATGCTGAAGCAGAAGTGCCCCTTGCAAATGCTGCCTCTGAGGAGGAAGAGTATGATCCCAAACTCGAAGGTGCAGATCATAATGAAGCGCTCGACGATGTGGCAGAGAAAGCGCTCGAGCCAAAACTGCCTCCAAAGATAGAGGAAGATACAAAGACTTCGTTGACATCCAACGACCTTCCAATTTTCGTGGCAAAACCGCGTCAAGAAAGAAAGCGCCAGACACAAGCTGCAACAGTCAAAGCAGAAGGGTCTTTAAAATCCATGACCAGGAGAAACCACTTGCTAGATATTATACGCGAGAGCGGTGGGGTCATTGTCAAAAGCTCGTCTTTGTGCCGGAAGTTGGACAGAATCTTGCAGAATAAGACAACCACCGATTTGAAAACAGTGGCCCGAGATATCGCATATCTTGTGGAGACGAAGGCCATCAAAGCGCAAAAAATCCACATTGACTTTGACGGTAAGCAAATCGAGAAGAAGATCCTTATCCTCAATGAGCCTGGAATTGAGTGTTCCGCCCAGCAAATAGAGGATTTGAAGGCAAGCCATGCCGAGAGAATGAGCAGGAAAAACATGAAGATCTTCAAAAAGCGTGTCATTCAGTCAGATATGAAGTTGTATGTGGAGCAGCCCAGCACGAAGAAGGCCCGGCCCAAAACCCGCAGGAGGAGAGGAGTCAATCGGCTCCAGAACTTGGAGGACGAAGACGACCCTGACCTGGATGGTGCTATGGAGAGCGAATCCCAAGACGTTTTTTCAAAGCTCAAAAAAGCAAGGAGAGCCAAGAAAGTCGTGGTTCAACCGTCTCAGGAGGTTACCACACCTCTTGGCAAAAGACCCAGAAGAAATATCAAGTTGGAGAAATCGGAGCTGACGCTTTTGTATCGGGCTGTTGTCATATCGAAAGCATTCACCAAAGATGCTATAGATTTCGATGCCATAGCAGAGTTCTTTCCCGGGCTCGATTCTAAGCTTGTAAGGCAAAAGTGGGGCACATTAAGACGGCTGTTTGGAGGAGCGAGTGCTGTGCAGAAAGGGGTGGAGACATTTCAGAATATGGTGATGCAAGGGATCGAGGATGGTATCATTCTGGAGCAAGACTTGCAAAGAGGCGATTTCAAATTCTTCCTTGACTTCTGGAGACGTTTTGACACCAGCACCGAGATCAATATCGTGGATGAGATGCCCTTGTATGCAACATATCAGGAGAACGAGAACAAGTACTTTATTTCAGCGGACGCCACAGAAGCACCGCCAGCACTTTGCGAGAGAATCGAGGATATTTCCATGAGGCAGAAAGAGCAGCTTCTAGGGTCGAGTGTGTTTATGGCAGCAAAACGCCCCCAACTTACAGTCAAACCGCATGACGAGCTACGTTCTGTGTTGAAGTCAATTTTCTCCACTAAAGAAGTGAACTTCGACCCTGCTCTAGTCAAGAGCACCTTGAACCAGTACGGCGAGGACTCCGTTCGCCAGGCCACCGATGCTCTTCTCCAAGACAGGGAAATCCTTTATGTCTCAGTGGACACTGACACCAAGTTTGTGTTGAGCGACCGGTTTCACAACACCACAGCGGCCAAGTACTTTGCACCGGAGGTATTTCAGAACGCTTCCGCTTTCAAGCATACTCTCAACGAGGTGCTGCGGACAGGAAAAGGGCTCATTTTATCTCAAGGGATTCTTCCGGGCGAGATGGCCGCCTTGTTGGAGCTCGTGTCTGAGGATATGGTGGACTTCACCCGTATAGATAAAACGTTCAAGTTCGAGAACTATGAGTCCAGGCTCATCGACAAGGAGCAGATCTCGTGTGATATTGTTGCCCGCAGCAACGTGGAGCAGGTCAGCCAACTAACGCCAGAGCCGGTGGCGGTTCCCTTCATGAGGCCGTGCCAGCCGATTTGGGTGGACCTCAATGCGCAGATCAACAAGGAGCTCTGGACGAAGCTCTTGGCCAATGCAATCTCGCAAATCGTGGTCAAGCCCGGCATCACCGACTCCATGTTGTACGAAAAGCTACAGGCGGTGCTCAGTGTTGAAGACTATTGTCATCTCATGGGATGGTTGATCCAAAGCAACTGCATCAAAACAATGCCATTTGGCGGCTACTTGGCCACCAACAACTGGCAGTATATTCTAGGTCAATAATTCCGGACTGTCCACACCAATATTATATGTAGATTGACTGGTCCTGTATAAAAGTCCACACCAATAGTTATATGTAGATTGACTAATTAGACTGAGATGAGACTAATCAAGTAGTCAGGCTGTAGTAGACTAAAATAATTATGTTAGAATCAGACTGACTCATTAAACTAGATAATCCGACAAAATTATTAGAGGCAAGTAGATCCGATTGTAATTGAGAACTCTGTATCATTTGTCACATCGGCATTAATGGTGTGAGAAATCACTAACTGAGTTAATGGTGTGAGAAATCACTAACTGAATTAAAAAAACAAGAAATGCACAGAATAAAGAGCAATTTGATGAGGGAGTCAGTAAAGGAAACTAAGAAGCAAATAGTCCTGAAAAGGGCCCAGTTCCCAAGTACTGGTGTCCATCGCCTATCGACGCTAAGTACAGGAGCAGCGCATCTACATCATCGCAGCAGCAATTTTTCATCAGCACCACAATGGGATTAGCAGGCACCAAAGTTAAGCAGCGGTTCGGGCTAGATCCCCGCAACACGTCATGGTCCAACAACACCGAGCGGTTTGGCCATCAATATCTAGAGAAAATGGGCTGGGAGGCCGGCAAAGGGCTCGGATTGGTGGACCATGCTACCACCACGCACGTGAAGGTGAGCATCAAGACCGACAACGCCGGGTTGGGGTCCAAGTTGGCCAAGAAGACCAAGAAAGACGAGTTTGACAGCGGCGAATGTGCAGGCCTCGATGTGTTCCAGCGGATTTTGGGCAGACTCAACGGCAAAGAGGAGCAGGTGAACAGTGAGTTGGAGAGGCAACGAGTGGAGAACATCATCAATGGCAAGTGGGGGATGCATTTCGTCAAGGGCGAGACTTTGCGGTCTACTTGGGATGCCGAGACCAAGCAGGTAAAGAGCCGAAAGCGAATAAGGGATGTGGTTGAAGAGGAGAAGGAGGAGAAGAGGCAGAAAAAGGAGGGCAAGGAGGAGAAGGAGAAAGACAAAAAAGACAAAAAAGAGAAGAAGGAGAAGAAGGAGAAGAAAGACAAAAAAGAAAAGAAGGAGAAGAAGGAGAAGAAGGAAAAGAAGGAGAAGAAGGAAAAGACGGAGAAGAAGGAGAAAGAGAAGAAGGAGAAGAAGGAGAAAGAGAAGAAAGACGTCACTAGAGAAAGCATGCTACAGCCCAGAGAGGGTAAGGATCACATAGCCACTAGATTGGGGGCACGTGCCAAGTGGATTCGCCAGAAGCGGGCCTCCACTATGGATGCCAAGGCGCTCAACGAAATCTTCATGATCTCCAAATAACACTCCATACATAACTTGCATTACATACATAACTTGCTAAAACGGTTCTTGTTTGCTTAGAAGAAGAAAGTAGAGAAACCTCCAAGCACGCACATGGTCATAGCGACAATGGCGGCCATCTCACCCTTAGAAGCAGGGCGGGCTGCAACAAAACCGGCAGAGTCTCTGGAGGAGGTCGAGGAAGAACCAGAAGAGGAACCAGAAGAGGAACCAGAACCAGAGCTACCGGAACCAGAACCAGAGCCAGAGCCGGCATTACCAGACACAGTAGAGCCACCGGTAGTTCCAGTGGCTTGAGCGTTCCTGGAAACAGAGGACACGACAGCGCTACATGACAGAGCAGCAGAAGCAGAAACAAGAGTAGCAGATCCGCTAAAGTCACAGGCATCGGCAGCCCTGCTTTGGGACAAGTAGTAAGCGTTAAGCACGTAAGACAACTTGTCCTTGTCAGAACAGAAAGAAACGGATCCGTACACACCCCTGGTTCCGTTGGAGGAGACAGCAGAACAGTCAGTGTTTCCACAGACAATACCGAACAAGTCAGAGTAGTCCTCAGAGTCCACGTCATCGCTAACAACACACTGCAAAGAAGAGGCGATACAGTCACAAACATCCTTGTCTGGGGTAGGAGGCAAGTTAGAAGAAGCCCTCCAGGTAGAAGCAGAAGCTGGACATTGCAAAGTGGCAGTGGAAGAGGCTCCAATGTCACTGGATCTGGCGGAGCTTGGGCTGATGCTGTTCATTTCCTTGGAGTAGTAAGAGTAATCAGGCAAGGTGCTGATGCTGCTTCCGTCGATGGAAACAAGACCGTAGTCGTTCTCCTCCTCGAAGTACATGTAGACAATACCACCGGACCAGACGTCAGTCATGTCGCTGCTGTAAAGGGTTTCGATTTCAGTGAACTTTCTTGGTCTCTCGGCGTTACAACCGTACTCGGAGAAGAAGACAGGGATAGTCAAGTTTTGGTATTCCTTAGTTCTGTCAGCGTAACCGGAGGTCTCGAAGGTGGAGTCACCACACCATTCGTACATGTTGATACCGAAGAAGTCAGCTCTGTCTTCAACTTCACCACAGGAGAAGTAGTCAGCAATAGCAACTCTAGTAGCGCCGTCATCGTTGGAAGAGTAACCGACTGGGTAAGACCAGCCCTTGCTCTTGATGTAGGACTTCATGTCTCTAATAGCAGCCTTGACGAAAGCAGACGCATCGGTGTTGGTCCTGTTGTTAGTGACCTCATTGCCAGCAAAGAAACCCAAAACGTTAGAATAGTTGGCGAACATGTCGATAACAGAGGTGTATCTTTGGTACAAGTCCAAGTTCCACTCAGGAGAGATTCTGTTGATGGATTGCTTTGGCTCGGACAAGTCAGCGATGATGTATATTCCGGCATCTTCAAAGGTCTTCATACACTCATCGTGGTTCTTGGTAGGATCCACGGCGTAGATTCTCAAGACGTTGGTGTTGGCATCAGCAAGGTACTTGACATCTCTCTTACAAGCCTCACCGTCAGCAAGAGGGTCGCTGTAAGAGGAGACATCGCCGGTTTCGAGACTGTTACTTTCAGTGTTTTGCTGGTAGGCAACACCACGGATGTAGAATTGAGACCCATTGTTGGAGTAGAAAAATTTGTTTCCGACCACTTCAATACCGGGCAAAGTTGCGGCCGCGGAGAGCGTGAAGGACAAAAGGGCCGAAAGGAGGAAGAAGGCTTGTCTCATAATCGCGGAGATGTGAATGTGGATTAACGAAAGAAGCGTTCACAGGACAGGCAAAAAAGCGTGGCGAGGGAAATTATGAGAGCTATATATAACGCACCGGCGGAACGTCAGAGTGCATAGGAGCACGAAATAGAGGCGGATCGCACCCATAAAGAGAAAAAGAAAAGCGCAGTTTGAGGAAAAAAAAGGTTTGCATGAAAGGTAAATAATAACACCGAGAGTAACGTGCGCAAGGATGCGTGTCCAATGGGAGGGCGAGAATGGCGCGAAGGTGCAGGAATGTGCCAAATGTCGTGCAGCGTGCAGTGCAGGTGGGCTATGTTACTACACGAACGCGAAGGCTCCGGCCTCATTACTAGCAAAGAATAGGCACAGCCAGGATGGGCGCATGCTGAAACAACGGGTGGCGAGCGGACGGCGGGGTTGCATGCGGCTGAGCTCCGACCGTTTTGCCTCATCCGTAGCGGCTCGTCTCTATCATTTCTATGGCGGCTCACTTTCTAAGTGGACCCATGTGCGACCGTTAATTGACTTGGTTTTCATTGCGGGCAGTGCCAGCCAACGCGCACCAGGATCTTCGAGGCCGGTGAAGAGCTGCGCGGAACCTTGCCAGGACTACAATAGAAAGGCACTATAGTTTAATCAATTCCGCGTGCTGGAGTGTTGCGTTGCAGCCGCGTGGTGGAGATGGTGGCGACTTGCGGTCAATAGTGAATCGTGGGAATGGCACGAACGGCACCCAGTGTTCATGGCCTTGTCTTGAGTGAAAACTCACTTTGGCAGGCTGCAGACGAGGTTTTACTGTGGGCGCGGTTAACCCGCTTGGTCCAGACCAGGCCGGGTGACGCGGTGAGATGCAATTATCTCATTTGGGACAAATTCGGCACATGGCCGTGCCTTTTGGGTGGTGAGGAACCCTGGGCCGGACGCGAATCACGGTAGGCAGGTGATTATTTTTAGCTAGCGCTTGTCGTGTAGAGTGCGGCTCCTGTACCTGTCAAAAATAGGAGCGCTGCTGATCAAGGCATGCGTTGCACTTTCAATTGTATGCTGATCCACTTGCGCCTGATACCACCTTATACTAAAATGATATGGACAATGCACTACAATGGACAATGCGGGAATAACCATAATGGATTTGGATTAGTAATTGATCACGACAATAGAGGGCTAAATTGATCACGACAATAGAGGGCTAAATTGATCACGACAATAGAGGGCTAAATTGATCACGACAATAGAGGGCTAAATTGACTCATGAGAATGGCTAAGAATTTATCCGTACCTAATGTGTTCGTAGCGACGTCCGAACGTGCATCCTAATAGCTTCATGTGGATAGAGTTCCGTGCTCACTAACATCAGTGCCTTGTGCGAACTGAGTGGCTCATGGGACAAGGTATACCTAATGATGTGGAATTAAAATGATGTGGAATTAAAATGATGTTAGGGACCATCCTTTGAAGGCCTTTTATAGGTCCTTCGATCCAGAACAGACCAGTTCGGCCGTCCATCTCACGCACACCTGTTTACCATGTAGCATTCTGTATTGTGGACATTGTAATATTTTAGACATCTTTAATAATGCAGCATCTTGTGCTGCGGACACGTAGTGTTTTAGACTTCATTATTATACTTGCGTCGTGGACATTGTAGTGTTTTAGACATTCCGATTCATGTAACTTTTGACTAACAAAGCATCGTACTAATTCTGTTAGACCCGCGATGGGTAGCACACTACCCATCAGAAGAAGCCTACGCTGCTCGATCAGTGAATGGTCGAGCCACAGCCCTATTTGATGGGAGTCGGATTTTGAACAGAGCTATCGGTCCTACCCCTATTGGAGCGCCGATAAGGCAGCGTTCCGAAAAACATTAGCTATCCTGCACCTTATCTCGTTGCTCCATTGCTATTGCCAAGTCACGGATAGAGATAAGAAATGCCGAATAGTCTATATACCACTTGATTCCCCCTCTCGAGGAATCTTCAAAATCAACATAACTAACTTACCAGGCGCACCAGAATCTAAAAAATTCTACGTCGTTTAGGAGGTCGATGAATACTCGTCTGTTTGTAGTATATTAGGCTGACAAATTACTGTTACACACAACACCACATACGTCCTACACCAGACACTGCTTTACGCCACAACACCAGCCCAAACAGCCACCGTTGCCCGTCTAAAAAACCCCATAAATGGTTTGGGTCCCGAGAATATGCACACCTCAGTGGCTCAGTATTCTCAGATCATTCGTATAGCCATCCAAATCTTCATTCAAATGGTCATTCCCCCCATGCCAAACTGGTATGTGCGTTCCATCAACATCCTAAGACTGCCTTCGCAGTTGAGCCTGCACATACCCGGCCTGCTCGCACTCTTTTGCACCCATTCCACCAAGTCCAAGTGCTTGTTCTAACCACCAATCTTTTCATCGCCTCTAGACTCCAGAAATGCAACCAAGCCGTCTCGTTTTGTATGCCTCATTATGCCTGGCTGCAGAAAAGGTTATCTTTGAGCACTCCAGCTACAAAAACTCCAACCCTCGGCCTTACGATAACTGCGAGGCCAACGATTTGATCAAATTATCCGCTTGTTGCAACGATGTTTTGGCAGACTTAGATGACTGCAAAGCCGGCGACTTGGCCTGTGAATGCTGCGCCCTTCAAATGATGGACCCCACATGCTACTCGTTGTGCCCGGGAAACCCCTCCACTAACTTCTTGTCTGTGTTGTTCACGGACTGTGCAGCACTCAACGACGTGAATGCATGTAATATCCCCTTCAAGCGGATCGACGGTGAAAAGCCCTCATCGTATAAGCACAAGAGTCTCAACTCTGAGATAGGGACGGCTGCAGCAGTGGTCAAGACTCAAATGATCCAACAAAATGATACGGATGTGGAAGAGGTCAAGGTCAAGCCAAAGCTTAACTTGATCGGGAACTTTTCCACCGTCAACACCACATTGCCTGCATCCTCTGCTAGCATCACAATCAAGTTTGCTCTTGCCTCTATTGCTCTTGGAGTGCTCACATACGTCATGTTCTAGGAATTGAAAACACCTCCCTTGCAAGCTCTCCCATCTTGTTGCTATCGTGCCTTGACTCTAGTTTTCATGGGTCTCGTAGATCCAGTCGAGGGTATGCTGAATTCCGTCCTCGAGGGAAACCACCGGTTTGTATCCCAATACATGCTTTGCCTTGCTGATATCATGGTACCGGGTGGCGCACGTGATCTTGGCCCGGAACGCCGTGAGCCCTGGTTCCTTTTTCAAGAGTCCAGAGAAAAACTGTGACAAGTAGCCTGCGGCAATGGCCACGGGACGGCTCAACACTATGTTGTACTTGTCGATGTGGCCGTCGGCCTTCCACACCGTGCGCGCCAATGTCCAGAAGTAAGTTGGCGCATCGTTGGTGATGAAGAACGTCTCCCCACCAAGCAGTGGAGCGACTGCTGGGTCCAAGATCTTCTGCGCCGCCAACACATGTGCATCAGCCACATTCCCCACATATGTCCAGTCAAACAAGTTGTTGTTGTCACCGAGCTGGAACTTTGACTGGCCCAAGCGAGCTGCAGTCCTCAAGCCTGGCACAAGTTGGCGGTCACCAGGGCCGAAAATTCCCGCAGGCCTTAAACACACAGTGAGCAACTCGCCGGGGGTATTGGCCGCCATGACGGCCTTTTCTGCCGTCGCTTTTGTATCGTTGTAGCCGTCCATATGCACTTGCGGATACGGCCAGGTCTCGTCCGCATTGAAAACATCCTGTCCATTGAAAATCACCCCTGCGGACGAAGTGTAAACCAACGCCTTAACAAGCGGCGAGGCGCGTGCGGCCTTAAGGAGGGTGTGCGTGCCAACCACGTTAACCTTGTAGTAGATATCCTGGGCCATACCATGGATAGGCAGCGCCGAGTGCACCACCACCTGGCACTTGGACTTGTTGATAGCATTATTGACATCGGCTTCACTGGTCAAGTCGCCCTGATGGAACGTGACTTTCTTCTTGTCAAAAGTGAAGTACTTGGAGATGTGGTCCGGGATAGGGCGGATGTCGAACACGTGAATGTCGGTGGTGGGGCAATGATTGTAGAATTGCTGCACGAGATGTAACCCGAGAAACCCGGACCCTCCCACTAGTAAAACGGAGTCGAGTGCCATGCTGAAGTACTGTGGAAATAGATGACAGTAGATATGTGTTGACTATAAGAAAGTTACCCAGTGTTTTTCGCGCCGCGAGCATCTATACGATCAAATGTCCCCACGAATCAGACGATTCCTCGACTCTTGCATGAATCCATAATCCGAGAAATTCGGCGAATTCTTGGATTATGGAAATTCAAACATGCTTTCGTATTCCTTTACTTTTGCTTCATCTAGAGCAATTTCCCTCACTTCCACCGGGGGAAGCTGGAATCCCGACGCGTCCGTGTTCGCATTGGTTGCATTGGTGCCATGAATTCCACTTCCATTGTGGTTTCCCGACCCGAAGTTGAAGGCCGGCTTGCCAGAATCTGTGGGGTGGCCGAAATTAAACAATGGCTTTTTTGTTTCCTCGGGTTTGCCGAAATTGAACGCCGGCTTAGAAGCTTCCGTAGATTGGCCGAAACCGAATGCAGTTTTAGGAGCCTCTGCAGATTTTTCAAGGCTGAAAGCCGGTTTGGCAGTGCTGCCGGTACTTCCAAAACTGAAACCTGATTTTGCCTCAGAGCCCGAATTCTCTGGTTGACCGGAGGCAGAGGATTTGGATTCGTCTATTTTAGAGCCAAAAGAAAATGGTTTTGACTCTTTTTGTCCAAATGTGAATGGTTTCGACTCTTCTTTCTTGCCAAACGAGAATGGTTTAGGCTCTTCCTTTTTGCCAAACGAAAATGGTTTAGATTCCCCCGGCTTGGTCCCAAAACTGAAAGGCTTGGGCTCTTCTGGCTTAGCTCCAAAACTAAATGCAGGCTTCGCTTCTTCACTAGTAGGCTTTGCGGGTTTAGAGCCGAGAGAAAAAGGTGGTTTTGATTCTGCTGCTTTGGAACCGAAACTGAACGAGGGAGTCGCGTTGGTAGAGCTCTTCTGAGAATCGAAACTGAAGGCAGGTTTGCTTTCCAGACTTGAAGCAGCGGGCTTTGCCTCAAAACTAAATGGTTTAGGCATCTCGGAATCGGTCTTCGATGTTGCATTAGCAGTGCCCGTGGAGAAAGGCTTCTGCTCATCAGTTCTTGGGCCGTCTGCTTTTGCACCGAAATTAAAAAGTTTTGGCGCAGCTGTATTGCCACCAAAGCTAAATGCCGGAGTGCTCTTGTCATCATTTTCCGTCACAACAGACTCAGCATCTTTCAGCGGTTCCGTAGACTTAGCGCCAAATTTGAATGTACTCGCAGACGGTTGGGGTTTTGAGCCGAAACTGAATGCGCTCGATGCGTCTGTGGATTTAGCTTCAAAGGCTGGATTAGTATCACGAGAGCTGGCAGTGTCAGCTGCTCCGAAACTCAGCAGAGGAGCAGAAGCGGTATTATCTTTCGAATCGTCCTTCGCAGTTGGTTTGCCGAAGCTGAAGGTAGGCTTGGCATCCGTCAGTTGAGGGGATTTCTTTGTTCCAAAACTGAATGCTGGGGTTGGTGCTTCAGAGACCGCGGAGCCAAAGCTGAATGCTGGCTTCGGTTCTTCTGTAGTCTTGGAGCCGAGATTGAAGGTCTTTTTGGGCTCTTCTGTTGATTGCGAGGCAGAAGGTACTTCGGCGGTGCCATTAACCTGTGTTTTTAGGTCGGAACCATCGTCAGATGCGCCCGCTTTAGCAGCAGAACTCTCCACTTCGTTTGCCGTAGTGGCCTTGTCAAAAAAAGAAGGCCCCTTCTCCTCGGAGAGAGCTTCCACATTTGTATAAGAAACAGTCTTGGCAATATCATCAGCAGTAGTGGTTGGCTTCTTTGCGGGAGGGGATTCCGATGAGTATGAGGAGAGAAGCCTCTTCCCCTTTAGGTAAGGATTGTGAAGAGGCCGTGCAACCAGGACTGGAGTTGCCAGCGTTGAATCAGCAGAGTTGCCGTCCAAAATGGACAATAGAGAATTTGCGGTTTTGCTTTTGGGCTTGAAAGTCGCCGTGGACTCCAAGGTAGAGTTGGGCGTGGATTCAGGCACGGGATCCGCCGGCAACTTGGACGAAATACGCCTGGCTTGGCGAGCCGCAGTGTTAGGAGCCTTGATGCGGGTTCTATAAGGAGAGGGCAAGCCCAGGAACTGGTAGACTCGTTTCATGGAGACGTTGGAGCTGCGCGAGAGGTTGTGGGAGTTTTCGCTGAAGGTATGGTACACCGGCTTGTAGTCGGGCGCCATATAGGACGAATTGTTGCCTTCATGCATGCTGGAGTTGCGCAAGACTCTCTGAGTGTAGAGGCTGTTCCGGCGCAGCTGAGGGGTTTGCAGCAGCTCGTGGGTTTCGGGCTGAGCCAGCGTGTCGGCCATGGAGATGTTGGATCTGGAGCGCTCCATGAGGGAGAGCACGCCCTCGTACTCCACCTGGGACAACGGAGCCGAGCCTTTTTCCAGGAAAAAGCTCGACAAAATGCGGTTGGAGTCAGTCTGGTCCGGAGCATTGCTCACTAGCGATGTGTTGACGGAGGCAGGCAACGTCGGATGCATGCTTGGCAGATCCGAGGCGTATCTGGCATGGGAGGACGGATCCGAAGGCTTGTGGGCAGATGCAGGGCCCGAGAAGTAGCGTTTCACCTTGGAAAGAAGCCCGGTGGGCGTAGGGTAAGGCAAGACCTTGGCCCGCAAGGACCGGTCTCGATAAGCCTTGGCGATTCTGCGGTTGTCCATGGTTGAGGAAAGAGGAAAGCGAGCAAAAACTTCGAGAAACATGACAGCGGCACGTGACGTGAGGTTGCGCGCCGGAGATGCTACATCGATGAAGCCTACACGACTAGTCAAAGTATGACAGTAATGACGTAATGAGAGGAATGAAGTAATGACAGTAATGACAGTATGACAGTAATGGAAGTAATGGAAGTAATGACAGTAATGAGAGGAATCGGGCAGCAATGACAGTAATGGAAGTAATGGAAGTAATGGAAGTAATGGAAGTAATGGAAGTAATGGAAGTAATGGAAGTAATGGAAGTAATGGACAGAAAGGACAGAAAGGACAGAAAGGACAGAAAGGACAGAAAGGACAAAAAGGACTAGTTGCCGCTACTTGAAGACACTACCAAATGTGGACTTAAATAAGAACCATAGGCTTGCTTCAAGACTCACTAAGGGATGTATTGAAGAAAGTACGACACGAAATTAGAGAACAAGGAAGATCCTAATTGAGACACCTAATCTCTGCACTACAGATACTTAACTTCGCGAAGGTGAACGAAGGCCACACTAATAAGACACTAATAAGGCACTAATAGACAAGACACTAATAAGACACTAATAAGACACTAATAAGACATTAATAGACACCAATAAGGCACCAATAAGGCACACAAGACACTAATAAGACACTAATAAGACACTAATAAGACACTAATAAGACACTAATAAGACACTAATAAGACATTAATAGACACAAGACAATAATAGACACAAGACAATAATAGACACAAGACACTAAGACACAAGACACTAAGACACAAGACACTAAGACACAAGACACTACTTCAAGACCGAAAATAATCTTGAAGCCTAGCAGCAGTTAGCATGACCCCCTGATCAATGACTACTCTATTCGAGTTACTGGGGTTCGAGTTACTGGGGTTCGAGAAATGCCCACTCTACTCGGTGTAGGTGGAGGTGAATTGATGGTGCGGCAAGTGTGCCTGAAATCTAAAGTCCGCTGTAATGGTGTGCACGGGCACTAAACGAAGTAACCTAATCATATAGTCTAATAAACTTTACGTAAACTTTACGCAAACTTTACGTAAACTTTACCATTCAGTTACCACCCAATGCAAGGTGTCCTAGGTAGCGATATTTATAGTATTATCTCAGTGTACCTTCAGGTGTGTAGAACTATGAGCAGTCTACATCTTCAGCCTGCCTCACCTTCAGCCTGCTACGCGACGCGAAAACTGCGCATCATTACACCTACTAAACACGAGAGATCAACTAGCCCGGCATTGGTGCCTCTGATCCATAAGGCCAACAACGCAGCACCTCAACATCACCCTCCTTGCTAGAACCCACCCAAAATAACAGCATCTGGTCTCCACATCTACATTCATGACTGACATCGATGGACCAAGTCTCCGACTCCGATGCTGAGAACTCGCTACCGCTATTACCCACTTCTGCTGTCGACATCGAGCTTCTACGAGACGTCTACCTGTTTTTCCTGCCCTCCACCCGCTCTCAGATCCGTGCCGAGGCCCAACAGTCGCCGTTTGCCGTGATATACGATGAAATCGACTCTTCCCTTGCAGCTAATGCCTCCGTGTCTCCAGGTACTTCCTGGACACCGGAGACTCCACAAAATCCCCCAGAATTGGCACGGCCCTCCGCTCACAACTGTCTGCACCCATTTCCTGACAACAGTCTGCACCCATTGCCTGACAACAGTCTACAGGCCCCTACCATACGTTCACAGCGTGCCGCTGATGGCAATCTCCCCCAAAGTATCGGCTCCGATGGTCGCCAATCGTTCCAAAACGGCATAGCTACCCCTGCCAATGGTCCCCCAAATGCTATCTCTGTTCCATCATCCACCAGTAGAAGCTTGCGAAAACGAACCTTTTCCAGCAGACATCCCTACATTGCAGACCAGGCCGACTGGCTCGGCATATGTACGGTGGACAGTATCAATGAGATGTTCAGTGAGAACGACAACATCACGCAGGTGTGTAAAGCACTCAATCAGCTCTACCTACAAAAGCGAAAGAGGTTCCCGGACGAGGATCGATACCGGTCCAAGGACTTCTATGCTCATTTGGGAAACAGCAAGATGCTTGCGCTCCTGGGAGATCTTGATGACGACCAAGACCTAGATCACTCGGAAAAGCTGACTCAGGACGAACTGCAAAACGCCGAATCCCAACCTGACGATGTCTCCGAGAACGAGGAGGAAATCATTCCGTATGATGGCTTTGAGATTCCCTACTCGCAAGAGAAGCTGCCTCTGCATGCTTACGTGGATGACAATGATATTCTACGCACCATAGATGAAGGTGTGGACTATGACGACTCGTATGGTCCACACAAGACGAGAATCTACCATGAGAGTGGTTCCGAGTCCGGTGAATCCCAAGGCTCCGAAGCAGAGGGCTCTGAAAATTCAGAGGCAGAGGAGCTGCTCATCAGAATCGGTGGCAGGTATCGCAAACTAAGCACGATTTTACGAGGCGTTCTTCCCGAGTCCGCCAAACGACTCGATGATTTCCAGAAAGTCGCTCCTCGGAAGAAAAGAAAATTGGCCCGAGTTTTGCCGCCTCGCAAAGGCTTGGCCATCAGAAAAGTCGGCACTGCTCTGCACCTGTCTTTAGAAGTCGGTACTGCTATAAACCGGTCCTCGGATTTGGAGAAGGAGTTGAAGTCGCTCGCTGAAAGGGACGAAGAACCAATTAGAAGCCCTTCCCCGGACCAGGCAACCCTTGGCTTTTCCACCAGCCGACCAAACAACTTCAAGACCAGAGACTCTATTCCAAGTGTGCCGCTACTAAGAACCACCTCTCTGTTTGGATACAGACTGGAGACCCCAGACCCGACTCATATATCTATCAGCTCTAATTCTGATAACGATTCCGATATAGAGACCGTGTATCCTGAAAAATTGCTGGCAATAACTCCAGGATACCGAAAGACTCCACCACAAGACGCTGCCCCACTCGAAAACTACGCATTTGACGATGATGAGGTACAGGGAGTAGACACGATTGACCGTCTATTATCAGCCAGAAGACACTTTTCTCAGAAAAAGAAGGCTACTGCTCGAAAGCCAAAAATACATGGCCAAGTTCTCAGTACTAGGAATCGTGGACAACTTGAGACAAAGTACTGGGGACAACATGAGCCGAGAAAGTGCCAGCGTCGTTTAGGCACCAGTAGAATTGCCCCAGGAAGACCATCCAGAGCTCCGCTTCGTCAATCGAGACTTATGCAAGGAACAGCCCACAGACAGATTCCAAAAATCGGCAAGGTTTTCGGAGAGAGGCCTCAGGTCCAAACCGTTTTATCCCCCAAACAATTTGAAAGCGTTCATGAACAAAAACAGCCAACGAAGAAGAAAGAGCGCGAGGAATACGCAATTCACGCCCACTCTAACTTGTTTAGGCGCAATCCCGTGGTAGCAACCTCGGCTTACGAGGTTGAAGAGTCTTATGCCCCACAGGACAGGCCACGGCCCACATTCAAGAGCTTGAATCCTCAACTATTTGTGCCTTCCAAGGAATCCTTAACTTCAGACCGCTCGCTCTCATCCCTTATTGGGACTACTGATGTTGTCAAAGCATCCGCCATTGAAGGAGGTCAGATATTTTTTCGTGGTGCCGATAGTGTTTCCTTTTCATTCCTAGAGAAACACTTTGAATTTGCACGAATAAATACACAGGAATCAGCCAAGAACTTGGTTCGTTTCTTTGCTTTGTGCCGTCGAAGCTTGACCACCGATTTGCTGCCAAATTCCCCAACAAGGGCTCAGTTGCAAGAGGCTTTGAAGCATGTGATTCGATGGCTCCTCATCAATAAAGAAAGACCCAGCGAACAGATGTGGAAACACTTGCGTATGACGATGGAACACTTTTCCAAACTCCAAACCAAAGATGTGCGGCGTTCGCAAAGCACCTTCCACAGTCAACTTCTCTACATTTTCTGGATTTTCATGAAGCTTGAGGTCACAATGGAACGCGTTTCCAATCTGCACAAGGCTTCGGTTCTTGAAGCAAGATTGTCACATGATCTTGACAAATACGCCTCCGACTTCTGGATCACGATATTCCAGACATTTTCAGGAGCTGAGTTTGCTGAGCTCTCGGATAATACAGATAGTCTCGCCTCTGTTTCACTTATTCAAGCCATTTACGAGAATGAAGGGCAAATGTGGTGGCAACCCGTAACTGAAGCCCTAAGCATCGTGCTTGGGATTGAGGATTTGGATTCCAGGCCCTTGAACATACTACTTGCGCTTGCTTCGATGGTGAGAAGAGAAGATCACAGCTGGGCCCCAGTGTTGGCCGTTTTGGAGCAGCTCAAGCTACAAAAGCACTCTCGAGGTCTCCACTACTTTATGGACATGTGTACGCTCCTCATGCGGAGACTTTCTTGGCCGTTGGAGGAGAGGATCATCCTCCAGCTCTACTCGCAATTTGCAGCTAGGAAATTTGCCAATTTTCCAGATGAAAGCGATGTTCCCCTTTCTCTTGGGTTCGTTCGATCTCAGCTGGACATCCCGGAATCCAGCGTGTTCGAGCGTTTCATGGGCCTCACTTACACATACCTATCCGAGGTGAACTCGATCAAAGAAGCAAAGAAGTTGATTTCCAAGCTCTTGGCCACGAGCCAGTATCATTACTTCAAAGGAAAGAAAAGCCAGATCATGTTTGTCAACCGTATCAACCTCATTGTGTTATTCTCGCAGATATCAGAGGTGGACTTAGGCAACCAGTATATGAACCTAGTCGATCAGATAAAGGACTCACATGATGCATTCGTTTATGGAAGGCTGCTCGATGCACTCCAAGTATTGTGTGAAGTGTCCAAGAGGAAGAAGCGGCCTATCCCGCTTCAAGCGTTCCGGCTCTTTTTCGATATCTTCAACTGTGCTGGTTCCCTCCCAGGACTTCATGAACTATACAAGCGGTTCTTGAGCCATGTTGGCTTTGTTTTCCAGGGAACGGAGTCCCAAACCAAGAGCGGCGTATTCGAGCTACTTGAGGTGCTTGGTGAATTGGATATGTCGAAAATTTCAGACGACTTCAAGCTTGATCTCCTCGGAATTGCGTTTCTTTCGACGCAGGAATTGTCCGTTGCCCAGGCTCAGGATATCACTGCTAAACAGCGCAGTGCCTTGACGAAGTTCAATGGCACGTTATTCAAATTCACCAGTGATCAAATGAGCCGACTTCCGATTGCACCTCTTGAAGCAGACGAGTTCCTAGAGGAATTGATTGAATTTTCGCTTGAGATTTGGATCATCACCAGCAAGCTCCTTGGCATTTCCCATTGGAACATAATGATGTTACAGAAGTTTCTGTACGCGGGCAACTCGATTCTGAGGAACCGGTTCGTCATGTTCTTTTGCGTCGAGTACTTGAAGCACTGCTCAATGAATCAAAGCTTCCTTCTTGAAATCGACAAGATTCTTCTCTTGGGAATGTTGCTGCCCCAATTGTCCAAGTATGCGCTTGACCTATACGTGCTTTTGAACAAAAACTCCAGCTCCATTTTCAGCATCAAGAGCATTCAAAACATCAACTCCGTGTTTTCTCTCCACACATACCGGATCTCGATCATTTCCCGCATCATCTGCAACATTGGAACTTCAAATGTGGTCAATGGCCACGAAAGAGAAGCATTGGTGTTGGATTTTGTCAAGCGGTTGCATGAAGAATACTCTCAACACTTCCGAGATGCATCCTACTCCGAGATGGGCAAGAAAATCATGGAGCAGGTTGGAAAGTATGCCCGCATGTCGGTCAACGAGTCCGACGAGTTTTGGGAGCTCTCAGCCAAATTGGGCCTTCCCAACAAGTGGATGCGTGACAACTGGACAAGGTCCGACGACACACAAAGGGTGTATTTGCTCAACAGGGAGTTTCTCTGTGCCTTGTCCGGAGATGAAAATGCATACATCAATGCCATTGATAACTGGATAGATGTGGATAACAACCACGTGCTCTATGCCTTGATTCAGGTGTACTGCTCGGCACTCCCCCTCGGCGACCGCTACTGGGGCCATGTGTCCCTTCTTTTGACGGCTATTCTCCACAAACTAAAGCGGTTCGAGATTGCGATTCGGGAGCGAGCATTCGGCCAGTTTCTCATGTCGTTGGTGGAGTTGGCCATGTTTTCGAGGCGGAATCCTTCCCAATACCTAGCTCACGAGTTGCTCGCCTTAAACACCTGTGCAAGCATCTTCGAGGAGACTAGGCTACTTTACGACGGGTTCAAGGACAAATCGGAGGTGGAACATTTGATTGAGCGCTTTATCACTGGATATAGAAGCAAGCCTCCAAAGCTGTTCAAGATCGCCGTGAGCTTCACCGACATCACTGTGGAAAAAATCCGCCAATACCAGACGGCCAATGCGCCCAAACGATTACGAGAACCAGATAGTATCGACGAGGCACTTCAAGAGAGCGACGCTACGATAACGCGGCTCGCCAACAACAACAAGGTGGGCGACCCCAAGATGCCCGACTTTCTGTTCCACTTCTAGAGTATCCCTATTTACAGTACATATAATTATTCACATCAACGTATCACATAGGCCAACAGATCTACAGTAAATCACGCTGGCTCTTGACCAACTCAATCTCCGCCTCCAACTTATCCTTTGCTTTCTTGACGTCCAACAAGGCCACCACTGACTTGATCATCTCGTCGTATTTGGCCATGGTTTTCCGCGTGGGCATGTTCGGCCTCCACACCGTTCCACCAGCCGTGGGAATATCGAGATCCTGCAACATACTATTGACTGCCTTGAACACAGACTGTCTCTGCTGTAATCCCAGAAGCTTCTGGGTGGACCGGAGAATCACCGAGGGTGTAAGTCTTTCGTTGGCATGGTAGAATAAGCCGTAGGCCTCTTCCTCCTTGCTGGTGAGACGCTTAGATAGAAGCTGCTGTATAGCATTGGGCTCGTTCTTTTTCCGCTCGCCATTTTGCTGCTTAAGCACTCCGGACAAGTATTGCTGGAGATGAGTCTGGAAGCCACGGTCTCTCTTGTGAGACGAAGAGGCCGCCTGTGGAATGGGAGGAGGAACTGGGTCTGTATTTGCCTGCGCTGCTTTTTGCAGTAGCTTTCTCTTCTGGTGCTTGTCCAAAATCATGAGGTTATTGTAAAGATTAGTCAATCCCTGGGACGACTGGTATTGCTGGACGGACTGCGTGGACTGCGGCGAGTCCAACAACGCCAAAAGCTGAGATCTTTCAAGCAACATTTTCTTGGCGGCAAGCTCAAAGCGCCGGGCCTCGATGACCAAGGATTCCTCCTCGGCAATTTCTGCGGGCGTCCGCTTCAAAAGCGACTCCAAGTACTGCTTGCGGTCGACCTCGGAGTGCTTCGAAAACGCGTCAAGCGATTCCAAGAGGTTGGGATTGCCTGTGCCTTTATACTTGAGGATTTTGGCACACACACGGTAGAATTGCTCCTTCAAGTCTTCGAGGGTCCGGCCGAGGCCCGCCGGATACCGGTCATGGATCACGTGCCACTTCAACTCGAAGTCTTTGCAAAACTGGAATAACAACGTTGTTTCCTCGTAACTCCACTCTACTTCGGACTCTTTTTCCACTTTATTAGCTTTTTCAACTGCCTTTTCTGACTCGGTATTTCCGGGGTTTCCATTATCCCCGGCTTTCTCTGTCTTTTCCGTCCCGGGGTTCTTGGCATCGTCAGATTTCTCTGCCGTATCATTCTTCTCACCACCGACTTTCACGTCACTCTTGCCTTTTTCTTCAGTGGCTTTCTTTGCATCTTGACCTTCACGCACTTTCTCCAAATCTTTTCCTTCACCAACCTTGTCGTCTGCCTTGACCGCCTTCTGCTTATCTGCCCCTTCCTTTTCTTGTTTCACTTCTGCCTGTGCCTTTTCCTCGGCCCTCCTCTTCTCCTCCCTTCTCTTCCGCTTTTCGTTGACCGCCTGCTCCTTCTGCTCCCGGATCTCATTCATGATGTTGTCATAAGTGGCCTCGTCCACCATTTCGGGGATGTCCACGGAAACCTGGAACCGGTCGAAATAATAGTCCTTGTCGTCGGACTCCAAGAGCGCCTTGGAGCCTTTCTCCCAGTGGTACAAGGCCGGCGACGTGCTTTTCTGCCGCTGCGGCACGAATTTCATCCGCGTCCAGGGTGACACTCTCTGGTGTTTTTTGAGCTTTTGCCCGGAGCTTTTGGTGTTCAAGTTGACTGGAGGAGTATTGGGGCCTAGCAAGTTGTAGAGCTCACGCGCCATTCCACCTTTTTGCAAGGACGGTTGTATGGAGGCGTGCGAGTCATGGCGGGGTTTCTTTTTGACCGGCTGGTCGTCTCTTTGGACGTTTAGCACGTCTAGGATATCGTTGGCAGACATGAGTGGTGAGTAACAAGTATGTTGTGAGATGATTGCAACACCGCGGCCTATATGCAGGCACAAAGGCACTTATAGTATGATTCTGAGTATATGATCCTATCTATCTAGTTGGGCCACTTAGAGCTAGTCAATCTAGTTGGGGCCACGAGAGGACTGAGTCTTGAATGTAAGGGACTCTTCATTTTGTAGACGCTACTCTGGGACTCTATACATGCGCCCAATATCCCATTCATAGCTGCACGGTAGACACCAATCGACCGTGCTAAATGGATCCCATTATAAACTTTTTGTCAGATCTCATTTTAGTAGCCTTCAATTTCTCTCGCCTTAATATTCTTGTGCCACATATTCTCCAAGGATGCTAAAGAGAATCTCTTGGGGAATCAAGCCAGTCCTGAGTCCCTAATTGCGTCAAGCGAGAGAGGGCACGGGCAAATGCAAACTTCTCCTCATCATTGACAAACATCGCGGCTTTCTTGGCCACCAGCTTATCGAAACCGTGCTTCACCACCAAGTCGTCATCTTCAAACGTTTCCTCCACACCGCTTTGTTTTTGTTTCTGGTATAGCTGATAGTTATCCTTTTGAAGGTCTTCAGGCTCCACAAATAAGTCCTTGAAGGGTGCTGCTGCTGTGGTTGCAATGCATCCATGTGCATCATAGACTGCGTCGAGGAACGTAATGAACCGCCGCACCTCGTCTCGAACATTGGTGCTCAAGTAAGGAATGTCGGTGATGATGAAGTTTCGGTATGTATTCGCCAACGTGAGGTAGTCTCCTGCACTCAAGTTATGCCCACACAACTCTTCAAATGTGAACTGTGCAACGTAAGGCCGCGCCCCCAATGGCACTATTAGTGTGCGTCCCCACACCGTAATGGTGTCGTTTTTTAGGATTTCACCATTCTCGTTATCCCTGTTGAAGTACGCAAACCAATTCTCCACATGCTTGTTTCTAGCAGCAATGTTAGACTTGCTGTGATACTTCACTCCCGGCTTTGGATAGAAATACACGGACGACAGCGGTTTGGGGACTTTCCGGTAGTCGGTGGGTGAGTTCAAATAAATCACCTTGGTCTGTCGCTTAATCATTTGTATGCAAGGAATAAACAGCGCTCTCTGAATACCATTCAAGTAAAGATCATCGGGGGCCCTGTTGGATGTGGCAAAGAGCACCACACCATGGTCTGGACTCAATAAGATGCTAATAAGTCTCCGTAACAACATAGCATCGGCCACATCCGTAACTTGGAATTCGTCAAAACAAAGAACAGCTGCGCTCTGCGAGATCTCACATGCCAACAAGGGAATAACGTCAAGATCCGTGTGGTTATGTTCGAGCTTAAGCTGATGCGACCGCTTGTGTAGGTTTTGCATGAACTGATGGAAATGAAATCTCCGCTTGGGTAAATGTAGCGGAACCGTCGAGTAGAACAAGTCCATTAACATGGTCTTCCCACATCCAACATCTCCCCACAAGTAGATCCCCTTGACGTCATTCACCTGCACCTCTGCATTGAATCTGTCGATATTTCGCCCATTTCTCAGGAAAACTTGACTGAACACCTTGGCTAGCCCCGTCTTTGGCTTGAGTGCTTCCACATCCGGCACTTCAACCACCGGTGGTTGATATTGTTCCAATCTTTCATGAAGAAAGGAGAGGTTTTGAAGAATTTTGCGCTGGTACGGATCGTCTCGAAGTCTCCCCTGAGCCACCCTAGCATCGTATTCTTCAACTGGGGAAGGTCCTTTCTTCGGATCAATGCTATTGCTGGCGATTCCCCGAACCGAGAGTGCATGTGTGAACACAGTGGGAAGCTTCAATCGTTGAGTTATTCGAAACATGATTTGATGCAGGAGAAATGGAAGACAAATATGGCAGTATCAAGACAATAGCGAATTGTCGCATAAACGAAAGACCTCTGTTCGGACGGGTGTTTTTGTATAGCCTTGCCCGGTTTGGTAATGGAGAAATATAATTGGGGGAAAAGAAACTGTGCATTAATTTTGTTCCGCGGCCCCACAATTTCGCGCCAGTCGTCTGACCTAAGATGACGTATGTCCGAGCATCTCCGAAGCACCGCGCTCTCATATTTTTTTTTTTTTCGAAAAGGAAATTACTCAATTTTCCAACTGATCTCTAGCTGAGTTCCGAAAAATCTCCAGGTGATTCTTTGATTTGTTCTCCGATCGAAGTGTCATGTTCCTCTACCTTGTGTCCGTCATTTCGAAGAGCAAATCATCGTGGTCGTAGTCCTCCTGCTGTCGAGGATTTTGAGCTTGAGATCTGTCTAGATGATAGAAATCTGCCTCATCATCATCGTCATCGAACACATTTTCGTATTTTATGGGCCGCTTGGCAGTCTCGTAAACAGAAGGAGATGTTGCGGGCCCCGACACAACGCTGTGGGGTTTTGTTTGAGCATGCACTATGGAAGTAGACGTTTGAGGCGAAGCCACAAGATTCTTCGGATTCACGAAATTGGTATTGTAGTTGCTCTTGTAGCTTCCTGACTGTGTCTCCTTTTGCAGATCATCTTGGCTTAATCGAGAAGAAATAGATGGAAGGTGTGAGGGATCTTGCGTGGTGAGAGGAACTGATGGAGCTGGCGATTGTGCAGCAGAGTATGAGGACTTGCCACTGTGTCTCAGATCTTGGCCACTCCTTGAGGATGTGCGCTGGAGGCTCAAGCTGGCATGCACACTATCACCGAGCTGTTGGTATTGGCTTTTCAAAAGCTGATACTTGTTGAGCGCATCCAGATGAGAGCTGCCCTCATTACTTGGCACGGCAACCTTAGAGCCTTGATTGCTTTGGGTGAAGCGAAGATCTGACTTCCCGTCGATCATTTGTACGAAAGAGCTAATGTCATCATCAGCATACAATCCACTGAACGGAGCGTCTGAGGAACTCAGACCGATACTGGTGCTGAGAAAAGATGCGGCGTTTTCGGTATTTGACCCTGGGGCGAACTTACTCAGCGTGCTGCTGAATCTGCGGCTCTGGCGTGAACCAAAAGAAGACGAGAATCTGGGCGTACTGGGTGCAAGTTCTGCCTCCATTTCATCGTGAAGATGTGAACCGTGGGACGAAGATATCGATCTGGGAAGCAGCGCCTGGTTCACGTTCGTCTGCGTTGGTATAGCATAGTTCGAGGTGTTATTGGAAGAAGATGTGCTTCCACGAGGATGCCTCAAGAGAGCAATCAAAGAAGCGTTGGACCCAGACCGATTGCTCGTTATGGATATGCGCCGCTCCATGGACGAAGAAGGTATTGATGTGGGGGGAGGAGATGAGCTTCCAATAGAGCCAACACGGAAAGGCTGGATGCTAGGCCGAACAATATTAGGAACGGGAGAATTGGAGCTAGGAATATTGGAACTGGGCGCAGGGGAATTTTTGGCCCGCACAGTATGTTTTGTGGGCGAGAGATCCTTTTCATGTAATTCAGAAGTACATGGCAGAACCGAGTATTTTTCATGAAAACCATCAAAAGAGCTCCTTGTTTTAAGTTCGTTAATGGGAGCTTTGCTTTTTCCCTCATCGGTGGACCTCTGACCGAGGGCCTGAGCCTTTAGATCTAATTCCTGGGCTTTCACCTCTAAAGCTTTCACCTCTTGATCAGCCTTTTCCTTGTCGGAAGAAAGAAAGTGGTTTGAAAGCCGCTCTTCCTGGTCTTGAGCCTTGAACTTGTGGTGGTTCCTGTAGGCAACAGAAACTTTGATGGTTCCCAAAGCAGTGTGGATCGGAGCGAAGTCACGCTGCGTCATGTGAGAATCTGTTAGTAGCATCTGATGCGGAATGATGGTCTTTGAAAGCCCTACGCGGCCCTTGGACGAAATGGTGTTGTTTCCATCGAAGACTTTGTTGTTCAAAGAAAGGTTCTTGTTGCTCAGCTTGGCCAAGAGCTTTTTGGCCTTGTATGAGGGAAGAAGCCGCACAATACCATATATGGACCGAATGAGGATGATGGCATGTTTATAGACTAGCGGAAGCTCCTCCAAGGATGCGCTGGAGATCAACGTCGAGTCAAACTCAATGAGCCAACGCTCCAAAACAACCTCCTTCTTGCTGCTCCTGCCCTCAGTGACAGGCCACATGTTGCCGATGTCATCCTCTAGCAACACCATTTGGCATGGATTGAGCTGCCGGAGATCCAAGTACGTTTCAATGATCATGGGCGGAAGACGGGACAAGTCCAGCTGTGTCTTCCAGGGGCGTAGCTCTTGGCGCAAAGCATCCCCTTCCAAACTAGGCATGTGGAGATTGAACCACTTGTTGATTTTTACGTTGCCGGACTCCTGGGACTTGCTCTCAGCGGACCGCGCCTGGATGATGATTTGCAGCACCTTGATGAAGAAGTTCTGCACAACCTGGGTGAGTTTTGAGTTTTGTTTCTTTGCTTGCTCCAGAGAGGATTCTGTGGAGCGATCCATTTTGGCGGCTTTGGACTCCTAGGCCTGTGATTGCATGCAGACAAGCAATTGGTAGTCCAGGGATATGATTAACGAACTCCAGACCAGGTAATACTTGGGTCTAGGGTTTCTGTGAACTTGTTAGCTAAGCCGCGGTCTGCTGATATGGTAGTTTCGGAACAATTATGGCCCGGGTATGTGTAAGGATATGGGGCTGGTGGGGAATTGACCGTGATCCTGTTACCTGGTGGCGTTTAATGTTATCGGTGGCTCTGATAGTGTTTGTGGGGAGCCGCATTAAGATCTGGCGGCGTGACCTAGGTCACGTGCTCACATTAATCGGGTGTATATGTACAACCGTTTGGTGGAGTGAACTGGGTGTTATTAGAGCTACATAGCCATCAGCATGTTGAATTTTTCTTTATGTTGAGTTTTCCTTGTATTGCTGTTTTACTGAGTTTTCCTTGTATTGCTGTATTTATGCTCCGAGCACGCTTCTGGCGTGCTCATTATCGGCACATATCAAGAGTGCCCTCTGAATCTCTCTTCTAGTGGCACACTGCAAATACGCATCGGAGATTTCCATTGCAGTCCGCTTTGATTCACTCAACAACCCACTCGAAAGTGCTATGTGGTTGTTGAGGTTCTTCCACACATTCATGTCCCCAGGGAAGAACAACGCATACCTCTGCCATGTTTTGGTGGCATCAGACTTGGTGATCTTGACGGTGAGTTCATGAAGTAACTTCGGCACAAAGCGGAAGCTGTCTGCCAAGAGCTCTCCTGTGGACAAGCCCTCGAGCTCCTCTTTGATTGCTGCAAAGTACTCCTCGTGATTATCACTTACGGAAATTGCACCCAAAGTAAGTAAGACGAGAAGCGAGGATCCGTTTTCTTCAATGAACGCAAATAATTGGTCAATAGCTGCCTGCTTGGAATCGCTGGTGTTGAGAGCATAGAGCACCTGTGCAACCAAAGTCACTGCACGCTGAGATTGACTATTCTCATTGAGGATAATCTGGAGCTCCTCCAAAGCTTCTTCATATTGCTCATTGAAGAAGAATGATAATCCAATCACGATCCTCGAAGAAAGTGATGCTTTTTTAACGGTCTCTGTGACCTCCTCTTCTGACAACAAATCTAAAGCCACTTGCGCATGCTCGATAGCAGACTTATAATCCTTCACACCCAAGTATGTTCGAGCAAGGGTAGTTTTTGCATGAGCAAAATCAATCAACAAACTTGTGCTCTCAGATTTCTCGAATTCCTCCTCAAGCACGCCGCACAACCGCTCCCCAATCTCCACACTCAACTGGTATGTTTGACATCTTTCACTTAGCAAGAGGGCGAGTTTCAAGCCCATTTGGTTGCGAGGGTCCCGTTTCAAGAAACTTTGAATGGCAAAGTTGGCAATACTCACCTCCTGTGCGGCCTCGATATCTCTCGAGTCACTGGACACACCAATGCGTGCATTGACTATTGAAATAGCATAGCACAATTGGGCTAAAGGATTGGCCCCATTAGACAAGATGAACGCGTGTGTAGAGAGTTTTCGTGCAGTCAATTCGTCACCAATAGCTTCGGAGGTGAGGGCCTTTCCTAACCATGGAATGGCTCCATCTGGGGCGATGGATGTGGCCCTATTGAATGCCTCCTGCGCTAGTTCAGTGTCACCATATTTCAAGTACAAGAAAGCCAAATTAGACCACGCATTCACGTCCTTAGGGTCGTACACCGAGGCTTTGATGAAGCAATGTTGAGAGAGCATCGGGTCGCAAGACACATATGAGTTGCCTAACGCGAGCCAGTATAGAGCATTCTCTGGCTCGATTTTGATGGCTTTTTTGTATGCCTCGATAGCTTTGTCTCGAAACACTGTGTTTTTTTCTTCAAATACCGTGAAAGTATTTAAAAGGGCATTGCCAAGATTGTACTGCGTGTATGAACGCACGTACTTGTTGACTTTTAGGCCACAGCAAGCTATAGCACTTCTAGCAGCAAGCACTTCGAAAATAGAAATGGCTTCAGCATAGCTTTTACTGTCAAACAATTCTCGTGCCATTTGCACAGATGCGTCTTCATCGCTAATTTCTCCGGCGCTGTTGAAGATTTTTTCAACCAATGAAACTGGAAAGTTCTCACTATCTTGTTGCACCGTACATGCGAGCTGGAGACAGTCGGCAAGCGCTTTCCATAAGCTCAAAGACTTGCTGTTGATCTTCACAGTTACGGCAATGGTCTCAATTGCAGAATGATTTATCGCAATCGCTCTCTTAACAAACCCTCCCATCAACAACTGGAAACTGAACAAAATAGATTGCTCAAAAATGGCATTCAAGATGCACTCTGAATTCTCACTCATCGATAATGCCTTTTTCAAGACATCAATGCCACTAGCATAATCACCAATGGCACATACGGCGCGGCCCAACATATACTGACTGATCCAGGACTCGGGGTCCATTTTGCTAGTGTGTTGAAACACTTTGATAGCAGCATCGACTCTGCCACAATTGAAGTAAGCCTCTCCCAAGCCGAACCAACACTGGAAATCCATGGCCTGCATTCTCAAGGCCGTCTGGAACCATTCAATGGATTTGGCGTCATCTTGTCTGTTCAATGCCGAGCAACCCAAAACACGGTAAGGCCATGCCTTTTCATCATCCCCAGAATACTGACTAAACAAAGCCCGCTTGCTTTTCTCCGTAGAAACAACTCTCTTGCATAGAATATCACAGATATCCCAATCATTGTTTTTGGCTAATTCCTTAACCAAGTACTTAGCTGCTAGGATCTCACCCAGATCAAGCTCAAAAGCTTTGTAAAAACATTTCTGGGCACGTGCTTTGTCATCATGATAGTCACTGTATATGACACCCAATAATGTATAGGCTGGGGCGTAATGTTTCGAGTCCTTCAAAGCTAAAATAAGCGAGTCATACGCCTTGGTAAGAAATTCACTATTGTTCTTGACTTCCTCCATGTAACTTTTGGCAATTCTCCAGCGAATAATGGCTCTCATTTCATATGATTTCAAAGACGCGCCGAAAACACTATCGAGAGCAGCCTGTAATGTCGCTCTTCCCTCAGAATGGGAACCCTCCAAGACCTGGCACCACCCAAACTCACTGAGAGCTGTGGCATCGTTTGGATACCTCTCGACCACTTCGGAAAGGAGCTTGTTCGCCTTGGAGAGCTCACGTCTGGCCACTAAGATCAAACCCTTGCCAATGATTGCTTGCTTGTTTTTTGGGTCGGTTTCCAAAAGACGGTCATAGAGATGAAGGGCCCGGCCAAAGTTCTTGGGCGCCTCATGGTATGTATACAGGACTGCAAGCAGGCACAATATGTCAGTCTTGCAATTAACAAGTTCAATCCCACAGGTACGCTGCAAGTCGGCCAAGCTGCGGATCGCTATCGCACACTTTTGTGAGGCCACCTCGTACTCCTGGAGATGCAAGTAGTAGTTGCACATGATACGGTGAGCGAGCATGGAGTCAGAGCATTTAGTGTAACCTTCCAACATGATAGTTAGCACATCTGCAGATGAGAAGTCCTCGGTGTCCTCAGTTTCTATGGCATCGGCCAGCAAAGCGACGGCATCGAGGGCTTGATCAGAATCCAAGTCTTTCTTCTCGGATGCCGGGGCAGGTGCAGCATCTTTGAGGACTTCCTTCACGTGATCTTTGTTGAAAGAACACAAATCACTTTTCACGAACAGATAGAGGACCAATCCCAAGCCCTCAGTTTTGAATTTGCGGATGTACCTGAGCACCTGGGCCTCGTCTAAGTCAGTTAGGGTGCGAGGATCTTGCAAGTCGAAATTCCACGACCAAACGGTGGAGTCGTCTGTGTCAAGGAACACCAAGTCCTCAGTCATCTGCTTCACCTCGGCGAGCAACTGCTCCTTATCCGGCACAATCTTCAAGAGGGCGTACTTGTAGTGCATGAGCTCCAATTCATACTTTTTGCGGACGTCGTCGTCGGTGCAGTAATCAATGAAGAGCTTGTAAAGCAGGGTGAGGTGGTACTTCAGCCGGATGGACCATTCGATCAGGCTGAGGTGGAGCTTCAGTTCCACAGTGGGGATACGTGGCATCTTCAACTTTTCCTTGGACAATACCTGGCGCACCTCAGCATCCTCTTTCGTCTTGATGAGTACCAAGTACTTCTGGATGTTCTCCTCCGGCTTACCCATTGATTCGCCCACGATTGCCGAAAGCTCGGATCCGGGAAGCAAGCTGCGGAGATACAACTCGTTGAGCTGGGAGTTGGATTGGAACTTGTGTTCGTGCAAGTAATTGTAGACGTCCTTGATGGGATCGGCCAAAGAGACGTTTTGCTCTGATAGTTTGGCCAAGTAGAGCGTCAAGACACGGAAGAAATTGGCAAAGTCGTCGGAGGACCGAACGACCTGGAAGTAGCCTCTCCATGCAAGCAAGTTGTCGGGGTCAATCTGGGTGGCCTTGACGAACATCTTCTCGGCGGGCGCTAGCTGGCCCTGGAGCTGGTATGCTTTTCCCTTGAAAACATGGGCAAGATAGTTGTTTTTGTCGACCGAAATCACCTCATCTGCATAGTAGATGGCATCTTCGGTATCCATGCGCTCGATGGCGGCCTTGGAGGCCTTGAGCAGTTGTTTCACCGACATATGGGGAGACAATATAGTGGCAGTGTGCTCAAGTGCGCTACTGGTAGGTACTGCACACACCACCCAACACCAAACATACCAGCCAACACCTACGTTTCATGGAAAAAATATTTTCAGTTGCATTGGTCGAAAGAAGAATAGATGTCATGCCTTCTCTTGGTTCTATTTTTGGTACTGTTGCAGCACTCCTTATGGTCAAGAGGGCCTCACGTGAGGCTAGTCATGGGTACCGTCACTTCTGATGTTCCCCCACAAAATTGCCAGTGGACCCAGCCCATAAGCATCCATTCAGAACCACAACCACCACACCGCCATAGTGCCCAAAATTCCCAGTTGTGCTCGGCGTAGCATGTTCTAGACCGTACATGTAATGCCAGAGGCTCACGTGCGCGGCCTCATCACGAAAAATCATAACTGCTACTCCCGCCCAGCGATGGCTACCCTCTCCGAAGCCTCGAAAACGCAGTCGGCGGCGTCTCATGTCTATACGCGGCTCGCCATCGATACTCTAGGTGAAACCGCCGCGGTGGTGATTTCCTCGCTCATCAGTTACGGCCGCTCCACGGCCAAAGACATTTGTAGTCGGACAAAGCTTACCCTCAAAGAGGTCCGCACGGCGTTGGTGTCTCTTATACAGCTCAATGCAATCAGCTACTGGACCGAGAAAAATGTCACTCATTTCTACTTCAAGGAGTTGGGCATGCAGGTGTTGCTTCATGCCGGCGAGATCATCACTCACATCAAGTCGCTTTACGGCGAGGATGCCGCAGAGGTTATGCAGAACATCATCGAAAATGGCAATATCCGTGTGAAAGACTACATTGGCAGTTTCGACGACCACACGCAGTATGCGAAAATGGCGGTTTTGGTCCGTCTCTACAACGGAGGCTGGCTCCGAAGATTGCAGCCGGTGGATTTCAGCCCCATTGCCGATTTGTGGAACCAATTGTATCAGGAGACCTTGAAAAACACGCCCCGTAGCGCCACCACCAGTGAAGTCAAGCGGGTGGCCGAGGCAAAGGCTCAGACCAAGGTCAAGCTAGACAATGTGCTAGCTGCGGGGCAAAGCACAAAGGACGCATTTTACGTGGACAGTGGCATCCACAAGCTACGCCCAGAGTTGACTTTGGTTGTCAATTTCCAGAGATATGAAAAATGCTTGCGGAGCAGAGCACTTGTCAGCTTGGCCAACTCCAGATTGGGGTTGATCACGGCGCAAATATATGCGACCTGCTGTTCTTTGGTTGAGCAGAAGTCGCCCGATTTGAGCCACCCCTATTTACAGGTTGACGGGTTGATCACGGAGCCCGAGGAGAAATCGTCCTTCCTCCGCTCCATCGAAAATGCTTCTGTCGACAACAAGTTGACGGTGTTCTCGGTCCGAGACGTGGCGCGGGCTTTGCCCAAGGACTTGGATTTGAGAAACTCCATCCTCACACAAAACTTCTTGAAGCCCAACAAAAGAGCCAGCCTGGATCCAGATGGGAATTTACCCAAGAGAATCAAGCTAGAAGACGGGCTTCTTGAGGGTGTGAGTGACGTGGATGCTATCAATGAGCTCAATGGCAACGGCATGGACGACGGTGATACCTTTGATCTAGCAGATGACTCCGAGTTCCATTCCGTTGACTTGGTTAATGAACACATGCGCCTCTTGTGCACTGGCAATGTGACCTTCGCCTTCGAGGTGGCCCCCGGCTCATACACCATTCCCTTCATGCAGCTTGCCAAGAACGTGAAGCAGCTCCATTATGATACGTTGATCAAAACCACGCTTGGATACAATGCATTCCGGGTGTTGAGATGCATCAAGGACATGAAGTTGGTGGACGAGAAAGCAATCTCGAACCTGGTGTTGTTGAAAGAAAAAACCGTCAAAAGCGAAGTGTTTAAGTTGGTCTCCAACAACGTGTTGGAGCTCCAAGAGGTGCCTCGTAGTGCGGATCGGGCAGCGCTGAAAACCTTCTACTTGTTCCGTCACAAAGAGTTTGCATCCTACAGCGCCGTGGCTCAGTCCTTGCTTTTCTCCATGGGCGAGATCCTCAACAACATCGAGAACTTCAAGCTGGACCACCGCATATTGCTCGACAAGTGTGAGCGAGAGGATGTCAAGGGTCACGAGGAGGAGTTTCTTTTGGACTCGGAACTCAAGGTGCTCCGCGATCTCCAAGTGCGAGAAGTCGGTAATATCGGCCGCTTCAACCGCGTGAAATGGCTCTACTTTATCTTTGGGCTTCTTTAAGCGCACGAGTTCAAAGCGACCAAACATAAAATAATCATACGCATATCGAATCAGAGTAATCAGTGAGTAAGTTTCAATGACTCAGTAACCATCAATCGTTAGTCGCCATGGTTCATAACCACTAATCATCAACTGCATTCTTGCCGGTTCATAACCATCAATCACCAACTGCATTCTTGCCGGTTCATAACCATCAATCATCAACTGCATTCTTGCCGGTTCATAACCATTAATCACCAACTGCATTCTTGCCGGTCCATCTCTGGACACGGTCACGTGCGCGCAGACGGTACCGCAACAATAAGTGTATCTGGTATCAACTAACCATCAATGAGTCCGCCCAACCATAGACCGCCGGCCAAAAACGGCAAGCCCAGCCAACAGTACAGCCTGGCGAATTCCACATTGGCCACGCACGCGTCGTTCTCCCTAGAGGAAAATGACAAGCTTTTAGATTGGATCGACAGTCTCAAATCCAGAGTCGACAACACCTTCGACAGGCAAAAGCAGGAACACGAACAGCTCGTACAGGAGAGCAACCAAGAGAAAATCCGCCACAAGTACCGGCACCAAATTCTGCTGGCAGCATTCGACAAATTGGGGCAATTACTAACCACTCCGCTACAAAAGCGAGAAAGCACCAGATACACAAGCACAGCAGATGCGAATGCCGAGAGAAGAGATGAACCCGAGGGCATTGACCTGGGCGATCCACAAGATTACGATATGGACGATTCTGAACCCATTGGTTTTGAAGAAGAAAGCGCAGGTCTGAGTGTGGAAGATAACCACCTATCTGAAGATCAAGATGCGGAGTCCCCAAGGCTGCATGGCGGAGACGGCGAGGCCAGTGACGATGCCATAGAGATTATTTCCGATGAGTCGGAGCACGAGCCAAAGCCCGCTGCTAAGAGGGGCTACATGCAGAGGCCCAGACTTACTGACTATGATAGACATGCAGAACGCAGCAGGTATATTGATGAGGAAGGGTTTGAGGAGATGGAAGGCAGCTTGGATGAAGCCGAGGAAGTTGAGGACTTTGAGGATTTCGAGGAACTCGGCAGTGATGAAGCTTTAGAATCTGCAAATGAAGATTTGGGAGCTCTGGAGTCTGAAAATGAAAGCTATGAAGCTGAGGTTTTCGAGGATGAAGCTCTCGATAATGAAGTTGTGGAAAGTGTGGAACTTGAAGCCCAAGACTCTGAAAATGGCCAGTCTGAAGACGAGGCCGATTCTGGAGCAGACCAATCCGAAGAGGTGGAGTCTGATGACGGTTCTGATAAAGAAGTCGAGTTTGATGACGACATTTTTGGAGAGCACTGCAATTCCGAAGACAGAGATTCGAAGCTGCTAGACCATGAAGCACTTGCTGACCGAATCTCTCCCGCTCAGCCTATGAGGGTATCTGGTACATCAGAGGTTCATCAACATGCTTTTCCAAATAATGACCCTCCGAGTTTATCTCAAGAAAGCGGTTTGGATATCGAACAACTCGATGGTCTAGCAGCTGGCGAGTATCTAGCTGGAGAAGCTTTGGCAAAATATCTGGAGCATGTATTCACAAACCAGGCATCAGTGGAAGATATGGAAGACATTGAGGACGTAATCAAAGACGGGGAGATAATTAAGGACGCGGAGAAACTGGTTCATAACCAGGGCATGGAAGAGCAAGATGGCAATGGATATGAACACGTTATGAAGGAAGAAAACAAAGAGGAAGACGTTTTTCATGATACTGAAACGTTTCATGAACTGATCAACCGGCCATTTGAGCAACCCGCTTTTGTCAATGATTCTCTATCTTCAGCTGACGACCGTCTGGAGATTGCAGAGTCTTTCATGACCGCAGGTGACAATGACGAATTGGATGCAAACTTTTCCGTGTTAGCGCAAGAGGTATTGCCAGATGAGCAACCCGGCTCGGAATCTGTGGAGCAACCTGGCTCGGAATCTGTGGAGCAAAGTCTAGCGGGCTCAATACCTCAACCCTTAGAGAGAGCCACAACACCCATTCTCGTGGATGAAATCCATGACATTGATAGCGAATATCTGAGTGCCGATGGCCTAATGGTTGACACTAAAGGAAGAAAAACAGATAAAGGAGAGGCTTCGAATGATGCATACTCTGCTGATGATGCGGCCGACATCCTGTCCAACGAAAGCACGATAATTGACGAGAATCCAGCCCTTGAAATCTCGAACAAACCACCCACGCCGGTCTTCCGTTCCATTCTGCCAGAGGACCCTTTAGAAACTTTGAAGACTCTACGAGAGGCGGAAAAGAGATACAAGATTAAGCTCGACTCCGTTCGGAATCTCAAGAGCGAGCTCAATTTGCCCTCGGAGTCGAGTGATTCATGGCTGATGAGTGAAGGTGAGTCACCGGCGCCGGAATTATCTGCATTCCTCAGTGCCAAGCCGGAAGTTCCTGTCTTGGAGGAGATTTTGGACCTGAGCGAATTGGAGTCTTCTGATGGCGAGATTGAATCGAGTGGTATTTATGTGGACGAGCCCGTTTGGAAAGAAGAGACACTCGTTTTTTACGATGAGTTCACTGAGTTTGCGCCAGGTATCCTGATACATCCAAGCTCTATCGAGGAGCCCGAGCAAACTACACAAAACCACACCACAGTCACCTCTGTGTTTAAATTTGTGGAGGACTCAGATGATGAGCCATTTATAAAGCCAACGGAAGTTTTGGAGCCGCTGGAGCCGCCAGAGGATACTGTGGTGGAAACAATGGAGGAAGCCACGGATGTTATTGTGCCAACACACGTTGAAGAGTTTGAGGAGGTTTTGGGCAATAAAAATTCATCAGAAGCGACCGCATCTCGCAAAAGAACTGCAGATATCGACGACAATCCGTCTCCTTTGAAGCGAATTAAGAAAATCTTCCTGACCCTAAACCCATTTAGTTGGTCTAAATCAGACAAATCCGCAATGACTGAACTGACGGATAATCTGGATGACACTGCAGCTGTACTATCTGATCATGAAGTGGAGGAGGCTATCAGTGAAGAAATTACTGATCTCATTGTTGAAGAGCTTAACAAAGTGGATACTCTGGATCTAGATGTGGGCCATTCGGGGGAATCCAAAAACTTTGAAAATGAAACTGAGTCCAGTGACAAATCAGACCACCAAGGCTCCTTATCTACTCTTCTGCAACCTTTGGTGGAGGCTGTTGAATACGTTGATAAAGTCATCGACATACCCGTTGATCTGGTACAAGACAGAGATATGTCACAGGAGACTGAATTTGAGTCTGAAACAATTGAGCAAGTGACTGATGCTCTGAATGATACCATGGACTACATCGAAAGGGTGATCGATGAGCCAGTTGAAGACGTGGAAATGATAGAAGATGAAGATGAGAAAGATAATGACGAGAAAGTGATCAATGTGCCGTTTATTTCCAAAATAGGAAATTCGGTTGCGGGCCCAAAGGAAGCTTTGGTAGTGGCTGTCGAAAGTGCTGCAAAATTAATGGACAAAATCAATGACGTTGTTCAAGAGCCAGTTGATAAAGAGCTCTTTACTGATGCGATTAGAAAGGAGAGAGCACAAAGATTGAAAGCCGTTGTCGAAGGCCTTGATCAAAAGTCTGCATTATCACAAAGCACTGATAACGGCAATATTTCAATTGCAAATGCCTTGCGTCCAGTGGCAGATGCTGTTGATTACATTGAAAACGTTGTTGAAGGACCTGTGGTCGGTACGCTAAACGAGTCGGAGGAGTACCACGACCCTGATAATTTGTCATATACAGAAGCAGTTGGAATCGTCGTCGGCAAAGTACAGGAAGCCATGGACGAAACTACGGCTACAGATGTGAATACCAAGCAAAGTGGAGAACTTCAAAGTGATGAAAAAGCATTTTCAGGACCTATAGAAGCTGAACCCCAAGGTTGTGAAGATGAAATTCAAGTCAACGATAAAATTCAAGTCAACGATGAAATTCAAGTCAACGATGAAATTCAAGTCAACGATGAAATTCAAGTCAACGATGAAATTCAAGTCAACGATGAAATTCAAGTCAGCGATGAAAATCAAGTCAACGATGAAATTCAAGTCAACGATGAAATTCAAGTGAACGATAAAACTCAAGGTGATAACGATGAACCTCAAGGGATTTTGGCGGCGGTAAGCAAAGTGATCGATGCCGCAGTGGACTTCCAATCGGAAAGCGAACAAGAGCGCCATGCAGACTTCCCACCTAAGGAAGATTTCTCGGATGATAACAATGAGCAATTCTCTGATGCGATCGGACCAGCTTCTGCAGTCTTTGAGTATATCGGAAACGCTATAGAAGCGCCCGTCCAGATATCAGAACATAAAGATTTTGAACGTCCAGCTGAAAATGGAGATGAACATGGAGATGAACATGGAGATGAACATGGAGATGAACGTGAAAATAATGAGCGAGTGAGTGGAAATGAAGTCAATGAAAGTAAAGCTGATCATCAATTCAGTGAAAATGAGGTGAAAGAAAAAAATGATCTCAAAGGAGGTGACTCTGCGGCAGAAAATGAGAGCATTTTTACGTCATTGGACAAGGCTGCAGCGAATGAACAAGTCAATCTAGTCCAAGACACAGTTCAAGAACAGGCAGAAGAGCTGATGAAGTGTGATGATGATATAATTGTAGCCGAAGAAACTCCAAAGCCGGAAGAGAAAGATTGCGATTCGGAGCCCCCAAAGGATCCATTCGTTGCTATTGCAGAGACTCTAGACTATGTTGGTGAGAAGTTGGATGATGCAGTCCATACCATGGTGGGTGACACAAAGACTGATAAAAGTAGGGAAAATTCGTTTAAGGCTGTTTTGGATCAGGCCGTTGAATATCCCATACAAACGGCTCTCGGGCATCTTTCCTCCGAACTTCAAAGCACAATTGAACCAGTTAAGGATATTGTTGATTGCATTGAATCTAATGTTCAGGCACCAGCACAGAATGAAGGAGATCCCACAGAAAATGAACCATCTTCTGCTCAAGATAGAATCCGTCAATTTCGGCAGGAAAAACTTCAAGATTTTGCTAATAGTTTGAAAGTGCCGGCTGATAAGCGCAGCTCGTTGCAAGGCATGCTCAGTCCACTCACTTCGTTGACAAGAAAAGCTCAAAGCACTGATCCGGAAATAGAAGCTGAAGAAAGCGATGACACAGCGATGGATATCGATGGGTCTTTGGATGTGAAACTGAACGAAAGAATTGAGAATGAGGAGTCAGAAATTGAGACGGACGGAAATGAAGCCGATTCGGAAAATGAAGCTGATGGAAATGAGGCTAATTCTGAACATAGATCTGACTCTGGACTTGAGTCAGAGGAGACGGATACATGTCAGCCTCCTCCTCGTTCAGGAAGAAGCAAAACGAAAAGTAGCGAAACCACTGAGCAGATTCTTAAACTCTTCCGGGAAAAAGCAGATGAGGTGCTTACCAGGAAAATGCAGGAGGCATCCAGCGAGATTGAATACAAAGCTGAACAGAAGGAGAAAGACATTCAGGATGAGAGAAAGGAAAATGAAGTGGAAGGTTCCAATGATCTAAATGAAAACCGTCCCAAGGGCGAAAACCAAGAATCTAATGACAATGACGACAGTGGGAGCGAAAGTGAGAGCGAAAGTGACCAAGACGCGTCCGAAGACCCAGATGAAAGTTTTGCTCCGAATATGAGTGACACCGATCCTGGTGACCTTCACGAGGAGACTCCTCGAGTGACAAGAAGCGGTCGTTACTTGCGCAGCATGGGCCCAGCACCCAAAGAAACAGACCATGTACCCACGCCCAAAAAAGAGTATGGCCATGATGGAGAGGATACTACGCCCAAAATCAAGCAAGAAGTTAAAGAGGAAAGGGATCCTAGTGACAAGAATGAGCATACGGAAAAGCCGGAAAAGAAAAGTGATAACAAACCAATCAAGGTCAAAATCGAGGAGGCCTCGCCAGCAAAAAGGCCTCGGCGCAACTCTCGTAACGTCGGAGCCAGATATCTCCAGCAAGTCGGTGCCAGTCAAGACTTTGAGTCGCCAGCTTTTCGCACACGGTCAAAGTCGCCCATCAAAAGAAGTATCCAAGAACTCACGTCGGAAGTCGAAGGAGAGCCGATCAAGAAGAGGCTTCGGGGCCGCTCAAAAAAGCAAACGGCAGCGAAGACTGAAGAGGAAAGCGAGGTGAACTCGCGAGGCAGAGGACGCAGCAGAGACTGATGAGGATAAATGCAGAAGGGGTAACAGAGTATAGTGGCAGAAATTAGCAGAAAGTATAAATAGCGTATGTACAAAGATTAGATGAAGTGTTTCATAGAGAACTCATAGGTCCCGAAGAACACCATATTTACAAGAAAAGACCGCGAGACCGATACACCTAAGCCCCGGTACATGCGTCTTTCAAACACCAAGGAGCGGAGCTTCTCCGGAAATGGCTGGAGACCCAGCTCCTTGCGCAAGGTATTGGTGATGACATCCTTTTGGATGAGCGACCTTGTAGTATCTATTGGAAAGATCACCGCCCAACACGTGACCCCGGACATTCCGCCAGCGATGAGAATGGAGACAGGCGACGACTCACTGGCTGTACCATTAAGCAATGAGTTGCAAGCCCATTTGAATGTTTCATACACGGCATAGTATACACCAGATCCAGCACCGTCACGGATCAATTGGTATTTGAAGCCTGTGTATAGGCCCATGGCTCCGTTGTGTTTGACAATGGATTTGACGGCCTCCATGGTGGATTGTCTTAGAACGGGCGTTTGAATTTTTAATGTCAGAGTAGGCTTCGGGGTCAGATTAGGCTTCGGGGTCAGAGTAGGCTTCGGGGTCAGAGTAGGCTTCAGGCCCATAGGTGCCTCGGTGCTTTGAGCATGAAATTGCTGATTCTGTGCTAGGGACGCAATCTGAGAGTAGTTCTTAGTGAACTCGAACGGGCAGGAGAGCACCGTGGAACCCATTCCGGAAATAGCACCTGCCATGAAGCATACAGGCACGTTCATGAGAAAAGGGTTGAGTTTATCGCCCACGGAGTTCCACGAATACAAAGCGCTGTAGCAAAGAGGTTTGATTTTTGTGAATAGCGACACGTTGATGGAGCGGACAAACGCCGTGGAAAAGAGAGGCGCCCAGATGCCTCTGTAGAAGCCGCCCACGCCGTCGTATTTGAACGTCCTCGTTACACAGTCCAACACCAGGGTGAACTTCTTGTACGACTGCATGCGGGTCTTGACGGTGTCGAAAGGGAACCCGATCACGGTGGCCACGAACGAGGTGCCATAGGCCAAGATGGTGGGCTTATAGGGCGCTAAGCTGGGAGGAAACACCTGGATGGCACGCGACCGGTCGATGGTGCCTGTGATTGCTGGAATCTCCTTGCTCATTGTGACGAAACAAAGGACAAGTATCTCTTTTCTCTAGGGGCCAGCAAACGTGGCTTGTATGGGTGTATCAGGGTGGTGGGGCTCGGAGTAGATGAGATGCGCGAAGGTTTAGATAAGCTGCACCACGATAAGTGAGCGCTCACGGCGCACGCAAAGACTGGCGCTGGTGAATCTTCCATCCATCGTGGCAATCCCTGTTTCACAGGAGTCGTTTGGTGAAGACTAAGCCACGTCGATTGCATTGTTATTCACGGTGCACGTGGCCTGGCAGACTGAGTCAGCGCGACGCGCACGGTAATAGGCCAAAGCCCAATTCTGCTCGCTGGGCTACTGACTATTCGACTGTTTGACTACCTAAAGACTAGTGACGTTGGCCTTTGGAATATTACATGTAGTCAACAGGCCATAGAAACATGAAGCCCAAAGCAAAGGCCAGACTGCCATCTGAACTGAACTCGAGCCGCAAGTGACTGCACACAGGGCTTGTTACACTCATCTCAGGTATACTGGAGACGCATGGTCTAAAACGAGGCTCGAGCCTTTTTTATACGGCCAATAATATGGGCCTTTTCTATTGTCAAGCAAGATCCTATAGACGGGAACAGTGCTAGAACAATAGCTTTTTAAATGACTTTTTTGCATCTCGCCTTTATAAGACCGTGCTGTTCACGTCTCACATTTACATTGTGTGGTGTTCTCGCCAAAAGTCTCTATTTTTTGGAGCTTATTCGCGCCTACACGCACTCAAGTACACCTAAGCACATCTTTTCGACACTCCATTCAGTACTTATAAATTGCATCCCTTCAGCCCCTCGACACTTGTATTGCATACACCCCAATGAACTTCTTGCGGCGCCGAAACGGCCGCAACGACACAGGCGGCTCCGAAGACGAAGGTGTCCTGCAGATCCACAAGTCTCGAAAGCCGCCCAACACGGCGTTCCGCCAACAACGACTCAAAGCCTGGCAGCCGATCCTCACCCCCAAGACCGTGATCCCGCTTCTTTTTCTTGTGACCGCCATCTTTGCGCCTTTGGGCGTGGTGTTGATTTGGGCCACCTACAACGTTGAAAACTTGTCCATTGACTACACTCGGTGCTCACAGGAGGCACTGTCCCAGTACAAGGGGGTGCCCTCCAAATACACAAACTGGCACTTCCAGCACGAAAATACTGACCCGGATTTCAAGTGGAGAACCGAGTCGAGCACGGACTCCGACGGTGATACCGTGTCCAAGTGCTACGTGAGCTTCAACTTGCCGCATGACCTAAATCCCCCCATTTACTTGTACTATCGCTTGACAAATTTCTTCCAGAACCATCGGAAGTACGTGGAGTCTTACGACATTGCTCAGATCGGGGGAAATAGTTTGTCTGCATCAGATCTAACCTCCAACTGCAACCCGCTCCGGGAGCGCGGCGGAAAGGCCGTGTATCCATGCGGTCTCATCGCCAACTCATTGTTCAACGACACGTTTTCGAATCCCGTGCTTCTCAACACGAGAAGTGGCTCCAACAACGAAACCTACGTACTTTCCTCGGATGATATTTCGTGGGCTTCTGACCGCAAGAACCGGTTTAAAAAGACTACTTACAAGGCATCTGACGTCGTGCCTCCCCCCAACTGGGCCAAACAGTACCCCAACGGCTATACTACCGAAAACCTCCCTGATATTTCTCAGATGCAGCACTTGCAGAACTGGATGCGAACGGCGGCATTGCCCACCTTCTTGAAGTTGTACTCGAAGAATACCACAACCACCTTTTCCTCCGGCACATATGAGATCGAGATCGGCTTGAACTACCCTGTGTCGACCTACGGCGGCACAAAGTCATTGTTGATCACTACCAATTCCATCTTAGGCGGGCGCAATATGAGTTTGGGTATAATCTACGTGGTGGTTGCTGTTCTCTGCTTGACCTGCGCAGTCGCCTTCTTCTTGCAGTACCTCATTAAGCCAAGAAGAATAGGCGACCATAACTTCTTGCAAGGTGCCGGCAGAGAGGGGCCTGCAATGCGTGAACAGTTGTAAGTCACGAAGAGGTAAAGAGAACCCGGCGTGTTCACCTGGTATGAGACCTCCTTAGCCTGGCGTATGAATCCGGTCCTATTTTGTGTCTACCCTGAAGCAATAAGTCCATATATGGTTTGAGGGAGAAAAACTATGTATGGATAAAGATGAAGCGTCAGACAATGTGGAGAAGGAGACTTCAGCAATGGTTTTCGGCATACAGTAGCGTAAGAATAGAGTGAATAAGACTCAAGTCCATGTAAGCTTATGAACATTGCCAGCTTATGAAAAGGACACTTGAGTCTCCGCCTAGGTTAGAAACCCAACACTAACAGTTTTGATTTCCTTGCAATATGTGGATCTGATGGTAGTGCGCGCTTTCCCTGGGCTTCGTAGTGCCCTCACCACTAAACTCAAATTTGTCCGTTGACCGAGACTGAGATATTAGCGGGAAAAGTTAGTGCAACATAGAACATCAGATCCGTCCATACCATCACAGAAAATAAGACCGCACGGTTCACTTCAAAACACGGCTGCCCCTTCGATTTTGCATCTGGCGATCCATCCAAAATGAACGTCAATCCTCATCTCCAATATTTACATGGCCAGTCCCAGCACCAACAGCAGAACCAGCACCAGCAGAAGCTGCAACTGCAGCAGTCACCCTCTCAAAGCGGGCAGTCTCCGCAAATCTCCCACTTACAGATGCAGCAACAACGCCAGTTACAACAGCAAAGGCAGCAGTTGATAAACCAACATCATCAGCAACAACAACAACAGCAGCAGCAGCCCCACCACACAGGCAACACGCTATTAGCCACACTTAATGCCGGAATGGATGGCGGCCAGAAATTGGTCAATGCTGCAGGGCCCAATGCATTGAACTTCTCCCAAAATGGTAACCCTTTGTTGCTGATACAGCTGCAGATGCCCCAGCATAGGTTTGCCAATCAATCACAACCGCAAACCCAGCAACAGCAACATTCACAACAGCAACATCATATGCCCCAGCAACTTCCGCTGCAAACCCAGCAACAAGTGCCCATTATCAAGGAGGTGTGGAATTATAACTTGGAGTATGAGTTTAACCACTTGAGAGCGTTTATAAATGACAAAACCGCCCCCGTTTTTATTTCTATCCATCAGGAAATCCCTGGAATTGTCGCGAGGCCTGTGGGTACGTTCAAGTCTTCGTCAGACTACCATTTCCAGACGTTGCGCCTGAACTCAGACTTGTTGAACCTCATTCAGTTGTCGTTCTGCGCTGTGCAAATCAAAAATAATGAGATCAGCAACTCGGTCATTTGGCAATTCAATTTTCATTACGATTTAAGCGAGCAAATGTTCAATGAAGAGCATTTGTCTATGCTTTCTCTGACATCTCAGATCAACTTTGCATCACACGCAACGCAAGGTATTCCTCAGTTGGCATTTGCCGAGTTGATGATGGAAAGTGGGTTATTGTTGGACTCTTCAATTAACTGGCTTTCATACCACTCCGGCTACGACTTGGGCTTCCTTGTCAGTTTATTGACCAACGATATTTTGCCCAATGACGAAAACGAGTTTTTTTGGTGGTGCTCCAAGTTCTTCCCCAACTTCTACGACTTAAAGCACATTGGCAACCAGCTTTTATCGGCTGGTAATAAAAGCTCCGGTACGGTTGGAGCCTCATCTAATAACGACTCGGGCAATAATAACGGGAATGTGACGAACCCAGACATCGAAAAGGGCATGACTTCAAACAACAAACCTTCAGTCGAGTACTTGGCTGAGGAGTTGCAGTTACTTCCGATTTCCCCAATTATTCGCCAATTTTTCACTTCTCCTTCGCTTGGTCAGTTTGCAGGTGCTCACCACACTCAGCAGATGACCTCCACCTTGCACGCGTACTTGCTAATGGAATGCTTCAAGGAGCTTTTCAGGCAAGTCAACTCGGATATGAATGTGTTTCAAAAGTACAAGGGATACCTCTGGGGTCTTGGTGATGTGTTGGAGGGAGTGAAGTCGTTGGAGTCGAACGGTAAGAAATCAAAGCAGTTCTTGTAAGAGAAGTTGGCATTCAGCATAAATCCTGATAATGCGGTTCGCATTGGAAATGTTGCGTTACACTGGATAAAGTTTGTGTGTATATAATTAGATAATCCGATCCCAAATCTTACCCTGAATTTCACGATAATACCATATTAGTCTTTCACTCCTCAGAACCCACGTCCTGCTCTTCTGATTTCTCTTCTTGCACATCCTCTAAGCCCTCTTCTTCCGCTTCCTCTTCTTCCTCGTCCAACCTCAATCTCTTGGCGCTTTCCTGGGCCTGCTTTTCAGACTCTCTCTCTGCTCTCTTACGCTTGTGCTCGGCCCTCCTGTCGGTACCACCGGTTCTGACTTCGTCATCCTTAGGGGGCATCACGAACCATGGGATTTTCCCTCTGTTGAAATCATTCAATACCAACTTGGCAATAGCACACTCGTCTGGCTCTCCACCCTTCAACAATCTTCCGTGCTTTCTGGCAATGAGCTCTATAAATTCGGTACTGGCCTCCTCTACTAACTCGGGGTCATCCTCAAATCTCTTCCAACCTTTCACCTCGTATGTTCTTTCCAAGTGCTTTCTTTCACATTTTTTGAGCAACTCTGGGATATACTGTTCAGGTCCAGAAACGTGCTCGACTCTGACCACACCACGGAAAAGAATATCTGACTGAGAGTCTTTATTGCTTGGAGGAACAATACCGGGACAGTCGATCAAGAAGATTCGTTTCATTAAGGTAATGTATTGCCACACCTTTGTCTCTCCAGGAATTGGAGCAACCGTGCAGACCTTCTTCTGACGCAATGTGTTGATAATGGAAGATTTTCCTGTGTTTGGGTAACCGATAAAGCCGACGGAAATTTGTTTTCTGTCTGTATGCAAAGTAGAGAACTGACGCAAAAGCTGAATCAACGATCCTTTACCAAAGGAGTTCGTGATGGATGCGTGGAATGCAAGCGTGGGGAATGACTTTGATAGGTGTTTGACCCAGGCAGCCTAGTAGTTAGTAAATGAAGAATCAATAGTAATAGAGAAAAAAGGAGAGAATAAGATGTCGGATTCTTACTACGGACCTTACCGTTGCATTTGGTTAGGTCCAACTCAAAAGACTCCGAGAATATCCTATAGCCGGTAAAAACTACCAACTGCGCAGACAAAACCCAGCCAGAACGGATGGGTCCTCCGAAGAGGGTCCACAGGCGGATATTCTTGATCTTCCAAAGCATTAACAGACGACGATGTGGATGATGATACAAGATCAGATCGTCCCCCTGACTAAGGGCTTTGGGTAAGTAAATGTATGAATAGTATGATAGCCACCGAGATTGGCGGCCAAGAAACTGATAGCCACCGAAATTGGCGGCAGAGATAATTAAAAAATGAAGAACTGAAAATGAAAGGAAAAAATGACACATACCGCTACCCATGTAGGGATCAAATCACATTTGTTCAACACGTAGATCAAATGCTTGTGAGGACATTCAGTCCGGATGTATTTCTCAACGGATTCACACCGCGTACCCAAAGGATCACGGGCATCTAAGACATGGATCACGACATCGGAGGAGTCGATGACTTTATAAAGCTCGTTCCAAATACGCTTGGACTGGCCCTTGTTGAAAATGGCCTCCTTGGCCTCCTGGGTGAAGTCGTCCTTGTCCAAGAACGAGCCGCCCATCAAACCGAGAGTGGCATCTAACTCCGCCTTCTCTTCGTAGGTTTTGTGGTCAGCAGAGGTCATCTCCGCCAACTCCTCAAGAGACGAAGCCGCCTGCAGCCGGGGCTTTTTCCGCTGCTGCTTTGGGCCAAAGGCATGTTCGTAAGACTCAGTCTCGATGATCTTGGCGGTGGGCGATTCCGTCAGATCCTTTTCGTCCAACAACGACATGGGCAATCTGTTTCTGCGCAACAAAACGGAGTAGGTGTCGTGCTTCTTGTCGCCCATGGCCTCTCTGAAATGAGACAATGCATCCTGTGCAATGACACGAGTGTTGCCAAACCACTTACGGTTTGGGTCCACGCGGGCCACGGGGGCATCTGTGGATTGTAAAGCAGCAGCCTTGACGATTTCTCCCTTGGCGTTACGAGTGGCCCGCCCGGACTTGTACATCAGAAGGTGTCTGACTTTTTTGGCATCACGGTAGAAGTTCTCTCCCTTGACACGGAGATTGGCATCTCTGTTGTCGCCCTGTTTGGTTCTGCGCAGTTTTTCCTTCTTGTGAACTCCCATTGTGCTGGCAAAGAGATGGGGAGAGATGGTGTGGGAGAAAAGTTTTTGGTGCGATGCGCTGGGCCGGGAGTGTGTAGAGGCGCGATGCCTGCCGCACGAGGTGCGAATCACCTGTCCCGAGTAGATAGACTGGGGTATCTGGTGTAAATAGTGAAGCCTTGACTGGATCAGTCATTGTATACTCAGTTGGGGTCTTGAGCTTAGTGTACTGAAAGGTGACGAGCGCCATTATCAGTGTTCATTTGGCGGATGACTCCCAATGGGCTGCCTGAGCCTCTATAACATTAGATGTGGAACCATCACGCCAATCGAGTATCATCGATGGTACGCCGTTTCAGCAGATTTGTATGCGCTGAGAATTGAATCTGGTAGTCTCTTGAGTGCTTTATTTATATGTAAGTATTAATCTGAGTAGACGCTCTAGTGCTTATTTTAGGATGCGCATCCCATTATGGGCACTCACTCCATGCACCATGTTCTCGGGCTATCTCTAGACGAGAAACATAATAATGTCACGTGCGGGTGCATCTCTTAAACTAATAGACTTTCTCAAACTACTAGTGACTTTCTCAAACTAATAGTGACTTTCAAATACAAAGACCATAACTATCTTGTGCCCAAATCCTATCTTGTATCTCTGTGTGGACTTCCAGGCGCAGATGCTTATCAAAGCCCTGCTCACTGACGACCATCGAAGTGTCCATGATACAGAGTGGAGGTATTGAGATACCGTGTAGTTATCGCCTCTTGACTAATTCATCATTTTCTCAGCTCTTTCCCTGGACGGTGCCGGACGTGCAGACTCCACAACGATCTTGACCTGCGTAACGATTGCGCACAAATGCTTGCATTGATAGTCTACACCAACCCAACTATAAAGTCAACCCGCTATCACTGCTAATTTCCTGGCTCATACTCACTGGCACTGTGCATTGTTGATTGCGCTCACGATTGTGTATGACCTATTACCCTCAATTGTAATTGCAATCTCTCGAGTCATCTCCCCAAGTGAAGTTCTAGTCTATGAGTGACCTTCGATTTCTTGACGGCTTGTCACCAACACAGGAGCACTTCCTCAAGAAGTTCCTTGTGGAAGCATGCCTTACCGAAGAGTTGCATGTGCTCTCCAAGCCCCGGTGCTTGGAGTACTTGGGTCCGCCTTTCCGCCCTCCAAAGACCCACGAAAACCCCTACGATTTGCCGTTGCTAAGGTATTTCTTCAAGAACTTCATCGCCACTTTCCCCTTTGTGGCAATGAACCCAAAGAACAAGCAGGTGGAGTTCTGGCGTGATACTGTGCAGCCCTTTGTGGAGAGCTTTAACAACAAGAAGATCTCGGGCTCGGCCCAGCGCACAGAGAACGTCACCAAAAGATCCCAGGTCAGCACAAGAGTGTTGCGGCTCATGCTTCTCTTCTTTAATTCCATGCTCGGCTCCAAGAAGGAATTGGAATACCTTACTAGCGATCATCTCAAGCCTTCGGACCAAGGCAAATTGGATAAGATCTCCAAAGCTCCCACCCCGGTGAAAGTTGGTTTGGATTCTTTCCAGAGCCCTTCCAGCCTCGACGACTATCTGAAGATGAACTACATCAACAACTACAACATCAACATCATAGCTGTGGACACCATGTCTCGGGAGGTTGCGCATGGCTGGAACCTTAATCCGCTTTATTACCTTTCCACCCCAAAGCAAACCTACAACGCTTTTATCATTCAGGTGACTCGGCGCCTGAGAGGGGGAGACTCCTATGAGTACGAATCCCACTTTGTGGCTAGGTCTTACTCCGAGTTTAAAGCATTGGAACTGAGCTTGAAAGCTACTTTCTCCAGATTGATAGTCAGCAAGCTTCCTCTGAAATTCAAAAACGACAAGGGTGTTAGCTCTGTGCTGGACTACCAAATAGATTCGGGTGCTAGTGAAACCCCGCCCATCCATGAGGCTAATTCTCTGCATCCATTCACTCGGGAAACTGCTTCGAAATTTTATAAGGAGAAATTACGTTTGGCTCTTCGTGGCTTCATTAACTCGCTTCTTTCAAAACCTGAAATCGCCAACTCCAAGCCTTTTGATTCTTTCATCAACGACCCGGCCAAAATCTTCCACGATTTAACTGCAGAACAAAAAGCGGATTACCAGCAACGTGCAGAACTCGAGAACAATAGACTTGCGACTCAAGAGGAATTTCAGGAGCAAATTTCCAGTGTTGTTCTCGAGTTGTCCAAAAACTTTGAACGCTTCAAAAAAGAGCTCATAACCGATCCGAAAAAGCTTTCACTGGTATTCGAGGAATTCAGCAAAAGCGAGCTGCTTGATGATGTTTCTCCGCTTTTGGTGTCATTCATGGAGTGGTGTAAATTGGAGGTTGCGGCTACGATATACCAGCTATTCTTGACGCAGGATAACTCCAGTGAGTGGTTACAAAAATGTCGGAGATTCCATCGCTTATTCCCTTACAGAATGTGTTACGGAATCTTAAAGTACACAAATCCAATGAAGATCATGTCACGTATCGTGGACCTTTTACTTCTTGATGTTCCGTCCTTCGGGAGAAAGAAACACGAATCCAACAACTTGCTCTCAATGACATTTGTCATGTTGTTAGATGAGGATTTGGGCGACTTTTCCAAGGAGCGGGCTAAGCTTTTGGGCAACGCATCAATGCTCCATCCAGATTGCGCTGCTTTCATCGAACGCATCAACTATTACGTCAATAAAGCTGATCAAAACTTGCAAACTGATTTGAGGGAAGAAAATATGTTGGGAAATATGAACTTGTTGATTACTATCTTGAGTTCTGATCATATGGTTCCCAAGTTGAATGATTCAGAGCTTCGATTCTATAGGGAGCAAATATTGCCCTCTTATGAATCATACAAGAAATTGAATGACAAGCGGCCCACAGAGAAAGTTTCTATTTATTTACTTTTGGAGCAATTGTTCCAGCTAGAGGTGCGGTCACGCGATAAGGAGAATTTAAAAATGCTTTGGAAGGAGCCAGAACTCACACAACTTCTTAAAAAATTCCTCACGGTATTCTACCAACCGCTCATGTCAGTTATGAAGAAGTGCGACGTGCATTTGGTGTTTTTGGATTGGCAGCACTTCCTTGACGACTTGCTTGTGGAGCTCACGAAATTGGATGAAGGAGAAATGTACTTTTTGAGTACGCCCGAAATGTTTGACCGGTTCAAGAGCTTGTTGGACAAACATGAGAAAACCTTGTGGAGGTTTTTGCATGACTTGTACACCAAAGACGACCAGCAATTATTCATGAAGTTGATTGCATGGATGGAGAGTTTCTTGGTGGCTATACGCACGAAGTTCACTACGCCCGAGAAGGTGAATCTCGACTTCTCTATTATGCAGCCGAGTGAACCCATTGATGAGGAGAAATTCGTCAAGGACTTGAACAGGCGAATCACATTTATCTTGAAGAAGAGATTGTTGCTCAAGAGTTGCATTACTAATGCCGCATTGCATAAGAAAGATGGGAAAGACACACCCAAGGAAAGTGCAAAAGTGACTACGCATCAAGAAGCCATTGACAAGCAATGGGAACGCATCAATGATCAGGTGTTTGATATGAAACCGCAAGAGTTTGGAATCTCGGGCGAAGACTATGAGGAGTTCAACTTGGCCAACATGAACGAGGCCGGGGCTTTTGGCGGCGACCACAAGAACGCCCAAGTCTTCCGGGAGATTGCCGAGCTTGACAAGGCAATGAAGGCGCATGCAGCGTCCGAGGTGGATAAGTTAATCGCACCCACGCAAGCTCAGATCCGAAGCGTGCTTGAGGCTATGTTCGATAACAAATTCCCCGACATTGCGCGCTGACATCACACGACCCTATGTTTAAAGTTTTCTTGGCGACCTGCACTGTCGGCATATTGCGTAGGGACAACATATATGGCTTGCACTTAATGCAGTCAACCCGCGCAACTTGAGCAAAGATCTGCAAGTGCGAAGAATAATGTGGTCGCAATAGGTGGTGGAGTGCGAATGTAAGGGGCCGTTGCGTGGGGAAGCACTGAAGGATTAGCATTTGGAAAGTCCTGGGGTACGTTTTAACACTTGGCCCGAGCACGACCCAACACCTCCCATTCCCTGCGCAAGCAAACGCCGAAATAGCTCGATACTTTCTCTTAGCAATAAGTAAGATATACGGGTCTCGTTTTTCTCGGAAGCAAGGTGTCTGAGTTGGGAATTTAAAGTGATGTTACCCTTCTGCATGAGATGCATTCGCAGCGTGCAGATAGAACCTTGCCAGCGCTGAGGTGCAGAAACAGCCGTCAACCTTAAGCCCAGCACAAGAGCAGTAGTTGGCCTCCAAAATGCCAGAATGAAAAGAACCAAGTTGAAGTACTCAGAACATGGCCCTTCCTAAAGTAACCACACGTCCAGGAGCTTCCTTTTTTTTTCGTGAAAAAAGCATCACAGGCACGGTCTCACGGGTTGTTTTCTTTTTTCTTGCACCTGAAAGTGCATACAAAACGGTCTTCGAACACGACTTGTAATCAAGGCTTACGTTTTGAGCACCAATCACCTTTTTACTTCACTCGCTGAAGGCTTCACAAAAAAACAAACATCTCACCTCCATCTTTCTTCTTCCGGCTCACCCCACTGTTCATACATTGCCTGACGTTTCCAGAAAGTCTCCAACCCCTGCCTAAATAACCATCCTATGCTTAGCATACCGGGTCTAAACCGTATCCCGAAAAAATGGGTGTTAACGTCGTTGGTGGCCATGGTGCTTGTTGATCTTGTGCTTCTTTCATACTTCCAGATCATCGGCGGCGTTATTGAAATCAAACAGTCCATGGGGCTCATGGACAAGTTCATTGCCCCTACGGATTTCCACCGCATGGTGATGCCCCTCTTTGGCAAAATCTACGAGGAGAAGGAACGCTTCTGGTTCACCAACAGCGACTTGACGCATGTCCAGTGTGAGGTGCCTATCCAAAAGGCTTATGCTTACAACGACTCCAAGGGAGAGGACGCCGTTTTCTATGATCCCCGCTTCACCATCTCCGTGTACATGAACGAACTCACTGAGGCCGGAGAAACGGACGAGTTTCCCGAACTTCCTTTCCACTGGGCAGACTGGGTTGACGTGACCCTGCTCAATGCTCAGTATGGCCTAGACCTGTCCAAGCGCACCACCTGCCAGCGTTTGAAGAATCGAATCAGAGGCCACCCCGACCCAGATCTTTTTTGCACCAACAAGCAGGATATGTCAGACGAAGAGTTGGAGCTTGCCGGCTTCAGAAATCGCGAACAGTTGCCCGAGGCCATTATCCACAACCACTGCAAGCACGAAAACCCCTCTTTCAATGCCATTCGTGTGTTCATGGCCAGGTCGTACATCATGACAAATCTCCCGAAGCCGTACAAGGTCATTATTCTCAACGACGACTCTGTTGGTGGCACCTACGAGTTCATGGTGAATCAGACCCGCAACTCTGCACAGAGGTTGATGTATAACGAAATGACCAAGAAATTCATCCAGAAAAATGCCGATAAAACCGTCGACAACATCATGACCTTCAACCACTTGGACGTGTATGACGAGTTGAAGTATAAAGTCAAGCCCCGCCTCATTCACCCCAAGGACGATATCATGGGCATGCACAAGACCGTCAAGAGCATGATGGGTCACAACAAAGACATCGAGCTCAAAGAAGAGCATTTCAACTACCCTAAAGAGAGAATTGCAGAACAAATCAAGCAATATGAAGCAAAGGAAAACCGCACGGTTTTCGAGGACAACTTCTTGGATGGGTTGAAAGAATGCTCCAAGTATAACGGTATGAACGAACCCACATACTTCAAAATGGCGCTCTTAGACATCCGCGAAAGGAGAAACATCATGAATGATTGGGGCTGGCACTATGACTGGCGGTTCTTCAGTGACGCCTTATTCTATGATAAGGATGGGTGGACCAAGGAAGAACGGGTGGCACGGACCAACATCATCTTGGAGCGTCTCTTGAGAAACTGGAATATTTTCGCCGAGCAAAAAGGGATTGTTTCGTGGATCATGCATGGGCCGCTCTTGGCATGGTACTGGGATGGTCTCATGTTTCCATATGATGTGGACATTGATATCCAAATGCCCATTCTGGAGTTGGTACGCTTGTCGCGCGACTTCAACCAGACTCTTGTGGTGGAGAACCCTGCAGAGGGCTATGGTAAGTTTTTGATTGATGTGGGTACTTATATTCACAATAGAGAGCAGTCGACGACAGGCAATCACATCGACGCCCGGTTCGTGGATGTCGACTCGGGGATTTACATTGACATAACAGGCCTTGCTAAGCTGAGCTTCAACTTGCCTGAAGAGTACAAGAAAAACCCCATTGTGGTCAAGGAAGACGGCGATGTCGATGCTGAGGTTTACAACGACCGCAGAAAGCACTTCTACACGCTTCCGCAACTCCTGCCGTTGCACTACTCCATGATGAGCGGTGTGCCACTTTACGTGCCCAACCAAATAGAAGAGAGGCTCAGATGGGAATACTCCAAGGGTCTAGATAGCTACGAGTTCCAGGGCTGGTACTTTGTACCCAAATTGCAGCTTTGGGTCATGCACCAGAAATTGACTCGGCTTTTTGAAGACAGCGAGATTAAAGACAACGACGGCAATTTGGATGTCGACAAGATGGTGCTGAAGGTCAAGAGCATGAGCGACACCCAGATACTTCAGTTGTTGGAGGACGATGAGATCTTGGCCGAGTACTTCCAGACCAGCTCGTTCACTGAGTGGCATTTCCACGAAAACCAGATTTTGTTCGATGCCGAGGGCAAGGACAACCGAACTGCATTTGATGACGCCAGTACGCAAGAAATCTACAACAACTTAGTTGGCCAGATACGGTTCACCAAGCCTTTGAGAAAGTGCTACTACGAGTTTGATCAATTTGACAGAAAGGCCCACCATAAAAGTTGAAGAAAAAAGACAATCCCAAATGAAGATGGAAATGATATTTGGCGATGATGCAGATCAACAGTTGACAATGCAAACGAGAAGTTGGTAGACTGTTTCGAAGAAAGGCCAATAATGCTCACGCACCATGGCCTCCTATTATAGACTTATGAACACATTACCAGCTTAGAGTAGTTTTGAAAGCTGGATTCGAAAGTGAATTCCATGATATCGCTACAGTTTAAGTTAGACGAGTGTCCTCTAATGGACATAAAAAGGCTATAACCTCGTATGAGTTGCAAAATCCTGTATGGGGCCGAGACCGGAGAATGATCTGATTAATTCAACGTTTCGCTGCGATAACACTCGGAGAACTCGGCACCGGATCACGTGTTCTTTTTCCCTTTGCACCAATAGTCTTCGCTGCATCCCGACTGGACATCCCCGTCGGTGCCGTCCTAAAGTGTCAACACGTACCGTCTATTTGCTCCTCCGGAAAACGCAGGCCATGTCGTGTCCTGCACACAAGCACCCCTATTCTCAGTGCGTTTCTTTTTCAGGCCCATGTGCGCTGCGATCTATATATATAGCAGAACATCCACTCCGTCTGTCCAGCCCACAGTTGTTCATTGCGGTTGTTCATTTCTGCTGTTCATTTCTACTGTTCATTGCTGTTGTTCATTTCTGCCACTCATTGCTGCCACTCATTATTCGGCTGCTGCACTTGCTGCGTTCGCATTACCACTCGTGTTTACGTTCGGCCAACTGACTGTTGTTCACTCAAACCAGCACCACGCACAGCACCGCCGTTGCTATGTCTGCGACAGATACACAGCTCCGGAACCGATTCCAAGGCCAGCACAAGTATGAAACGTTAGATTTGCAACCAGAAAAGGCGCAATCCGCGGAGGAGGTTCTCATCGAGAAACTCGATCTCTTTTTGTCTTCAATTGAGCAAAGACTCGATAGTTTCGACCAATATTTTAAGATTGGCGGGGCAGACCAAATAGCGTTCGACCCCTCAGACGATGGCAAGAAAGCGCTGGAGCTTTCGCATCCCAGCGGCTCCAGCAGCTCGCTCTCGCTGGCCACATCGCATTTCCGGAGATCCAGCTCTGCGTCTTTATCGTCATTCAAGTCGTTCTCGATCTACAATCTCAACAAGATCTACGAGCAGCTAAGTACGGTCAAGGACCAGGTGCTCAAAACATCGGTGTTGAACTTGGAGTACTTGTACAAGACCTTGGATGACAAGTACAACGACCTCTTCAACCAGGACGGCCAGGATGCGCACGAGTCCTCGTACAAGAACATGGAAAGCAACCTGGAGCTTTTGACCAACAAGATTATCACCAATCTCAATTACTTCGAGCAGAAGCTTACCCACATTGATGCGTTGATCCGCTCCAAAACCCCCCAGGCAACATTTGACTACGATGCTGATGCACGCTTCAACCATCTCAAGTTCTACAACTTCAACAAGGCACTCAAGGCTGCCCAGGAAAACTACCTACATTACTACCAGATACCGCTAGGATGGCGCGAGAACAGGTACATCATTCGTGGGTACCGGTTTAATCTCCACCACCGCGAAATGCTCAAGTCCATATTTCACTTCAACCATAACGAGACAGGTAATATCTGGACTCACTTCATCGGCGCACTCGTCATGGTATATTTGGGAGTGATGCATTTCCCCACAACGGCAGCTTTTCGCCAGAACACAACGGCCGATAACTTGGTCATGTACACATTTCTTTTGGCGTCCTTGGAGTGCTTAGTCAGCTCGGTCTTGTGGCACACGTACTCGTGCTTTGCGCAGCTCAATATCCGCAACCGCTTTGCTTGTGTGGACTACACAGGGATCACGGTGCTAATAACCTGCCTGGTGATCTCGGCCGAATACTGCTCTCTCTACCATTACCCCAAATTGCTCGCGTTTTTTATGGTGTTCCTGCTGCTCTGTGGCATGGGTGGGTTTTTCTTCAACTGGTCGCCGGCCTTCGATAAACCCGAATATCGCCCGTTGCGCATCGGCTTCTACATCACATTAGCATTCTTGGGCTCCATCACGTTTCTTTTTAAATGGTACTACGAGGGTTTTCCGACGTCGTTTTACTTTTACCTGCCGCTCATATACAAATCGTTTGTGTGGTACTGGCTTGGTGTTGTGTTCTATGGGGGCCTCATACCCGAGCGGTGGAGATACGACATCATTATAAATGAGGACGATGCCTGCAGTCATACGCATAGTGCGCTGGAGATATTATTGGGCAATATCGAAAATAGCGGGGAAGAGGAACTAAAAACTTTACGCCACCAGCTCAGGGATCCGTGCTCTAAATCTGTGGAGAGCTCCTGCAGAACTCCGGGACAAATGGAGGGCCAGGGCTCTGTGCATTCTGTAGACAAGCGTGATCCCGCATGTCAGAAAGATGAAAACTTTTTGGATGACGCCATCTTGCGCAAGCACTTCCCGGATATCCCGACGCGCACTCCCTACCACAATGATTTTTTTTCCCTTTGGTGGGTGGACTACATTCTTCTGAGCCATAATATCTGGCACGTGTTTGTGGTGCTTGGTGTCGTAGGACACTACTATTGCATTGTTGGCATGTTTGAAAACGTGCATGGCCTCGACTCCGTCGCCGTGTAGAGTGTCTAAAAGACTGCTGCAGATTAACGTGCAGTATGGCAGCTCAAAGCGGCCTTCGCGCGGCGATACTCGGGGAATGTGTTTCCTTGACTCCGTGCGCTGGCTGGAGCATTCGCTCTTGTTGGAACTAAGAAAAGAGACAGCGTAAATCGCTTTTGTATTCCAATATTAGTCTTCTTTCCATGTATCACTAAATGAAGATCTTCAGGTGTGTGAAAAGTGAAATGAAAAAAATGCCCTGGGTGTTCTTATATACAACTCTCCTGTTACCAGGCCAACCAGAGGTTACGCATTAGTTATCCATCAGCTGTATGGGTCTAAAAAATCGACCAAATTCGTAAGTAGCTTTTTGATACCACTAGACCCGATCCAGATGCAACATCCGCTAACCAGAAAAGGTTGGTTCTTGAATGATTTAGGGATGTACCGGTGTTCTAGACAAAACGTCGCGGCCTGCATGTAATCCTGCTGCATTTCGTGTATGTGCAGGTGAGTCTCGAATGTTTCAGAATGTTTGCCGACATACTGTTTTGTAGAGGCTAGACGAGCCAGCATACCCCGTGATGAGCATTGACACTCCGGCTCCTCGCAAAAGTTCCACTACCTTTCAAATCTTCAATATGTCTTTGCTTGCAATAAGACCATCCTGCATGTGACAGCTTGCTTAAAGGAAGGATGTGTCATGAACGCAAGAGTCGCTGCGCGAGTCCAAAAATGGCTTACGCGCAAGATGCTGGGTTGAAAGACCGAGGAAAAGATATCTATACACCGCAAGCCGCTTGTGCCGAGAGTTTGGTAAGCGCCTGACAAGTTATACGAAACTTCACCTTCCTGCAGACCAAAGCCGTCCTCTGCATAGAAGCAGCTTGTGAGGTCCAACTTCTAGGTCTAACCACACATTGTTCTTCGGGTCGGCTTGCAAGCGATATGAGTTTGTCTTTAAGTCTGAATAGGAAATAGAACCACGCTTGCAGCGCGGGGGCTATGTGCAGTAGCATAAAATTTTCTGCAGTGCGGCTGGGTTCTCAGTCTTATACGCCGAACCAAAAGCCGCTCTGATATCGTGTTTTGGCATGACAGCAACCTTAATGGCTTTCTATTAATGCAGATGTGACGTCTCCTTGAAGTGTAGGGAGGGGTAAATGAGGGCGAAAGGCCCCTGAATCCATTCATCACTTCCCCTTCCCCGCACATATTCTACGATTTCCCCGGTTCAGATCCCCACGCTGTGCAATCACCCACCTCACGTTCAGAGCTCATCACCTTTACATGCGGCACAGGAGAGGCTTTACTGGTGTAGCTACCAGTTTGCGCGCGTGTGTGCAGGATGTGACGAGAAATGAAATCACAAGCAGAAAGCTGCATATGCTGCAGAATTACATAATGATGCATCTAAAATTGGAGCAAAAAACAAAAAATGCAAAAAATGTGGATTCCTATATATATAAAAGGACATTGCTCCCTGCCCCGCCCTCACACGTTCTCCTATACATTCCTTCCCACTTGATACCATTATATTAATCACAAATGAGTTTGATTAATAGAACTGCCACTTTTGGGCTCGAAGGAAGAAAGTTAAGATTGGCCGTCACTGTCATTGCTGTGACTGGTTTCTCCCTTTTCGGTTACGATCAGGGTTTGATGGCCGGTATCATCACCGGTACTCAATTCAACCAAGAGTTTCCCCCCACCGATGAGTCCAGAGGTAATAGGCACCACGTGACGGTGGTCCAGGGTGCTGTCACTGCATGTTACGAATTGGGATGTTTCTTCGGAGCCTTGTTTGCTCTTTTCAGAGGTGAGAAGATCGGAAGAAAGCCATTGATTTTCTCTGGCTCGCTTATCATTATTTTGGGTACTGTTATTTCTGTCGCTGCATTCAGAGAACACTGGGGTTTGGGTCAGTTCGTCGTTGGAAGAGTCATTACCGGTATTGGTAATGGAATGAACACTGCCACCATTCCGGTGTGGCAGTCCGAGATGTCCAGAGCAGAGAACAGAGGTAGATTGGTCAACTTGGAGGGTTCCGTCGTTGCTATCGGTACCTTCATTGCCTATTGGTTGGACTTTGGTCTTTCGTACGTCGACTCCTCTGTGCAATGGAGATTCCCAGTTGCTTTCCAAATCTTCTTCGCCCTTATTTTGTTTGCCGGTATCTTCAACTTGCCAGAGTCTCCAAGATGGTTGATTTCGAAGGACAGAAAGGAGGAGGCCGTTTATGTTCTCTCCAAGTTGAAAGGCTTGCCAGCTGAGCACGATGAGGTGTACGCCGAACTTACTGTTGTTCAGGAAGCTGTTACCAGATTTGCCAGATCCCAGGTGGGTTTCAAGGACTTGCTTTCCGGTGGTAAGACTCAGCACTTCCAAAGAATGACTATCGGTGCTTCCACGCAATTCTTCCAGCAATTCACTGGATGTAACGCTGCCATTTACTACTCCACTGTTTTGTTCGAGACTACCATTTTCCACGGTAAGAGAAGATTGTCTTTGGTTCTTGGAGGTGTCTTCGCCACCATCTACGCCCTTTCCACCATTCCATCTTTCTTCTTGATTGACACCTTTGGAAGAAGAAACTTGTTTTTGCTTGGAGCTACAGGCCAGGGTATTTCTTTCTTGATTTCCTTCGCATGTTTGGTTCACCCAACAACCAACAACGCCAAGGGTGCTGCCGTGGGTATCTTCTTGTTCATCACCTTCTTCGGTTTCACGATCTTGCCATTGCCATGGATCTACCCTCCAGAGATTAACCCTATGAGAACGAGAACTGTGGCCACTGCCATCTCCACCTGTACCAACTGGATCACCAACTTCGGTGTGGTTATGTTCACTCCTATCTTCATGAACACGTCCGCTTGGGGTGCTTATTTGTTCTTTGCCGTGATGAACTTCATCTTCGTTCCAGTCATCTTCTTCTTCTACCCAGAAACAGCCGGTAGAACCTTGGAGGAGATTGACATCATCTTTGCAAAGGCCCACGTTGAGAAGCGTCAACCATGGAGAATCGCCGCCACCTTGCCCAAGTTGTCCCTCAAGCAAATTGAGGAGCACGGTAACCAATTGGGACTCTACGATGGTGACTTCGAGAAGGAGGGCTTCGATGTCAAGGAGGACGTTACCTCCCAAACTTCTTCTGACAGACCCGCCGATGGTGTCTTGACCCCAGAGAAGCCTTCTGACAACAATGAGCACCCACTTGAAGTTTAAACATAGTCACACTAATTATTAATTCACAACACTGATAAACAACATCGACCTAGACATAGTAACAGCCCCTATTCACTTCTAACTATACTATTCACTTCTAACTATACTATTCACTTCTAACTATACTATTCACTTCTAACTATACTATTCACTTATAACTATACTATTCACTTCTAACTATACTATTCACTTCTGAGGTAGGGTGCCCCGAAATACATACTTAACACGCACGCAACGCCACTCAATAGCCACGATACCTACGCAATACACGCGATACCTATGCAATACCTACGGAATACCCCTCCACAATAAACAATATATCAATACAACACTCCTATCATTTTCGGCATACAACAATAATACGGCACTAATGATACAGTGCAGCGGTCAAACATGCTGATCCACCGCCCCATATCCAGTAACAAAAATGTGAGCTCGAAGGGGTTCAGGAGGTGCAGCATTGATGCAATGGTGGCAACATGTGAAATATCGTATGAGCCGTTTCACCTAAAACAGTATCTAGAACCTTTGGGAGTGCATATTTGAAATAGATTATTCTTAACGGAACAATGCTCGATGCTCGGAGCGCGCACCCCAGATTTCGGACTTGCGAATGATTTTCGGGGTTAAGGCCAGGTCCACCAAAGCCGGCCAAGAAACTGGTAATTCTGGTGCCACACATTCCGAAGTGGCTCGTCTATATCTCGAGTCCGTTTGAGTGGGGCAGTTTTAAACGATTACTATATTTTCTTTCTTACTCAACCCTAATCGGCAGTGCAAATATTTGAACAATCAGAGCGGAAACGGCCAGGTTTACTATGTGTTACCAAACCCATTTACGGTAATTTGCGTTTTCCTTCGGATACCGCGTACTTGATCGGCCATGACGTATTCCACCAATTACACAACTCCAAAACTTTGTGGCGGGCGAAATCCTCGAGAGAATACGTGATTCTGTCAAAGGCATTGTCTTGCGATGTGGTGTTCCACTGGAAGAGCTGTGATGAGTTTTGACGTGCTACATGGTGATAAATAAGCGTGTACTACTCGAAATCTGCATGGTATTCCGACCAAATGCAAGGAAATCAGAGAAGTCAAAGAAAAAAAAATGAACGCAAAGAACTTCAGATTGTTCCGTTCAGAAGCAGCGACCATTGCCAGTTCAAATCTCACTCCGTGACGCCGCTCCATTGTGTACAGGTGCGGCCGCGTACCCCAAACCCCACCATTTTGTCATCGGGAACTTATCTCCGCTCGCCTTTTTTCCCAAATCACAAGTAGAAAGCCGTTTAACCAGGTTATTTTAAGAGCAAAATAAACCAATAAAGGCCGCTTACTCTCGCCACCTTGACTTACACATCACCCAGGCGTCCGCTACGCTTCTGTGCATCTGTGAAGAATCTATACTAAATCGGAGCTCATGGAGGTCAGCATTAGGGAAATCCGTTCATTCTCGCAAATGCACCCCGGTGCCGTTGAAAACGATCACCTGGATGACAGCAAGCCCAAAAAAAGGGCCGATGCAGTCACGGTTCTTGCAGACGGGAACGTGCTCAAGCTTCAAAAGACCCGTCAGCGCAAGATCTTCAGCTGTGTGTATTGTCACTCCAAGAAGATCAAGTGTTCTCGGGAAAATCCAATCTGCAAGAACTGCCGGGCCAATAATATGGAGTGCAAGTATTTTGTCAACGAAAGAGTCAGTCGTGGAGGCTCCAAAAAGGCTTCCACTGGAAGGCGCAGAAGCAGCCTTTCTGTGAACAGCGACCGCTCGGAGACCTACATGGACTCAGAGTCTGCGGCTAGTGATCTTCCAGAAAATGTGCGTGTAAGAGACTCAGAGTATTCCAGTTTGACGTCCAACGGTTCGAGTCTGCCCAATAAAGTTGAAGCAGACGAGAATAAAGATCACTTCATGGGCAACAGACGCAAGATTGAGTCAATCAGCGACCCAGCGAAGATCACCTATCTATCCAATGACCAGAAGGTGGTGCCTAGTGATTCTGTTGTCAATCTCCAGAACTATGCCTCTGCGTTCATCTCCAACATCACCTCCCCAAACCTCAGGGCTGCAAACCTCCACCTCCAAAATGTGACCACCTTCTCCCCTGATCTGACTTCCTCTAGCATGCTCCAAGCCCCAGTCATGAACTCGGGCAGCAACAACATAACCAACAAATTTTTCAACACCAACTACGCACCCAAACAGCCTGCATACCCCAACTCCGAAGACCATTTTGCATTCAACATGAGCTCTTTCTCATTCATATCGCCCAATGAAGATGATTTGATCCAGGAGTCTCAGAAAGTGCATACTGAAAAGCTGGGCAAAAGTGGCACAGATATAAAGACTGAAGATGCCATATACCCCGAGCGCAATGGCTTTAATGGCAGCAGCAGAGGATTTAAAACTGAGCACATACCAGAAAATAATCAGATCATCACCACCAATTTTGTGGACGGGCCTTCATCAGGCCTGCTCAACACCAACATCAACGCATTCTCGAAAGCCTCTGGAAGCGCTTCTTTGAGTAACTCGCTCAATCCATATGCTTCTAATCCGGCTACCACCATCAACTACTTGTATGGGACTAATATTAACTACGATAACGTTAATCTTCTTCTGGACTTGCTTCGGTATCTTCCAAGCTCGAAAAAGCGCTCCTACGAGTTGATAGATCGATACATGTCCTCGGTGCACATACTTCAACCGCTTCTCGTGAATATTGAGGAGTTTGTTATGGAGCACAACAGGTATTGGACAAAATATGATCCTTACTCTCATTCAAGGTCTGGGTCTTTTACTGACACGAAGGCCACGGAAGAGCATTTTGACTTCTTGCAATTCTACACCCTCTATTTTCCTGTTCTTTATGCAGCAACCATCTCTGAGTTTGAAGAGTACGATAATTTACTTTTGAATCAAGACATTGACACCTACCTCAAGGCGTTCAATAAGATTTGCCAGCATTACAATTATCCTCATGGATTCAAATCTATTCCGATTCTTTTGGGAAACGTGATCATCCAATCGACATCACCCAACCCTTCCACCATGGAAATGTCACAGATCATTCGCTACGCAAAGTTCTTGCACTTACACAAGGACCCTTTGATCACGCTCCGTATTACTGACTGGAAAGTCATTAAATTTCGGCGAATGCTTTGGTGGGTGATTTTTGGGTTAGATACTCTAAGCAGTCACAACTTCTGCCTTCCTCCCGTTTGCAGAGCAGATGACTTCAATGTTTTGATTCCGGATGACCATGATCCAGTGTTCAATGCCAATGGTGAATTTGTGGAGAAGAGGCTCAACGTTCCTGTCTTGGTTATGTCCATAAAATTCCACTATGACCGCATTATAAGCAAGATAGTGTATCAACTACACAATGGTTTGTCGCTCGACATCACTGACAAGGAGGCTAATGAGATCAAAGATGAGATAGTCAAATTGTTTCACTTTGTACACGACGCTATTTCACGAATGACCGCCCACTACCTGTCAAGTCCTCCTACGTCCGTTCAGGAAATGAACATCTTCCATTTTGTTAAGAACCATTCTTGGAGCTTTGTGGACAGGGCATTGATGTTGCTTCACAAGAAAATCTTGGTTGCCGATTGTGAGGACACTAGGAAATCGAGCTGCAGTGTATCCGAGAGCTACGAGCTTATCCTGGACACTCGGAAATGCAGAAGCCTAGCATTAAGCGAGTTTGAAGACACGTACGGGAAAATGCAGGAGACCAACATCATCAAGAACTTCGATAATTCATCAATATCGCAGTTACGGTTCAATCCTAATGAGCTTTTCTCTTACGAGAATCTCCAGAACAACTTGATTCCGTCGATTTTGCACAACCTCAATGACTTCCTCAAGTACAACGACTTTATCAAATTCGGCAAATTCAATTGGTATATCAAGAGAACTATTCCATTGGACTCTATCATTCTCTTGTTGGTGATCATTTGCGTGAAGTTCAAATATGACTTCATTGGGGTCAATGAACTCAAGATCTATGTACAGTTGATCAGCAAGGTTTTGTTCATCTTCAACCGGAAGTACTTCAAAAATGAAAAGTACAAGCGAATGCTAAGCTTGACAAACTTAACATGGGAGTACATTTTGAAAAAGTACGACGTTCTTAAGCGCATCAACTTCACCAATGAGTTGGCCATCGAATTCATGGACCACCAAGTCACCGGCTTCATGAACATGAGTGAGTTGTTTAGCGTAATGGATGTGCCCCAACCTGCATATATATGCAATGGAGTGAACATGGGTGCAATTAGAGGAAATGATGGTGCTTCTACTCAACGGTGGCATGTAAGTCTGCAGGTTCACAACGGAGGCCAGGTCAACATGAGTGGTGACGAAAGTGCCGAAAAATTGGCCCACAGCGACAAGAACGCAGAGGATTTGAAGATTGAATTGTTGCAGTTGAAGGAAAAAATCTCTTACGATTTGAGAAACAATTTCGTCGATGTCAATGATTACTGCACATTTTATTCTTCGTTGGAGTCAATTTTGAATGAGCTTATGGAGTACATTGACGATTCATCATGAACTGCGTAAGCTGCATTCTCGACTTTTATGTTTTGTGTGGAAATCGTGTCTTGCAAGGATATCTGAATCGAAGATCAATTTTCTTGGGTATCTAGAAAGCCATGTAATTCAAGTAATGTCTTATGTTTAGATCCAACATGAGTAGCACACTACCTATAGAGATGATTGAGCCTACGCTGCTGGCTCAGGCAATAAATTCTAGTGGCAAACTCCTGCGCACCAACTTTAGCGGCCTTCCCAAGTGGTTATTTCAGGGAGAGATGCAACTTAGATGGCAGAAATCGCTTATGCAGATTTAAGGAGCCCCTATTCCTCCTCTTGAGATCATGAACGAATGAACATAGATAATTAGGTAGCAGATGTACACAAGAATCGAACAAAAATTCTTTTGTATTTTGCTAGCGGTTTGTCATTACAGACTCTCATATGTTTCGTGGCCGAACACTGGTGGAGACAAGGGCTCATAATTTCCATAATACAAGCTGTCCTTGGGTGGTGCTCTGGAGTGGAGGTTGCGCAAATCCAAGTGATCAGGACTTAATTCCGAGAGCTTGGAAACACCAATCAAACGCATGTCGATTCTGATCTCCTCACGCAAGAGGTCTATTGCCTTGCGCACACCGGCCTCGCCATAACAGGCGTTGGCGTACAAGAAGACTCTGCCCAAACCAACACCACGAGCACCCAAGGCGATGCACTTGAGAATATCACCGCCACGGCGCACACCACCATCGATGTAGATTTCGATTTTATCATCAAGGCCCTTTTCTTTTAAAACAGGGTAGGCGTCAGCAAGCACTTCGATTGGGGCTCTGGAGTAGTCCAACTGGCGGCCTCCGTGATTTGACAACACCACGGCTCTGATACCCTTCTCGGCTGCAAGCACGATATCTTCAACACTTTGGACTCCCTTAATGGCCACAGGAAGATCTGTCCAAGATTGTATGTCTTGGATATCGTTCCACGTGACGGCCATGTTACGACCATAGACAACGCTCGACTTCAAGTCGTCGTGATCGTTCTTGGTTTCGCCGTGCGACGAAGCAGAGGAGTCGTCGGTCTCTTTTTCGTCCAGGCCAGTATCGTCGTTAGTCTCAGCCGCATCCTCGGTAGAAGTCATGCGCTTTTCGGTTAGCAAACGAGCCTTCATATCTTTCTCACGACGGCCCAACTCCGGAGTGTCCACGGTCACGAAAATCGACTTGAGCCCTAACCTATTCACATTCTTTACTATAGCCAGGGCATCCTCTCTCGATAAGAAGTAAAGTTGGTACCATTGAGTCTGGTGTTTTGCAGCCGCAGCCACAATGTCCTCAGTGGGGAAAGATGCATATTGGGAAATCATCTGGATCACATTCTCCTTGCCGCAGCCACGAGCAATAGAAAGCTCTCCATCTGGGTGACCTAACTTGGCCTGAGCAGCCGCAGAACAGTAGAAAGGAACACTGGTAGGCGTTCCCATCATTTCAGTCAGAGTGTCCACGCTATTCACGTCAACCAAGACCCTAGGTTTAAAGAAAATCCGCAGGAATGCATTGTGGTTTTCCCGCAACGTGACTTCGTCTTCCGATCCCGACGAGTAATAGTACCAAGCAGGGCCCAGAAGAGTTTTCTTCGCAATATACTCGAAATCGGTGACGGTGAAGATCTCGTCGAGCGGTGGAATGTTCTGGCGCCACACCTCCTTATCCTCTTCGTTTGTTTCCGTGATATCAGCAGCCTCCTCGAGCTCGCCAATCAATGGGCCAAGACACTCGGATGGGTCAAGGAATTTGTCCACGAAATTCTGAGCATGATACTTGTTGAAAATGGCCAGGGCATTCTTTCCGGCATACTTGAGAATGATGGATTCTCCGCCCGGATGCCTCGAGATGAAGTCGGTCAAGTCGTACACTTTTCCATTGATGACCACCCACACGCCTGTGTCGACTGAAGTGTGTTTCTGGACCTCCTCGACGGTCTTGCCCTGTTTCTCCGTATCCAAGCTGATACTATTCGCGAAGTGCAGGGCTGCAGTGGTGCCCACCAATCCCGCGACTCCTAAACCAAATGCCCATTTTTTGTGGGGGAATGCTCTGGCTCGCTGAGTAGTACTTGCGTACCTCCGAGCATTGGCCCCACCTGTGGAGCGGGCTCGGACGCACCGGCTTGCCAATTTCAGAGTTGCTTTAAACATTTATTGGCACAATTCAAAAACGGCACAAAAAGTTAAACAAACTCAGGAGGCTGAAAAAATCCGAAAGGTTTAAAATGCTCTAAGTGTTGCAAGAACTCCAAAGGTTGAAAGTTTATTTAAAGCCTCGTAACAATGAGATATAATGGGGTTGCACTTCAACCCCAATAAAACTCGCTCAATGCTAGGTTGCTATCGGAGAGTGTTGCAGTGATGGACTATTTCTATAGCCGTAGCGTAATTCTCAAGCCTACAATAAGCTGTGGAAATATGAACGAATGGCAAAATCTGAAATCAGAGTTTAAGAAACAATCCCGCTGGGGAATGAGAAGTGGAGTTGTAAGCAAGCGACTTGCAACCTGGTCCGATTGGCCCGGCTAAATTTATACTGACGTCTCGGACCTGTATATTGAGCTGCGGGATGCGTGAAGTGCAGTAACGTTCGTATCGGCGCTAACTTCCCTTCTTGGTTCCATAATTCGTGCGTGCCGCACATTAAGATGATACATAAATGTCTGCTGAAGCTCTCGTCGTTGGAATCATCTAGTTTCAAGCCCATAGAACTCAATTAGACTCATTAGAAATCCCGCTTTAGGAAGCAATCCGCCCCCATCTACTTCGTTGAACCGAATACTGCCACAATGCCTGACAAGTCCGCCAAAAAGATTGAGTCACCTGACCAATTCGTCTTGAATGTGGTAGAGGATACGCAGACTCAGGACTACACCAGACGTAGAAATGCAGACTCATGGCTGAACCTACTCACCCATGAAGAATACATCACCCGAGAAAAGGTTTTGGCGCTTTCCAAAATGGCTACGGCAGGGGAGAACAAGCTCATGGTCTTCGCCTTGTCTTCCGTGGAGAAACCATCGCTTCCCCTTTGTTCATGTGAAATCATCATCAGGCCAGCATACAAGTACAATTTGTCCGAAGATAAGCACGTGGCGCGGAAGGAAGTCCTCAGTGGCTGTATCGGTGGCGTTTACTCGTATCCTGAAAACAGGGGAAGGGGCTTGGCTACCATCATGATTGATAAATTGGTGGCGTTGATGAAACAGCCCGAATATTTGGGCCCCGAAGGTTTCATCTTCCTATACTCGGAAGTGGGGGACTTTTACGCCAGGAATGGATTCAAGTCGTTCCATGTGCCTTTGGTCAATATACCATTGACTTCATCGGGCAAGACCTACAAGAAACCGAACCACGTGGAGCTCATCAAGTATAAAGGATTCACTGAATTGTTCCAAGCATACAGTTCCCATTCGGATAAAACGATCCGAGACAAAATACTCGCCGATGGCATTGCTAGGCTCGTGCTTGTTCCAGTGGCTGATATCATCGACTGGTTCCACTTGAGGACCAAATACTTTGGTACCAAGATCTTTGGAGACACAGAGGAGCAAATGGACCCTGAAGTAGAAGCTTTGGATGTAATTGACAAAAAAGCACAGCTGGTGCAACCACTCCACTTTGGACTCAAGTTGACTTGCAAGGATACAGGCAAAGTAAGAGGCTTCATTGCATGGCAACAAGACTATGATAAGGCCAAAAAATCGGGTGACTTCCACAACCATGCCGTAGTGCTCAATATTTACGTCAACACCGATCACTTCGATGAGGCCCAAGTGACTCATGAGCTCATTGACAGCATGAAAGACTACTTCGAGGCTGATCACGGAATCCCACAAGTGTCCAATTTCCACAGCATCGTCATCTGGGAATCTGAAATCAGTAAGCCCATCATCGAAGACTTGGTGCAGAAGTACCACTGCGAGACTGGCCTCGAGAACTCTTCGATGAGTGCGATGCTTTGCAACAATGCGGAGGAGGACGGAAAGCTTCGCAGTGGGCAGTTGCTTTGGGAGAACAACACCAAGCTCTCTTGGTTCTGATAATATTTTAGTCAAAAATACATCTCTCAAGTCGAAACCACCATTGCTCATTCGCCATTCAATCACAGTGACTCATCACATGCACCGCACATTTACCAAACCGGTCAGTCTGAGTGCACAAGGCTTGAGACAGTCACGTGATCGAGCATTACTTCACGTTGATATTTCCATGACTGCCTCTGCACAATGGAGCTTCTTCCCGAAGGACAAAAAAACACTGCCGAGGTCTTGTGGGAGGACCAGCAGAAAATTAATCAGTTCTCCTCCCTCATCAACAAAAAAGATTCGTTGACAGACCTGCTCAATACATTGAAAAGCGAAAAAGAGTACATAGATGATTTGTCCATGGAAATCGAGCTTCTAGACGAAGAAGAAAAGATTCAGTACAAGATAGCCGACTCTTTTGTGTTTGTGAGCGTATCAAAAGCTGTGGAAATGATAGAGAAAGAAAATGACACGTTGGATGAAAGGATTTCGTCCATTTCCGACGAAATCGACGGCATAGACTCGCAGTTAGCCACCTTGAAGGCCCATTTATATGACAAATTCGGCAACAACATCAACTTGGAACGTGACTAGTTCATTTAATTTAATATATGCGTGCAGTGTATGCGCTGAACTTGACTACGGTACAGCAAACTGACCACAATACAGTAAAGTAACTGCAGTACAGCCAAAATTCTTGAGTTTTGTCTATTATTAGCGTTCTACCATCTCAGTCAATCATTCGCTGTGCTCATTCAATCATTCACTATCTTCACGAACCAATTTATCCATTTTCTCGAAAGAATCTTTCAATCCCTAATCATTCAGCACTATCGCGTTATATATCCGGGACTAGTCCAGATCGCTTTCGTCCTCGTAGTCTGGCATCATATCGAGCAACTGCTGCTCCTCGGACTTGTTTGTTTTGGCCTCTGTCTTGATTTTTTTGACCCCCGCCTGCTCCGGCTCTGCAAGTCTCTTTCTCGTGTCTTGGCTAGGCGCAGGGGCCGGCGCATGGTGTTCTTGACCCTTGGCCCGCTGCATTCTTTCGGCCTCCCGTTGCTTCCAATGATGTTCGATCAGCTTGCACGAATCTATGATCTCCCTCTCCGTGACACCATCCTCAATACTGTGTAGAATCTTCTCTACAACAGAGAAATGGTTTCCGTTCGACTTATCGTTTCTGAATCGGAGCATCTCCCAGTACGGAGGCTTGCTAACTTTCTTTCTGCACTCCACTATTCGGCCCTGCAAAGGCTCGTTGAGCTCCTTCAAAAGTTTCCAGTCGTCCTCTGGAAGATCCATCTGCGCAAAGTGCTCGTATTCTCTACCGCCTTTCCACACATGCAAATTGATCTCCGAAGGCACGCTATCGTAGTCTGGATACGTGGAGTCTGGGTCATGCGGGTCCATGTCTGGATCTTGGAACTGCTTGAACTCCATCTCCATTTTGAAGTCCACGGTGTTCTCGTGTGCCGGCTTCCACTTTAATAACGTGGCATCGGTGCCGAAAACATACGGCGTTTCGGCACACGTGAATATAAGTCCATCGGTTTCATGGAACAACTGGTCCTGCATGGACAACACCAAGTTGGCTCTGTATGACAGTTTCATCATCTTGAAGCTCACCTTGAATGGAAAATCCGGCGAGCTCACGATGTCTGGGTTCTTCATTTTGTAGCTGTCAAAGGGTTTCATGACATTTTCGGTGATATACCCCAATCTTTTAGGTAGCGGCCTGTTGGTAATATCTTTCTCATTGATGACTAAAGCATCAAATATACAATATCGGAGAAATGGCTCCAGCACGTTTTTGGTTTCCAAGACCAATTCACCATCGAGGAGTGTGCCGTGGTGGTAGGTCTTGCCATTTTCTTCATTCACAGAAAGAGGAAAGTGGATGTTGGGCACGAAGTAGTACTCGTTCTCTCGGGTTATTAGAAATACACCCTCTCCCTTGACAGGATCGTTGATAAGAAAGAGAAGACACCTCAAACCATCTGATTTTTCACACACAAAATAGTCTCTTCTTCGTAAGACCTCTAAGTGGTTTCTTTCAAAGGATACTGGCTGCGATCCTGGAAACTGGGTGCTTTTTCTTCGAAGCAAGTCTGCAAGCATGAGCCTCAAATCCTGGAGCTCCTCTCCCTCTATCTTGGTGCCTGGGATCACGGGCATATCTCTGTCGCCTAGTTTGATCATGGTGTTTATCGTACGGTATATAACTCTATCATGTATTGAATGAACAAGGTCTTGCTGACTGCCTCTGGTGGGGTACATCCGATGTTTTCTCAGACCATGCGCATTGCCAGCAGCACCACGTGACGCGCACTATTGCGCATGCGACTCCTCCATTTTCACTTCGCAGCGGTCCACTGGAAAACTGCTCACTGTAGCGTACAACGGTGAAATGCGGTCTTGCGGGCTGTCCACCCCGTACTGCCCTCCACTGAGTGGCTGGTTTAGTTCTTTGTAGAAGGAGTCGCCCTCGAGTTCTGCCTCTTCCTTTTGGCCTCCCTCTGGCTTCTCCCTACTCTCTATCTCTGGCTCTGCCTGTAGATGACAATTATGGCACTGCACGTCTGCGAGATTATCAGTATCATCACTTCCACCTTTTTCGATCTTCCACCACTTGGGCGACGAGTCGATTTTGCAAGTCTTGCAGTACTTTCTGGTGCTCATAGTTTGAGGCAAGTAGCCGTTTTCTCGTTCCCGTAAGTTCAAATACTTGTCAATCTTGTGGAGATAATTGCGAGCCTGTAACTGGGGACCGGTGGGCCGGTGGCTAAGTTTGGTCAAATCCTCGATGAACAATTGAATCAAGTGTTTGTTATCGCTGTGTGGAGTACGCTTCCCTTGATGTCTGAAATTCATGGCCACGTCCTGATGCTCATGTTTTGGGCATACTAGACACGGCTCCAACTTTCCTGCCTTTTCGTTCACATACACACTAAGCGTGCTTTTGTTGGCTTGAGAGCCCAATTTAAACCCTAGCTTATAGCTGGCCATGTCTTGGGCACAAGTCACATGAAACTTCGATTGTCCAGCAACACAGAGATCACATTTAATGAGTGCTCCTCCGTTGATCTGGCAAATGCCGCATTTCTCAGAGTTATTGGCTGAAAGAAGCAGCGACACGCTTTCAATTGCTAACGCGGGCCCTTTGGTGTTACTGAGAGCCCAGACATCTCTGTGTATGAATCCCGGACTGACAAGGTTGCGGAATGCTATGTTTTCGTAGCAAACAATTCCACACAACAAGTGACACCATTTTCCAGTGTCAAGAACTGGCACCAAGTAGTCTGTAATTTCCAGTGGAGATCCTAGAATAGCCATCTCTCGGTTGCTAGACTTCGCCATGCAAAGAGCGCATGAATAATCGGTACTGAACTTTGGACCCAAGTCATTGGTGCACACTTCACAAAGCCATTGCTTCACTGGCTTGACTTTTCCTGAAATTGTAATTCCAGCACACGAACCATGAACATTCACACCACAATTGGAACATATGAGCATTTCTTGAATCGATGCCTCAGAAGTGTCATGCTCTAGGCATATAGAACAGTCACGCTCGCTTGCTGGGTACGGTAAGTCGATCACAGACTGATTTGGTGCTTGCCACCCTTGTGCTAGCACCTTCAAATCAGTTAATTGGCGATATTTGTAACCATCTAGGATTTTTTCCACAACTTCTTGAGATATCACAGGATATGTCTTTTTGTCAATCTTTGCCACAGTTGCTGTTTCCGGGAGAGTGCTTCTATAAGCCGGATTGAAAATGGGACTCACTGCATTGATCTGGTCGTTGGGTTTCCGGCTCCTTTTTTGGGGTGCCACTTTTTGTTCAATGATCGACAAAGTACCATTTTCCTCGGGCTTGACTTCTGGCGTCTTGCGGCTTTTCTTTGCCGCTGGCGCCTCTTTGGCTGGCTTTTTGACTGCAGGAGGTTCTTCTTTTGGCGTCGTCTCCAGCTTCACGCCCACCTCCTTAAATTTTCTCTTCACCGGAGGCTCTGATGCAATTTCTTTCTCAATTTTATTGTTTGAGAGAGACAATTGCCTGGATGTTAATCTTGGGACCGGTGCCGCTGCTGGAGCCGCTGCTGGAGGCATTTTTGAGGCACTGCTGACCTTTTTAACCTTAGCTGCAACCTTTGGCTTTTGTGGGGAGCCATTTTGCTTGCTCGTGGGTTTTGACGCAATTTTTGGGAGATCATTCGTCATAACTTCGGCTTTTGGAGAAGGAGCTGCCAAAACACTACCCCTCGTGAGCGGCCGCTCCACTTCGTAGGAAATACCAATTCCTTCCTCTTCAGCGTACTTGAGTATTCTCTCAGCATCGTCCACCAACTCGGATTCTACCTTTCTCTTATAGCCGCCCACTCCTCGAGAGGCACGTTTATCGACCTCGAGTGGATCTTCCCAATAAACGGCATATCTGCGCCATAATTTAGCACACCTGAAACACAAGGCAGTTATAGTATCAGCATCATCCTTGTCGACCACTTCAGACATTTCATCGCCCTTATCGGACCCACCAGTTACTTTGAACCACTTGAAACTCTCGTAAGAGCTACAGTGCTTGCACTTGAAGAGCTTATGTTGCAGAATGATCTTTTCATTCTCATAAGCCGAGTCATCATCGCTATCGACCAAGTCGTCCATGGAGGAGGTGATTTGCATATCCTCTTTTGATGGCTTCTTTTTTCTCCCCGAGAAGTTTCCCCAAATCAACTTTCCTCTCTCGGTCTTCTTCCAGAGATAATAAAATCTGACAATCATTGAGCAGGGCTGTGTTTTCACTTCTTTGCATACAGGGTACAACTCGCTTCCATATTTCCTTACCCCTGCTTCAAATTTTCGCACCTCTTCCTTATTGAAAGTGGGTTCACTGAGTGTTTGTCTAGTGAAACCCGAGACGATTTCAAAGGCGCGAGATGTGTTTCCTTGACAATCTAGGTAGGCTTTGAGGATTGAGTCGACGAAATTTGGAGAGTTTGGATGTATCCCGAGTTTTTCGGCTTTGGAGGTACATGAAGCCATATACTCATCTAGATTTCTGAAGTTGTCTTCCCTGTCCTTTTCTGAGGGTTTCCACATTAATGTACAGGTTTCACCTTTGCCGTCGTCAACTCCTCGCTCAATGTAGCCTTTGGGTCGTTCCTGCAACCACAGAGGAAATTCTTTAGGTGGTATATTTTCAAATTCTTTGGGAATTGGTAAAAGCTTGATGTCTTGTAGCTCGGCCTGCTTCTTCAGGACCTTTTTTCCATTGGAGGCCTTTTTCTTGCCGTTCGCCCCCTTATCTTTAATTGGATCATAATATACAATAGGATGGCCATCAAATTCCGGGATATTAGTTGCTTGATATCGAGCACCTAAAGAAGTCGATGCTCTGGGATATGGACTGCGATCATCTGGATCAACTGCATCTTCAAGACGTACATGCAAGCCCAAGTAACGCATACTCCATTCTTCGTGTAGTCTCCTCTCCGTCACGGAGACATCACTGTCTTTATTGAGGTATTCAATGGCCATCAATTCATATTTCGGCATGATATTTGCTTTGGTAGTTTTTTCCTCCTCAAGAGTCTCAAGCATAGGAGAATCCTCCTCTTGGTGTGAAAGCTCATCTTGATTGGTGGATCTATTGTCATGAGAAAGCATCAATGTTTTCTTGCTTTGATGCTCCAATTCATGCTTCTTTGTGCATAGCGCGCAGGACCAACTGAAGCCTCTACTTGGTTTCTTCAAAAGCGGTGGGTCGAGGCAAAGCATGTGAAAGTTTTTTTCACATTCGGCGCAACTAACAGATTCAGCAGCTGGGCACCACTCTGCGCAAATGTTGCAGTGCTTACTCAGCGTGGAAGTAAAGTTGTTCATGAACGTTTTGGTTCTCGTAGCTTCCATGAACACAAATTCGTATCTTTTCGACAATGCAAGGATAAAGTTCTTGCTGTTGGAGGCTTCATTGTCCATGTATGGGAGAAGCGAGGAGGTCTTGATGATATCATAAAATTTAATCATGTAGCGATCGAATAACTTATCGTAATAGAAGCAGTTGGGAAACGACGAGAAGTACTCGATCGCTGAAGAATATGGCAGCCCGGACTCGGGCGGTTTATAGTATAGTTCGACATCCAGTTTGTGTAATACATTGACCAAGCCACGGAAACTTGAGATGGGGCAACCGTCGCTGTGCATGGAAGCGTATAGGAGTCTGGAGTCGCTGGTGTGCTTCAGGATGTCTCTGGGTCTATAGAACCACTGAATCTGAAACAAGCAGTTGTTAATGTCCTCGGTGGTGTTGTCGGTGACATCCTCGGATTTGGATTTAAAGCCCATGAGCCGGCCAATGTAGTAGGGCTCGCCGGGCGGTTCACTGACCATGTATATGAAATCCCCCTTGCGCAATTGAAAAGCCAGATCGACCTTCTTGCGAGAAGCTCTGGAGTCCACTCGTTTGCCCATTTCCGGATCAAGCTTGGACTGTAGGTTTTGCACCTCGGAGCCCATTTGGTTGGACCAGTTGATGGGTGGTTGGTTGGGACATACCATGGTCTGGGTTTTGAAATTGACAAAGCCATCGGTGGTATCTAGGCGGAACGAAAACTGATCTCGGGGAAGCCATGGCGGCTGCCAATTGTACGGCACCTTGTAGGCCAGGTTGCGATCGAGGGGCCCCGAGGCGTGGTATGGAGGAGTAGGGTTCTTGGGCCCGTTTGAGGCGGGTGGCTTTTTCTTCATGCTCTTGCTGCCTGTTCTGCTGGAGCTCTTCACGGCTCCCGAGGACTGGGCGGTGAAGATCAGGTCCATGAAGGTTTCATTGGCTGTGTCCAGGTAATTTTTGTTGCCGGCGGCCTTCCTCTTGGGCCTGGTGGAAGACATTTGTGGCGAAGGGAGGTGTGTTTGGGACTAGAGAGTGTGTGTTTTGGGCGTAAAAGACGATGTGGATTTAAAGGCTATGCATGGGAAGTGAAATTTTATGGTAATGGTTTCTGTGGGTGGTACCGTAAATTTTTCTCTATGCATGCATTCTCTTTTTTTCGACCGCCTGAGGTCCCAGGCCAGAGGTGGTGCAGCAGCTCCCAAATGCTACCTGTAATACACATGCCCAAGCCCATGTGAGGAGCCAGACGAAACGGGTCGTATCCCGGGATCTATAGAAAGGTTGTACTTTAGTAGTTAGCCTGCACCCACGTACCGCCGGCTATTCACGGTTGACTGTTGCCATGAGCACTCTGCCGATACCGCATTATATGAGCACTATGGCCTTCTACTACACCACCCAACGAAATGTTCTTGGTTTCGCCGGGGCTCTTTTGCCTATATTCTCTTGATACTGATTAGATATCTACCATTTCCAGACCCTGGCTATACACTGTACACTGTCTATGCACTGGCTGGTCTGGCTGGTCTGGGGCCGAGAACTTCTTTGCGACTCGCTGGTCTATATAATATGCAAACTTAAGGATGCTCGTCTTCGGCCAAATCATCTTCATCCTGTCACACATCTCTGGTCAAATCTCTGGTCCATCTCTGGTCCATCTCCGGCCAAATCTCTGGTCCATCTCTTGGCCAGTTATCTCTCCGTGGACCCTTCCTTGAGCATCTTGGAGATTCTCTCAATATCCTTCATGGACAGAGCCTGCTCCAACTCCGCCACTAGTTTTGCTTTCTCTTCTGCTGAGAGCATTTTTATTGACTTGCCCGACCCCGGTTGTTGCGTACTTTTTCCTTCGGGCTCGCACCCAACGAGGGCATCTGCCGCAGGTGACCTGGTCTCGTAGTCTTTTCCTAGCAAATCCTCTGCTGCTGCTCTCTCCAGAGCCTTGACTTTCTGACAGTCCAAAACGCAAAGCTTGGGAAAGAGCCAGATTGTGAAGAGTCTGTAGTGGTGCTCCTTGGCAATGGGGTTTCCAAGCATTATCAAGGAGGAAAGCTCAGTTAGGGTTCTCATTCTGCTCAACTCTTTGAACGATGTGATGTTGTTGTGCATCATCAGTAGAGAGATAATAGAGCAAGGTGCCTGGTTAATAGTACTGATGTTGTTTCGAGCCAAGAGGACAACTTGAAGATTTGCCCGGGATGGGATTCCACTGAAGTCTGTGATTTCGTTATTGGTCAAATCTAGGACGGCATACTCATCGCTCATGTACTCCAAGTTTTCAATGTACACGATCTGCTGGTTTCGTAGCTGGAGAGTCAACCGCTTCTCTGGGTTGATGATGCTGACCGCATTCTCAATGACTTTCGGTGTAAGCTTCATTGTTCGCTTATTACCTCTAATGGAGGTGTTCGCTGTGATGCCATACACCCGTACACCCCAGCCCACTCACCACCATCAATCTAACATATGGATTTTATGGGTCAAATTGAATTTTTTATATTAAATCAGTTATATCACATGTTGTATTCACCCACCACTAGTATATCGTCACAGACGTCACACTGTTATTGCTCTCGTTCACATCCCAGATGCATTTTGGATACCCGTAGAGCCGCAGCTGCCCCCACGTTTTTATATCTGTCGTGACTTTGCAGCCCTCGATCTCGGGCTCATCCTTTTCCCCTAACTTGTAGTCTGCCGAAGAGACAAACTCCATGTCGAACTCGTTCATGTTCTGCGAGTCGTGCCTGTTTAAAAGTACCGGATGGCATGTTTCCAAGCTTTCGCTTTGAGACATTTTCTCTTTCATGGACTCAAACGGCATCTCGGACGAAATCGAAAATTGCTTCCCATTCTCATCATTCGTCATCTTCCACTTGCATCTTCCCCACTTCATGAAATCCCTCGACTTAATGTCTCCACCATCATGCAAAATGACTTTCTTGAGCACGCCGCCTTTTCGGCTCGCCGAGTCAAGGTTGTAGAGGAAATCGATGCCGTGTTTGAAGTAGTTGTGGAACTTGCACACGGATGTAGGGCTGTGGGGCTTGCTGGCATTGGACTTCATATTCTCATGGATCTGGAGCCTGGAATCAAACTTGTGGAAGCAGGAGTCGGGAGGACCCAAAATTCGCAACACGTCTTGGTTTCTGGACTTGCCTATTTCAATCACTTGGGGTGCTTTTTCGCATTCGGGTGTGAAGTTGATCGTCACCCTCCCTGTGTTCAATTGAACATCGACATTATCAATCAATATTCCATTGTTCCGTGGAACAGTTATAGACGTAGGCCCCGATATTTTCTCAAGGTACGAGAAATAGTCTTCGCCTTTGAACACCACCATCGACGTGCAGAGTATGTCTGCAGCAATGTCCCAATTGGTCAATTTGGAGAGAATGGCTGTTTCGTCATCTTGCGGGAGTAATTGTGAGAGGAGCTCGTGCAGTAAAATCTGGAATCGGAACGCAATTCCTGGGTAGCTAAGAATGTACACTTTGAGCGAATGGAATAATCTTCCGGGAAATGTGGGACCGAAAATCTTGTTGTATATTTCCTTCAATGTAGGCGGGACAACGTGCTTTTTGCCTCGGATGCGTGCAAGATCGCCTGCTCCATTCACCTTGGTCAACTCCTCGTCGCTGGGATTATGGTGGATGATATCGTTGAGGTACATTCCTTTGTAGACCAACTTGATATTCTGGAAATCAAGGACCTCAATGAGAATCAACTGCTGCTCGCCCTGGGAGTTAAACATGAGCCGGGTGCTTGACTCGGGCAAATTCACCAAAATAGGCGTTTGAGCCAAGTTTTTCTCCGAGTAAATGAAAGTGGACTTCTGGTTTGCCTCCCTAATTTTTTCATTGGTGGCGAAAAGCAGCTCTCCTAGAACAAACATGCCGCCCAAGCTCTTGTTGGGGAAGACCTCCACCGTAGACATTGTGAAACAGGGTTAGGCTGCCTTTTGGTTATCACTCGTCAGATCTGCGTTGTATTTAAAACGCTGCTTCGGGTTATACTTCTATCGATGGCTATGTCCAAGTTCAGGGATGTATAAGAAACCCGGGTTGTTTCAAAGTCGTGTCAGATTGTGTGCGTTATTGTTGGCGAAGTAGTAAATGTATGCATAGAGATAAGCTATCAGGAGGCACGTGCAGGAAAGGGATAAGCGTTCCTAGTGCGTGGGCCTTGTAGACTACGCGCAAGACAAATTATGACATTATTATTAATCTCAGTACCCGTGAGATATCCCTATTAATTGCTTTGTAGTTTAGATTTTGCTGTGTTCGCTGGAAACCTCCGGCGAGAAAGTCGCGCCGTTCTCAGCAACGCCGTTGGTTTCTGCTGGCTCGCCGCCCTCGTGTTTGGCAGCAGCTGCAGCCTCTCTCAACCTGACAATTTTTGGATCGTTCGATCTGATTGGCTCCAAGACGTATGGAGAAGACTTGGGGCCCAATCCGGTCTCGTCCTCCTCGTCGTAGTAAGCGTACTCGCCGATCTCGGCCAAGTCAACTCCCATCAATTCCTCGTCTTCGTGCAATCTCAATCTCAAGAAGGGCACCTTGTCCATGGCGAACAAGATGATGGCAGTGATAACAAAAGACCAAAGGCCAACGGAACAGGAGCCGGCCAATTGGTAGCCTAGTTGCTTGTAGTGGTGGTTCATCCAGCCTCCAGCGATCACAGTGCTTCCGTCGGTCTTGGCCACGTAGTCAGCAGCAAACAAACCAGTCAAGGCAGATCCAATAAATCCTCCAACTCCGTGTAAGGCAAAAACGTCCATACCATCGTCGATGTTCAAAATATTCTTCAAGTCCACGGCGAAGTTGCAGGCGATGGCAGGGACCACTCCGAACACAACTGCAGTGTAAACTGGAACAAAACCGGCTGCTGGAGTGATACCCACAAGACCAGCAATGGCTCCCATGCACAAGCCCACCGTGGACCATTTTCCTCCGGTTCTGAAGTAGTCGACAAACATCCAGGTCAAACCACCACAGGCAGCAGCAAGGTTTGTGTTGACACAGGCGTACCAGGATCTGATAGTGGCGTTACCGGTAGAGCCACCGTTGAAACCAAACCAACCGAACCACAAGAAGATGGTTCCGAAGACAATGGACGTCACAGAGTGAGGCTTGTACTTTGGCACCTTGCCCTTGGTGACAGGGTCGTGTCTCTTACCCAAGACGAGAGAGTAGGCCAAAGCTGCAAAGCCCGAGTTCTCGTGCACAGGACCTCCGCCGGCGAAATCCAAGGCACCCAAGTTGAAAAGCCAGCCGTTTCCACCCCAGGTCCAGTATGCAATTGGACAGTAGACAACGGTCAACCAAATGAAAAGAAAGACCATCATTGGGGCGAGTCTAGCTCTCTCGCACCCAGCACCAACCATCAAAATGGCGGTCACGGAAGCAAACATACCCTGGAAAAAACAGAAAAGAATGTCAGGCACACTGGTGACAACACCAGGGGCACCAAGGACGTTCATCAAGCAGAAGTTGTTCAAGTTACCCAAAAACTGAGACTCTCCAGTGTGGGAGAAAACGAGTGAGTATCCCCAGAAGAACCACTGGAACGATGTAAGACACGCGGCCATGATAGAAGCCCACAACAACGAGAGAGCATGCTTTTTTCTGCTGACACCGGAGTACAACAACCCAACGCCAGGAATCATGATCCACACGAGAGCGGCCGAGATACCGACCCAGGCCATGTTTGCGGCATCAAATTGCGTGTTCAAATCGACCTTAAGGGAGTCACCGCCGGTTCCGGTCTGCGTCAAACCAGAATCGGACATGTTGATATATGTTTAGAAAAGCTTATTGACCGAGATGCAAGCAGTAATCGTTGACAATATGGAGGTACTATTGGTTGGCACAAAGTGGGTGCTTTATATATTGCACCCAAAACACCAGCCCAGCTCATAGATAAGGATAAGTCGCTGTGATTGGACTTCGCTTGCGCAGATAAGCCGATATGAGCACAGGGAAAGGCGCACCAGGGACCAGATACGAGCGGGAATGAACCACTCTGAGCGGCGGATGCAGGCGTCCGGTACCCAAGACGCGAGATAAAGGGTGGCGAATGAGCAGCGAGAAAGATTACCCTAAAACACACGCTGCAGCACTACACCGATTTTTCTGGAGGGGACTAAGAGCTCTAACATCACAGCAATGTTTTCTGAGATGTGACATCCTGCTCAAAACTACACATTGTTTTGCAGCGCGTCGCTGTTCCATGCATTCAATCTCCGGGCCATTAATGCCCGCGAACAAAACACCTGCTATAGCCCGTCTCACTGTCCCCTCCAGCACAATATCTAACGCACCTTGAACAGAGTCAATGGTTTGATGAAATCCCGAGATAGGCCAGGACACCGTTAATTCTTGGCTCCGGTATATACATCAGCTCAAGGCGGCAGATAAAGGCCAACAGCTTATGTGCTGGTCATGTGAGAGTGATGAAGGCCGGAGCGGCGTGTGACGCACTTGATAGTCTGCATTAGACTCTGCGAGTCCAGCGAGACCAAAAAAATCTTACCCAAGCTATGGTTTATGAAGAGCGTTATTGGTGACTTTGGTTAGATGTCCACGATTCTTAGTAGCTTGATGAGCCTGGTCTATAGTAAAACGACAATTTGTGTTATGCAAAACGGAGATTAAGCTTATATCTTCAATAGACTTTTGCGCATGTTCTATACTTTATCGCCCCAGCCGCGAACCTGCGAAGACCTGATGCTGACCGACACCCGGTACACTAAGAAAATTAAGTGTACAATTTTTAGAGTTAAGTTTTATAAGGAGATGAAAATTACCGCGTACAACCCGAGTTCTTTGAAACCAATCTCTTGTGTTCTCATGGCCGGAGTCTTTGGCATTACACAGAAGTTTACTTGCTCTCAAGCATAGTCACCCATTTATGCTAGCAAGTTCCTTGCTATGGGAATTACAGGTGCCATTGTTCCAGAATTCATTGGCAGATAAACACCCAGCCATCAAAACTGACCAGTCCAAAGCTGAACACAAATCGATTGGCCATAGTAGTTCTGCATGATCTTATGACCCTGGCCCCAGACATCATTATTCAAATATGGGATTTTCTTCACATCATCAACCTTATCCAAACTGCTTATCTTTAGGTATGGAATCAATTTAGAAGTTCATGTGTGTAGAGTTGTGTAGAGTTCATGTGTAGAGTTCATATGTAGAGTTCATGTGTAGACATGTGTCCATGGTGTGAGTTCAGTGTAGAGTCATTGGGCGTATCATAACCGTGAATTCTTATCAATTTTACTGCTGAGTTCATTGGCTCTGAACCCAGTGTCATTGCAAAAGTGTTCCTGGGCCGCCTGCACCCAGCTCCTACCTCTGTTCCCGGTGGCTGCGCGGATCCGTTTAGTTCCGATTCCTCCACACTTGCTCATTTGACCGCGCACGCCCTTGACTAGTAGCCAATAAACAATTAAACTGGCATAAACATACTTGCTAGTGACCCACCACCGCCAGTTTATCTTCGCGTGCCACCTGCTCCAAATAAAACACTCGGGCTGCTGCTTTCATCTTTCATTCGTGTGGCATGTCTTCACCCGATTTTCCCACCGCCATCTTGACGTCCAAGTCGCCGGACGAGGTGGCTGACTACATTCCCCATGCCTTGCACTTGAGCTCCACTCTCATTGAGAAAAACTTGCTGGTGTGGTTTGCCAACTACATCAAGATGTTGGGCAAGTACAACGCCGATTTGAACTCGCTCATAACCAATGGACGCAACTTCTTCTCCGAGTCCCACGGGGAGTTCGGGTCCATCGACAAGATCTGGAACTGCGTGGCTTCTTCGGTCATGTCACAGATCCAGGTGAACGAGGCCTTGATCGAGACCATGAAGTCTGACATTTTGGGGCCTTTCCGCGCCGCCTTTAAGGACGACTACAAGTACTCGGAATTGCTAGTTAACTCTAACGAGCTTGCTGAAATGCAGGGCAACCTAAACGATAAAGATGGCGCTTATCGTTGGAACGTCCAGGCGCCAGCCATACTTTCAAACTTCGAAAATTTCAAGAGGTTTGAGAAGGAGTTGCTCTTCAATGCGTTCATCACCTACTTGAACACCGTCAACACGAAAACCTCGAGTTTGGTTGACAAGAACGAGAACGCCATGAATTTCATCTTGAAGGAGTACCAAATCGAACAGGAAATGCTGAAATATAGGGACCATTTCATCAACACCAAGAGCCCCCCACGCCGTAATAAAGCTGTGTCGGAGCACTCCGCTCTGGCTCAGCACAAGAGTCCCACTGCTAACAAATCCTCCAGAGCTTCTATGGTGTCGTCCAACTCCCCCACAGGGCCCACTTCAACCAAAGATAAGAGAAATTCCAAATTGAGACTGAAGGTGGGGTCGATTTTCGGCCGTAAAAAGAAAAATTCCTCTTTGAACCAAGCGGAAACCATCCCAGAGACTGATTCCGTGTCTTCAATGCCTTCGAGGCAGGGGACATTCGTCTCCCGTTCCAATAGAAACTCCCTATATAATGCGCCCTCTGGAACTGGGTCGTCCAAGCCCAAGAACAGAAACGATTCTACGTTATCTATAAACCAGACTGCAAACAATTCCCCGGAAAAGGCCACTCCTCAAACCCCTGACCAGCACAGGGACTCTAACTTGAATGAAAAGAATTCTATTGAAGGTCCTTCTAGTGGTTTGGGCTTGGGTGTCGCAACAAGTGCTGCACTTGCAAAGGACACTGTCTTTGACAGTCCAAAGAAAGAAGCGCAAATATCGGCTCCGCTGTTCACAAACTCCGTCAATGCAGAGCCCTTGAAGCCCTCAACTCCCACCGCAGCCCAACAGAAGCCCTCCAAGTCTCACGCTTTTGCGAATACTACCGAAAGTGACCCAAATTTCGTCAAGTACTCCTCCTCTGATGACGAGAGTGATGTTCCTTTGGATTCCAACGGAAAACGCTTATCCTTGCTCAACGCTCATGAATTAGGACAGCCACCAAGAGTGGACACCGAGTCAGACTCGAGATCCAGAAACACTTCTTCAGGAAAGTACAGCTTTGAAGTTGGTGACGAGGCAAAATCTATCTCCACACCTCAGCACACACCAGTTGCTACTCAGGCACCCAAACTCCCATCTCCTGTTCAGCTGAACAACGAAGAAGCTGCTCTGCAATCGACTGCCACCGTCCCTGTTATTGCTGGTACTGGTGCTACTTCGAGCAGGGCTCCCCCACCACCTCCATCGAGAAAGGTGCATTCATCTGGTATAGATTCCAGGAGAGATTCGTTGTATTCCAGAGAACCTACACAAACACAGGGTTTCAGAGATCAAATTCCTCACCTTCAATCTGCAGACAGGATGTCGTTAGTGAGCCAGACCACCGGTAACTCGCTCTTCAAGAGAGACTACTTCCAACACTTCAACACATCTACGTCGCAGATCAAGGAAGGTTTGAATACCTCGATTGCGGAGATTGTCAACGCTTCTTTCATTAATGGAGAGGTTGCCAAATCACAAGTTCTAGGCGAAATTGCTTTCAATTTGAACTCGGCAGACGCCCCTGAGCTACTTCCAGTGCAAATCCCAACCAAGTTTGCAAGGTACTTGTTGAATGAGCAATTAATGACAAAGGGTGAAGGAAACTCATACTTGTTGAAGAGCGCAGCAATAAATGGCAGGACCGTGGGAGGTATCAAATATCAGATTGACTCAAAAGTCATGCCAGTGCTAGTCAAGCAGATTTGGAAATTTGAAGAACATCAGGCAAGTCTTATTATCAAGATTGCATTGAACCCAGAATTCAGTTCTTCGATCAAGCTAGAAAACTTTGTTGTTTCTGCAGCTTTGGACACTTCAGTTAGGTCTACTTCAGCCATGTCTAAACCAGAGGGAGCTTTCAACAAAGATACCAACAGAATCATGTGGAAGTACACCAAGCCCTTGGAGCTTGACTTGGCCAATCCCGAGACTAAGTTGATTGCCAGAATCATGACTGACGGCCAAGCTAAAGAGTCCACTTCGGGCTCAAAACTCCGGTTCATCATAGGTGACGGCGTCAAGCCTTACGTTCAAATCTTGGACTCGCAAAACCAGCCAATCCCTAGTATCACCAGTTTAGGTAGCGGCAACTACAGCTCCTTCTCTTAAATGGGGCGTAATCTCTTAAAGATCTTCTAGAAGTCCCTTCTTCTCAGTGTAACTAATAAGACATCCATTTCGATTTATTTCGTGAAAGTTCCTTATCTAAAGTATCCATGACTATCAAAGTAGTTTGGAATGCTTAATGTCCTTCTTCAACCGGTACACCACAACAATCAATGCAGTGATTCCAATGGCCAAGGGAATTAAAACCCACTTGACAATAACGCCGAAAAACTCCGAGCTCTGGGACTTGGAGGACATGCCTTGATTCTGAATCTCCTTGTTGTTTTTCATAAGCAGCTCCACCTTAGTGACGAGTTGGCTGGTCTCAGAGTGATGCTGAATTACCTCGTCCATCATTCTTTTGTTGCTGATGCGAGAATCCTCGGTGAGCTCCTTGTAGTGAGAACCCAACAAGGATTCAAAGCTGCTGTATTTGGCTTTCAAGTCTTCAATCAACTGCAATTGTGAGGCTTGGTTTTGTTGCACTGTCTGCAATGTAGCTAATAGCTCAGGAAGTTTGTGTAACAATGAATAGATATCCTCGACCTTTCGGTCTAAAGCCTTGAAGTGGGGCTCATAGTCAATAGCATTTTGTGAGTGGGTATTAACAAGGTTGCCATTGTTGGAGATTTCCCGCTGCATTTTCGACATCCTCTCCATAAGACTTTGTGGTTCTGAATTACCGGTTGGTTTTGCCTGTGTTTGCGTGACGGTGACCACCTTGACTCCACCAGCCTCAACAACTCCGTGGTCGTCAATGGCATCAGAAGTTAGGCCCTCCACGACATCTAATTTTAAGATTTCCCAATATTCTTGGGACTTTTGGTCGACCGACGCGGAAACACCAAACGTCAAGTCTCTATTCAATTGAGCAAATGACACGGCATCGGTCTTGAAACACAAGTTGTTGTCGACTTGAACCTTAAGCCATTTTTTGGAGGCCGAGTAGGACACACGGAGCGTGAATGGCACCATGGAGTCCAAGTAGTTGAGATTGCACCCACCAAGGGCGTCTTCCGCCGAGTTGCGGATTTCTTTGGATTTGTCGTTGGCAAAGATCTTGAGGCCTCGGTTATCCTTGTTATTGATCAAAAACTGCAAGCCGTCGAAAGATCTGGGGCCTCCAAAATTCAGCACGTCGCTTGGGATATCAGAGTCAAGCAACCAGAACGATAAGCCGTTGGAGTCGTAGTAGGAATGGTCATCCACGTCCACTTGCTCGGAGTTCCTGAACACCAAGTCAATGGTCCATTCGCCTTTGGAATTTGCCAAGGGCAGCCTTGACCATAAGGATCCGTGGCCTCTTTTGACCGTGAACCGTCCGGACTCGAGATCCAAGTTATCTCTAAGATCCCACTTGTCCAAGAAGTCCTTTCTGCTCTCTACTTTCAACAAATTTGGCAAGGACTGGCGCAAGTTCGGGTGAGCGTTATCATTGCGCACTATGCGGGCTTCTGGGATAATGGCAAGCACTGGCGCAGCAAGGGCAAAGATGCTTGAAGCCTTCATAGTGGTTGGAAGATGATGCGTTGGAGGTGTGCAGCCGCGATTCTTTCGCAATAGTTGGCCTCATCTACACCCGTACATTCTACCTGACAAAGTGGGCAACTCCGCATGGGAAACGGCATTTGGCATGCTTAGTGTGGGGCGCATCCGACGTAGGCCAGAAAACGTTAAATAAGCTTGTTCCCCGTTCCGTGACTTCCTAAATTCATTGTGTACTGCACATAGTCGAGACTTAGTTCCCCGATGCGATTTCATCGCCTAGTTTCTTGCGTTGACTAGTAGAACAGATCACCAAGAGTTCCAATACCCCGGGCAAGAAGGTATCTTCACCTTTGTATGTGGCTTTTCAAGGGGGTCGGTTAAGCCTGGTTTTACTTTACAATGTTTCTCAATTGCACTGTATGTAGTATATTCTCACTAATTTCTTAGTATATTTTTAGTATCTTCTCGAGTCTCACGCTTTTTTCACACCTCATGCGAATTCCTCACTGTATAACTCAATGTCTCCAAGGTGAGCATAAACTTCTGGCTGCCCCCGCACGTAAATATTCCCTTAACATTCACAATCTTCATGACTTTATAACGTTTTCCTGACAATGTTTTTGCGGACTTCCCATGTGCCACCGATCTCAAGCTTTGTATTGCCAATGTAAGGTACTGTGCCTGCGCGGCCGTGAGCCTCAAATTCGACAGTAGGAATCTGCCCCTCCCCCCTCGCTAGCACAATGGCCTTCTTTTGAGACAAGGCCAGTCTGATTTCGTCCGAGAAGTACTGCTCGTCGTTCAAGTAAATACAAAAGAACTCTTTGGAGACCGAGTGGACCACGCATAGGCCAATGAAGTGCGGGTCCATCAGGATAAAGTCCGACCCGTTGAGGTACTTTCCCTGGAGTTTTGGCTGGAGGTTCTCTGAAAATGAGAAAATCCCCATCACCGTGGCCTCCGAGAGGAACTGCATCTCCGAAAATTTCATGGTCACGTCCGTGTCGAAATTGAGCACGCTGATGGCAGTCACATGATGTGCCGGAAGCTTGCTCGGAGACCTATCGATGAGGAAGTGCTCGAAGTCAAACCCATCGCCTCGTTGATGTAGGTACAAAAGAGTGTTTCTGATTCGGAGCTCTTGTTTGGTCGTGACGGCTCCTTTTCTCACCCCACTCACCACTTTTGTTTGGGGGCTTTTGAAAGCCGCAAGCATCTCAGCCTCGGAGTGCTCCACTTCGAACGCTTGCGGCTGGAAGCCCAGGAGCTCCGTGGCGTTTTCGTGTTTGCAGTAGACGAGTGTTTTTGGCTGTAGGTAGCTGTGGATGCTGCCCAAGACCTCTTTCCCCAAACCCTTAACCCACGACGGGTACTTCACTATGAGCGGGAACCCTAGCGGTTGGATGTACTCCTTATAATGCCGGATGAGTCTCTTGCACTGGGTGATGTAGAAATCTGGCATCTCGTAGCAGTGGGAATACCCATAATAGCAGTCTTTCTCCAAATGGCCAAGTTCAGCCCGGTGGATTAGATGAAAAGATCCAAAAAGTGGTTCGCAGTGTACCCTTAGTGAAAGCGAGTACGGGAGTCCTATATTGGAGCCGCTGGGGTCGAGGTCAAGGTACGCCACTGCCTCATGTTTGTTGAGGAGAAGACAATTGACAAGAGCCTTTGCAAAGGTCTGTTTCCCACTATTGGCCACTCCAAAGACTGCCACCGACTCTATGGAGTTGCAGATCTGGTTTAAAGCTTGTGTCATGTCGTTGGGGATAAGAATCGAGGGGTTTTTGTTTGAATCCGACGGCAGTATCGCTTTGAATGTGTAATTACCATACCGTTGGTGAAGACCCATGAGTTGAGCGCTGAACATAAACGCCTCAGATAAGCCGTTGTTTTCGTTGCCTATCTCAATCAACATGTCGTAGTCAGCTAGCACGTCACGGTACTTTCCGCTCTTGGGATCCTCTTCTCCTGCGCTGTCTGGCACTGAAATCGTGGGGATAGACTCTATGTTGTCTGAGGAGATGGTAAAAGTCTCTCCCTCGGGTATGAGATGAATGCTATTTATAAGGCACTGCCCACGGAGAAGAGTCAATTTATAGCACCCTTCGATGAGCAAGTGCTCTGGGTAGTTCAAGCCCACGATGATGGAGTCCGGGGTGTGAATTGCATTATTGGTGGTCAAGTGAACATTTGAGTGGAACACATTGCTCCTCCGGAGATCTCCAGGCTCTGGGAAACAAAAGGCCCTCTCCACCTTTTTTCCAAAGGCGGAAAATGCACTCATTTCTGGAGCTAATACGCCAAGAGCTTATTAAAGAGTCCGCGATGCTGTTCTGGGGTTATATGCCGGCACCACCTTAGTTCCGTATGTTTTGGGTAAGATCCGGCTCCACAGAATCCAAGCTGGTACATCTCTTAATATCTGGGCTTTTCTATCTTGTCTATATAGTTGGTTATTTAGGCAGAAATGATTTTGTGCAACGCCTTGGCGCCCTTGACCACACTCTCGTCGGTGTATCTGCGCCCAGTCAATTGCAATGAGATCGGTGCACCGACAAAGTCCTTGGCGTCTGTGTACAACGAGTATTCGTACTTTTCAATATCGTTTCTGAAATCCACATCTTTTTTGGCAGCATCGAGTTTTTCGTCCACATAGAGGCCACTGGGGAACACGACGTTGGGGAAGTCAAGAATGTTCCATAAGCACGTGTAGCCCCAGTACTTGGAGGTCTCGGGCTTTGCTGCCACGGAGACGTACACTGGGGAGAGAATGAAGTCTATGTTTTCGTCGTTGAGCTGCTTCATGTAGTCTGCTCTGCCCTTTTCTCTGACGTAGTTGATCTGCTGGGTTTCGAGTCCCGTGAGTCCTTTATCTCCATTTCCAGCACTAAAGTAGGTCTTGGTCAATTCCAAAAGAGGTTCTCCCGCAACTTTGAGCTGTTTCTTTTGCGAGTAGTTTCCGTCCGCAGTGTATCCCTTGTAACAAGCAGCCACAATCTCTTTCACGGCAATGTTTTTCCACTCGACAACCGTCACGCCGGCATTCTTCAATTTCTCAGCGGCTTCCTTCAAAGCACGAGTCACTGGAGGTGTGGGTCTAACGAACCCATCATCGTAAACAATGGCCACTTTCAAGGACTCGGGCTTGAGTTCCTCTGCGGTCCTCCAAGGGATTGGCAACACCTCTGGATCTTCCTTCCAAGGCTCCCTATCGAGGGTGGCCTTCATGAACAAATCAATGTCATCGGCGTTTCTGGCAAGAGGGCCCAACACAGCAACCGTAGTTTCCTGGATCTGTTCCACCACTCCACAAGAAGTCCTCATGCGAGAGATTCTCTTTTGGGAAGGACGCATGCCCCACACTCCACAGTGTCCTGCAGGGCATCTGATGGAACCACCAATATCACTTCCCAACCCGAAAACACTACCCTTCATTGCAGCGAGGGCACCCTCTCCGGAAGATGATCCACCAGGGGTTAAGGACGTGTTCCAAGGGTTTCTAGTCTTGCCGGTGATGTTGTTGTTGGAGCAGATGTGCATCAAGCACTGGGGCTCGGATGTTCTGATGTAGAACACTGCACCCTGGGCAGCGAGGTCCTCAAGGGTTTTGGCACTCTGTGGCGACACTTTGTCCACCCGCGACACAACGCCAGCATGCGTCACCTTTCCTTTGTAGTTGTAGTGCTCCTTCAAGGACAATGGTAAACCGTGCAAAGGACCCACGGTTTTCTTGTGTTTCGCATAGTAGGCATCTAACTCCTCGGCGCGCTTCAAGCCTTCATCAATAAAAAGCTCCATGGCGCAGTTTGTCAATTGATGTGCGATAGTAGCACGCTTGGCGTAGGCCTGGAACACCTTAACGGAAGAAAGCTCGCCGGCTGCAATCAATTGCGCGAGTTTTACGCCCGGCATTTCAGTGATGTACTTCTCCTCTTCGGTGACAAACTTCTCGCCAAACTCCACTGCATTGATGCCCTTGTCCAAACTTTCTTGCAGAGGCAATTGGTCGTCCGGGATCTTGTACGGGTCTTTCACGCCGGCGGCGAGCTTGGCTCTGTATGCGTCGAGTTTGGCGGACCAGCCAGCAAATGTCTCGGCATTGTGGACGTCGTCTGTAAAGGATGAGAAGAGCATGGTTTAAATATATGGGATATGGCGGCGACTGGACTCGAGGCGAGCCATGGTGTATTTAAGGGTGCTATCTTCGGCCGCGGTTCTGAATCGGGCATGTCGCACCGGAAGATAACGTACCTTATCGTTATCTCTGTAGAATGTAGCATCACCTGCACACCTCCGCGAGGTTCCAGGGAATGCCAGCGAGAGCTGAGTGTCATAGAAGTACCTATGAGCTGTTTCATAGAAGTACCTATGTTTATGGATGTTTCCACACGTGACCTAGCAATACTTGCATTGACACCGTATTGTTTTTGATGTTTTCACCTGCATCAGGTGTTGGTTTCGTAAGAGACCTGTGAAGACCATCGCAGTCTCCGATGCACAGAACCTGTATTGAGAGACGTCTCAGTGGGGCATGAAATTCGAAATTAGACGCTGCACCAATGCTTATCTCAATTGGAAGAAAACGATTCGTGTCCCCAGTTAGCACCACTGCACCGTGTGCCTCTGTTGCAGTGACCATTATTGTATTCAGCCACGCTTGCATGGAGGGCCCAACTTGAGACAGTCATCACAAGCATGACTTGAAAAGTAAAAGTAGAGCAAACTCGTGCTAAAAATTATGCCCTGTGAATTCCAGAGTCGAATACTATAAATAGAAGAATCCAGGCTTCGGTCTTGTGTGCCACGTATGTGCTTTTAGCTTTACACTGGGCATACCAATCCTTGCTTGCGCATACTGTAATCCAAAAATGCTTGGTGCTGTTGCTCAATTGGGCTCATAAATCAGGAATGCACTGCACTATTCAAAAATGTTAGGCTGCTTGTTATTGCCGTCCACGTGCTGCGCTAGCAATCTGCCTCAGCCAAGCTTTTGCGGCTGGTCTTCCCAGTATGCTACTGTTCATACAAGTCCCTGGTGACACACCAATCACTTCATAGTTGTACAAGGCTCTGTTTCTGGCAAAAATCATACTCTTCAGCGTGCAGGTGTCCCAACGGAAAGGCCACTCCTGTAGCATGTGGCAATCCGATAAATTACCGCATTAGGCAGGATGTTAGGCGTGATGCGCGCCAGTTCCTGTTGCGTAGGGCAGTGTATTTTGCACCCACTATAACAACAACAATAGCCGCAGACAATTTCGCCCGTTGCAATTCCTGGCGCCTGGATTGGTATAAAATGTGGTTTATTTCCAAGCACTCTTTGGGCCATAACTCTCAACGATAATGTCTGCTACTATGATCGTGGTAATGTGCGTGATTGCCGTCTTGGCCGTGCAAATCCGTAACATCGTGCTCCCTCCTCTGAACTTCCCCAAAAACATCCCCACCATTCCGTTTTACGTGACGTTTGTCCCGATTTTCAAAGAAACAGACCAGTTGGAAATCTTCAACAAGTACTACCGAAAAAAATTGGAGAAGTATGGCGCAGTGAAGATGTACTTTGGGTCGAGGTGGAACGTGCTAGTCACCAAGCCGGAGTATGTGGCACAGATGTTCAAGCAAAATGAGGTGTTTGAGAAGAGTGGAAACTTTGAGAAAATCCCCCAGTCGGTCATGTCACAGTACCTAGGCGATAACATCATCTCTGCAGGTAACGCGAATTGGAGAAAGTACCGAAGACTCATTACTGATAGTATCAAGTTCCCGGACTTGACTCCGCTTGAGGGCAATCTCAAGGTGTTGCTCAAAAACTTGGATGAGCTGTTGTCAGTGTCAAAATATGTTGCCATTCCTGATATTATCCAGAGATTCTCCTTGGCCAATATTGGCGACTGTGTCATTGGGTGCAACTTGAAAGATACGCCCTATGGAGCTACAGTTCACGACCGGGTGAAGTACCTCAAAATGCAAATCTTCCGGCCTGCCTTTATGAACTTTCCCTCGTTAGATCACATTCCATTCCCCAGCAGGCAGGCTGCCCGCGAAGAGGTGAAGGTCTTCAAGAATACACTCATTAATGAGATCTTATTGGAGAGAAACGAAAGCAACGCCAGTCGGTTGGGCTCCAAATTGGCCGAGGGCTACGAAAACGGGGACATCACCAAGGAGCAGTTTATGGACAACTCCATCATTGCTTTAATTGCAGGACACGAAAACCCCCAGATTCTCATGACTTCCATCCTCTACATGCTTGCCAAGCATAAAGACGTGCAAAAGAGACTCCGCGAGGAGTTGAGCCGCTGCGAAGAGAAGGATAAGGAAAACATGCCTTATTTGCTTGGTGTGGTGTACGAGACTCTTCGTATGTACCCACCATTGGGGCTTCTTGTCAACCGAATCACTAGAGAGGAGACCCGATTGGGAAACGATATTGTGATTCCCAAAAATGTGTATGTTGGCCTCAACAGCTTGTTTATTCAACGCGACTCCAATGTATGGGAAGATCCAGATGAGTTTCTTCCCGAAAGATGGGGGACTGAGGAGAAAGAGATCAATGCCTACTACACCTTATGCAAGAGCAGATGTCATATCACTGCCTTTCACGGCCGGAACCGCGCATGTCTCGGGGAGAAGTTTGCGCTCCACCAAACTAAGCTCACGGTGATCCGCATAGTGGAAAAGTACGACTTTGGCTTGGACCCCAACTGGAAGGAGCGCCTCACGCCCATGGGGCCGGTGTGGCCGGTGCAGTTGACTTTGCGCATGAATAAAATCGGTACATCTACAAAACAGGTGCACGTATAAAATAGGTGCATTAATAAAATTTTAGGCGCATGCGTGACATAAAGGTGCAAAGTAGTACAGGATTAGCAACGGGTGCAAAAAAAGCGGTGCTTTAAAAGGACTGGTTTTCGCTGTCCGAATGTTTTAGACCAAACAATGGATAAGGCAGTTGAAAATGAGACAACCGGGGAACTCCCCGAAGTGTATTCCGCTTTTGGCATGCGCCGCATATTGATTATACCTGTGGTGACGCTCTGTGGATTTTTGGGCCCGTTGGCTGGAAACATTTACATCCCGCTCATTGAGTCGTTCCAGGTTTCCTTTTCCAGCTCAAAGCAGGCTATCAACGGGACAGTGTCGGTGTTTATGTTTGTGCTTGCCTTCTTTCCTCTTCTCCTCTCCATTTTGTCCGACCGCTTTGGCCGCAGACCGGTGCTTGTGATTTCTGGGGCTATCTACACTACGACCAACATCTTATTAGCAGTTCTTCCAGCAAACATCGTCAGCTTATACGTTCTTCGGGTCTTCCAGGCCATTGGAGCTTCAAACGTGGCGGTTGGAATTGGGGCTATAGCAGATATCTCGGAACCTCGCGACCGAGCCCGGTTTATCTCGTACTTCATGGCCGGACCGCAATTGGGTCCCATCTTGGGTCCTATGTTGGGCATAGCCGGTGCAGTTGCGAGCTGGAGAATCTGCTTTGTGATTCTTGCGGTTTTGGGTTGTACCAGTCTTCTCCTGGTGGTGTTTCTTTTGCCGGAAACTCTTCGCTACCTTGTCGGTAACGGCGGACAAGTTCCCAACCGGATTTTTGTGAAGCCCACGTTATTTCAGAAGAAGATAGTCAACTCAAGGAAGTACCCAAAGCCAGCAAAGCCTCACCTTTGCCTCTACTTGCGGTTATGCTTGAACCTCCCAGTGTTGTTCTGCTCTGTGAGTGGAGCTTTGGCCTTTTCGTGCTTCTATGCCGCTTCTGTGACCTACGCTTCTGCCTTGAGTTCTGAGTACTCTTACAACGGCATTCAAATCTGCTTGGCTTACTTGGCTCCAGGATGTGCTTTGATTGGCGGGTCCATGGTCTTCGGCACAATCTCTGACAAGATCCGAAAGAACTACGATCAAGATGTTGGGCCGGAAAAACGCTTCATTATACAAGTTGTCTGCCTCTTTCCGTTCTTTGTGTCGTTGGTCCTTTTTGGTTTGGTTGCTGAGAGACAATTTCACGTGAGTTGCTTGATGATCTCATCGTTCATTTTGTCCTTCTCTCTCTCCGGAGTGTTGATTACAAACACCACCTACTTGTCTGAATTGACCAGGTTGCAGCTGGCCTCGTATGTCGCCTTTGGAAACATGTTGAGAAACATTGGCGCTGCAGGTTTCACTGCCTTCATTGCACCTTTGGTGCTGAAAATCGGCTATTTCTATGCTTTCTTGGCCATCTCCATGAGTTGCGTGATAAGTTTGGTGCTCTCTCTCTTGGTGATGTTGAAAGGATCTTCGTGGCGGGACGACTCCAAGTCTTCTCCGCCAAGATCCTCCATGTCTTCCGAAAGTGAAGTAACTTCATCCAAGAGTGAGGAGTGAATGAGGCTATCGGACAAAGGCGACAAGTCTATAATAAAGTATGTATGTCAATAAACTAATGGTCAAACCTGAAGTTCAACCTCTTGTTGCCTTCATCCGTGGTTGTCAAGATGTATGTCTCCTGCTCCTCCGGCGTCATCTTGTTCCATATCTCATCTCTCCTCTTATTCTTGGTGACGTAGTAGTACTTGGTCAAGAGAAGAAGAGGAATGCCCACGAGGTTCACGAGAAAGAGATTCCTGTTACCTCTATGGTAGTGAGGCTTGTCATCATCTCTGTAGATATTATTGGCGGCGATGCTACCGAGCTGAACAAAGACATTGTAAACAGCCGAGCAGATGGACCGGCTTCGGATGGAGTTGGCATTTCTGGACACCCAGCCAACACAGATGGCGTGGATGTATGGAGCAGCCAAAACCATGGAGACCAAGAACCACGTAGGCCATGCCTCCACCATACTTCCCTTCCACCATCTGATGCAGGCCAAGAATGGCATGGTGAATAATGGCAAAGCCAAAGACACCAAAGACCTTTCGTTGACTCGCTCAGAGAACCACGTGATGAAAAGTAAAATCACGACGTGGATCACATACTGAGGGATATTCAAGAGGTTCACGTTGAACGTGGAGAATCCTAACTGCTTCATGGTCAACGTCATGTAAGGCTGGATGGTGCTCATGGGAATGTAGACGATGAAGCCGATGATGTATATGGGCCACAAATCGTAGTCCATTAAGGACTTGAAAATCATTCTTGGTGAAAGGCCTTGTCTGTTGTTCATATCTCCCTTGGAAGGGTCGTCTCTCAAGACTCTGTTGACCACGATCTTCTCCTCCCTTTCGGTGAACCAGCCGTTGGGGTGTAATTTGTTCTTAGTCTGGACTGCAGAGGGCACCATGGCATAGAAGCCCCAGATTCCAATGCAAAACGAAACGAGACCTTCAATCAAGAAAAGCCACCTCCATCCGGCGAGGCCGTGGATGCCCCGCATCCGCAAAATACCGAAAGCAAGAAGAGAGGTGAGGATCTGTGTGACGGAAAGTGAAGTCCAGAAAAAGGAGAGCCTGACGGGAAGCTCGTTGGCTTTGTAAAAGTACGAGAGCCACAACACCAAGTCCGCAATGAACCCACCTTCCAAAGCACCTATCAACACTCTCGTGATGAGAAAACCAGTCTTATTCTTCATGGCTGATTGACAAGTAGCTACAACACTCCAAGATATCATCTGGATGGGAATAAAGAGATCGGGGCCGATGGCCTTGGAAAGAAGCTGAGATGGGATCTCAGCCACCAAAAATGCAACGAGAAAAAGCGTGTTGCCAAGGTTGTAGTCATCAGTGGTCATTCCCAAATCGTCTAGTAAATTGTCCGCCACAGCCTGGGACAAGTTTCCTCTATCAATTTGCAAGCCAAAGAATAAAATACACGCGGTGAGTGCCACTCTCCAGTCCAACTTGCGGATGATCTTCTTTTCCTCCTCTTCAGACCATTCCAATTCGGGGTCAAATGCCGAACGACACTCGTACCCACAATCCTCATAGACTTTGGTGTAGTATTCCACGGTGGCCGGATCCAGGAATGGGTTTTTTGACGAAGTAAGACTCTCGTTGTCAGAGTTGGCTAGCGTGGTCTCGTTCACGTTGACATTGTTTTTGTCTTTGTCTAATAAGTGATCGCCCTCTCTGGGGCTGGCCGTGACTCCCAAATAGCCCATGATCAATGTACTGTAATTAAAATTGGTTGGAGTTAATTAACATATTCCCCGGCATCTGGACACTTAAGTATGAAATACTACGAGCTCATCGCCTATGCTGTAGGCGGGTGCAAGATTGTGCCATATGCCCTACACATTTCTCACTGTGGATGAAATATCGCCCCTTACATAAGAGGCGCATATGGTCAGCTTCTGTATTCAGGTCTATCGGCTTGAAGTGCTGCCAGAATGGGGATCAGTAGGTGAACTGGACGGAATTGCGTGATGGCTCTGGTCTCTTAGACTGTGGATGTCGAGCCACACTGCGCGCTATACACAGGAACCGACATCCTATATTGGTGTGCCTAAATCTTGTAAGCTTCAAATATCGAAATTAGAATTATGGTGTTCATGTGAGTTATTGCCGATCTAAACATCCACGACCACGATTTAAAATCACTCTGCAATTGAGGGCTGGCTTATCTTTGTCCCTGTGCTCGGTGGGTGTGGCACACGACACCCGAAATTGCGAATGATTGCAAGATCAACTGCACGGTTGAGAAACTGCACGTGGCAGCACTCCACAATTCCGTTTTAGTTTCAGATCTCACCACGTAGGCTGTGGATGAAAACGGCATAAAGGCGTTTGAAATCCGTTCTTGGGCCCGGGGTCTTGGTCTTTTATATTCAGCAAAGCGGGGTCGGGGCACTGGTAGGAGGGGAATACGCACCGACGCCACTGTTTATAATTACTCCTATTGCAATGCCGTTCATTATATCATGGTGAGGTATATACGCCAATTACCAGCACAATCTTTCAATTCACGAAAAATAAGGTGAAATATAAGGTTAAAATAACAGGAATAAACTATATGGTTTGCTTGACTTGGCAGCATATTTCAGGCACCTTGCAGTTTCTGGTAGGTGCGAAGCTCTATTGGAAACATTGCTTGTAGTTGATCATGTTGAATCTGAATTTCACGTCACCGTCGTGAGTTCTCTTCCAGGCCTTGGCCAAATTCTCCTCGCTCATGTCAAGACACTCTACCCAAGGCTTGATGTTGTGTTCAGCTGCAAACTCCAACATGTATTGGATCTCATCGACGGATCCAATCAAAGAGCCGGACACAGAAAGGTTCTTGAAAAGCAAGGGTCCTGGAACAATGTTGAGGTTCTCGCCTGCAGGTGGACCGGTGATGAATCTCATCTGGCCTCTAGCAACAATCATGTTCAAGGTCTTTTCGAAAGAAGAGCCGGAGAAAGATGAACTGGTGTTGAGAAGCACATCAAGAGTATCGACCCACTTGGCGTCGAAGTCTGGGTCGTCAGTGGCGGCGTAGTGGTCTGCTCCCAACTCGTAGGCCAACTTCTCCTTGCTGTTGTTTCTGGAAATGGCAGTGACTTCAGCGCCGAGGGCTTTGGCAAAGAGAACGGCCATGTGACCAATACCACCAAGTCCCGAAATACCCACGCGGGTGCCCTTGCCGACCTTGGCTGCCAAAAGTGGCGCAAATCCAGTGATACCTCCGCAAAGAAGAGGTGCCGCGTACTTGGTCTCCAAGGATTCTGGAAGCTTGAATGCAAACTTAGAGTTGAGTCTGATGTGCGATGCATTTCCTCCAATGGCCTTTTCCCCGGTCTCTGGGTAAATGGCTGCGTATGTAGGCACGACTTTCTTGCAGTTGTTCTCGAACTTGTTCTTGCAGGGTTGGCAAGTTTCGTCACAGTCGACCTGAGCACCAACACCAACGCGGTCTCCCAATTTCAATCCTTTTTTGGCTTTGGGGCCAATCTTGACGATAGTACCCACGATTTCGTGGCCAACTGCAAGAGGCGTGTAGGGGACGGGCCACCCGCCCGACACTTGGTGGATGTCAGAGCCACAAATGGCACAAGCATCGATTTCGACGTCAATGTCGTAGTCCCTGAATTGTTTTGGGGTGAACTCGAATCTTTCGGGCTTTTCCCAGTTGTTGAAGCCCGTGAGGCCGATGCCTTGGAAAGTTTCTGGATACATGGTTGCTTTGAGTGTTTATTTGATGAAACAAATTGACCAGCTAGGTCTGTTTGGAGCTCTTATAAAGGGGGTCGGAGATAGGATAACTCCGTCAGCATGAATGTAGCGGAGATCTAGGCTTGCTAGTATCGTGCTCTTGGTGTGCCTTGAACATGTGTTTCGGAGATCGCGCGTTCTATGGCAAAATGCCTCGCGGAGATTACCCTTTTCGGGAATGCAGGGTCCCGGACATTACCCAATGGAGATTGCGCGGACATAATCATATTCCAGAACGGCGCCGCAAAAACATCAGTACCTCAGGCCAACTACGCTGTAAGTTTATGTGGTGGTATGCGACATCTTGATGTTTACTCCCCCAGTTGCTGTGTTGATTGCTATTAAATAAGGAGACTCTATTACCTTTAACATGGTAAAGAATTCAAGCCTATTCACCACGTGGTGTGCCAATATTAGCACGTACGCCGATAATTACCTAAATTAGTAATGAAGGCCCAAGCCGAAAGTATAGCAGCGCGCATGTACTGCGCTTCCTCGGTCCTTGGTTTTTAGCATCGAGATGTCGCGCAGGAGAAACACTTTCTACGCACCACACCTCCACTTAGTCATGTGATCAAATTATCCCGGTTCCACTTATGAGGTCAATCTACTGAACAAAAACTTGAAATCGAATATGATTACTTGAATCCAGTGTCGTGAGCTATATGATGAAACAGGTTTTATAATGCCAAAGGCAAAAGCGGTACAAGAGCCATAAGTGCGGCGACAGTATGCCTGTGACCTCTACCCTCATTGAGGATAATTGGAGGAGGACTTGATGCAGCTATAGTTCCTGTAGAGATCTGCTGTGACTCTGTGGAGGAGTGCTGTTGGCTGATCGTAGGATTATGTCCATAGGAGCTCGAAAGTATGTGTGTAGGTCTGGAGTCATCATTAGAACTATCATTAGACTCACTGTTTCCAGAATTGCCAGTCAGATCAGTTGAAGAAGGCTTGTTAGCCGAAAAGGGCTTGTGAGTCGGAGATGAATGCTTGACATTTTGGGTGGATCTTTGATCTGACGAAATACGCTGTGTGTTGCTCACGCTTGGTCTTCGTCTGGAAGTACCCTGTGTAGGTATTACTCCTGTTGGTTCACTTGTTTCTGGAGCATTTGGTGCGTTACCCGATGCACCAGAGGCATTTGATCCTCTGGACGTATTATTGTTTCCTCTGGACCCTGAAGACTTTGAAGTTTCCGGAACTTCAGGAGTATTAGAAATGTTTGCTCCACTTGTTGAATCTTCTGAAGTGGTCGTAGCTCTCAGTATGTTAGAACTTCCTAAGACAGTAGAAGTCTTTGTAGAACTCAGTGTACTTGATGTGCTTGATTCAAGAACTGACCGTTGTGTATCAGAACGGGTTCTCACACTCAGCTCTTGACTAGAAGTTATCAAATCTTGCGAGTTAAACAGACTAGACGGCCTTTCTGTGGAATGAATATGAGACGAGTTCCAACCGCCACTGTAGTGTGTCTTGGATGACGCCAATGACCCAACATCTGACTTTGTTAGTTCCATCGAAGACAGTGCAGGGACAGCTGTAGATGATGAAATTGCTGACGATGTCACTGTAGATGATTTCACTGTAGATGATGTCACTGTAGATGATGTCACTGTTGATGATGTCACTGTTGATGATGTCACTGTAGATGATGAAATTGCTGACGATGTCACTGTTGATGATGTCACTGTAGATGATTTCACTGTAGATGATGTTACTGTAGATGATGTCACTGTAGATGATTTCACTGTAGATGATTTCACTGTTGATGATTTCACTGTAGATGATTTCACTGTTGATGATGTCACTGTTGATGATGTCACTGTTGATGATGAAATTGCTGACGATGTCACTGTTGATGATGTCACTGTTGATGATGTCACTGTAGATGATTTCACTGTTGATGATGTCACTGTAGATGATGAAATTGCTGACGATGTTACTGTAGACGATGTCACTGTAGATGATGTCACTGTTGATGATGTCACTGTAGATGATTTCACTGTAGATGATTTCACTGTTGATGATTTCACTGTAGATGATTTCACTGTTGATGATGTCACTGTTGATGATGTCACTGTTGATGATGAAATTGCTGACGATGTCACTGTTGATGATGTCACTGTTGATGATGTCACTGTAGATGTCACTATGGATGATGCGTCAGATGAAGACGTGGAATCAATCGATGATGATGGCTCGGTTGAAGAAAGTTCAGTGATAGAGAAGTAAGACTCAACGTTAGATGATGTGGCTTCAACAAAAGACGATTCTGTTATTGGAGGGAGATCTGATGATATGTCGAAATTCGATGACAGCGGAGTCGGAATCTCAACAACAACAGTGTTATTCTCTCCTGAGCCTCCGGTGATAGTGTAAGAAGTAGTAGCCTCTCCGGTCCAGTAAGTAGTGATGGTCACAGTCGGAGTGGGAACTGCTATAACAACTGTGTCGGTTGAAACACCAGTCCCAGTAGTCGTCGTAGCATATGAGCCTCCCCAAGTCGAAGTAATAGTGGTTGTCTCCTTAGGAATTTGCACAATCACCGTGTTAGACTGACCAGGAGACCCAGTAGCCGTTGTCGTGGAGACGAAGGATTCGGTCCAGACAGTTGTGATAGTTACGGTTGGAGTAGGAACATTGACGACAACAGTGTCGACTGAAACACCAGTTCCGGTTGTTGTAGTAGCGTAGGAACTACCCCAAGTATTGGTCACCGTTGTAGCAGGTTTTGGAATTTGAACAATCACCGTGTTTGATTCACCTGGACAGCCAGTCGCGGTCGTAGAAGTAACATAAGACCCTGTCCATAAACTTGTGATGGTTGTTGTTGGCGTGGGGACTTGAACAACCACGGTATTTGTAGTCAGCCCGGTATCTGTAGTGGTTCCAGTGAAAGACAGTCCCCAAGTCTGAGTGACTGTTGTTGTGAATTTGGGAACTTCAACAATGACAGTATTCATCAGTGAACCTGTCGCTGTTGTCGTAGAAGTCATGGAGTTGTCCCAGTACGTTGTAATAGTAGTCGAGCAGATAACTTTAGGGTACTGCACTTGGTAGATTCGGGAACCCAAGTCCGCTGGCTTCAGAGTAGATGGAGTTGTGAAAAAAGCCACAAGTTTCGTCTGCCTTCTCCAATTGAAGGCTGTGATCCGTACAGGGTAGTATGAACCTGCCTTCAAAGGGAAAGTTTTAGTAGAGGATGCAACCGGGACCTCTCCACTTTTGGGGGGCATTCGGTTAATACTGACTTCTTTGGTAACACTGTAACTTGCATTGTTGCAGCAGTAATCAGTAGACGAACCTAAACTGAAGATACCACCGTCATCAAACTGAAAGGTGAAGGTATATTCTCCGCTCTCAGTTGCGTAGAAGAAGCCTGTAGCAACCATGGTGAAGTTCGTCACAGTAATAGGCATATTATAAATTAGGCCGCGAATAACCGAAGTGTAAGGCGTGGTGTTGCTAAAGTCGATTTGGAACTGGGCAGTTGTCACGCCAGTGACAGACCCGTAGTAGCCAAAGGCTTTGTAGCCACCATCGAAGAAAGTGGGATCCTCCCAGGGTGCTTGACTGAGGACTGGCAATTTCCAAAAGTCGACGTTTAAACCAGACAGTCTTCTAACTGCCGCAATCGGGTTTGCACAAGAAACACCGTCATGAGCGAACACTTTCACTAGAGTCGTAGCTAGAATTAACCCGCCGATAAGTTGCATTGGATGGATTTAATCGACTGGAGCACACTGGCTTGCTGGAGGGGGCATATTTAAGTACTTCAAGCTTTGGCACGATGGAGTTCAACGCTCTCCGAATGCACAGCGGCAGAGGTCCCAGCGTTGAGATGTATATATACCCGCCATGCATATTTTGTGGAACCGAAACCATGTACTTGCGAGATCAGCCTTTGAATAGCAGGCTAAGGCCGCGAAGTCTATCATTATTGTATTAATGGGACAGGTCACCACATCAAAGGCCGGTTTTTCTCTACTTGGAGCGTTGTTGGGGGCTTATTCAGTAGTCAGGTTTGTACTCGAGAAGCGGCAAGATCTCGGCCAACACACACCTCGGATATGCATACTATGGCTGCCTAGAAAGGGCTTGCTTCAACGGCCTCCTTCCCGTGGAATCAGGCTCGTTTCCCAGTAAGTGACAAGATCTTGAATTGGGTCGGGGATTCTCACATTTACCTCTGAGAGCACTTGTGATTTAGATTTCCCTCTATCAAATTCGCAAAACTTGTATGCAGAGAGCGCTGACAAGCATTGCAGAACGTTGATGGGTGCTGTAGAGGGTTTAAGGGTGCTGCAGAGAGTTGAAGAGTGCTGCAAGGACCGGGTCTTTTGGAGTGCACATGATGTTCTGCTTCGCCACCCCAGACAAATATGGAGTAGATGCATACGAAAAACCGGGTTCGTTTCAATGCAGAAAATCAGCATGAGTGACTTTCACGGACGGATGAACCCTCTGGTTCGAGATCTTGGAGCATCATGCTAAAAACGCCTTCTTACTTCTTCAGTGGTGGATTCTGTGTATCGAGGAAGATGGTCACGGCAAAGAACATCACTAATCTGGCGGGGGTTTGGCGAGCCTCGTATTTCGCGAGAGTCGCCCAATACGAGGCGTCTGACTGTGTAGAATCATCTGCATGTCTGTAAAAACATATTTCACGAAAAAGACCCCTTACTAAATGCGAAATACGATTCGATGAACAGCACAATGCATATGACTCCTGCCTAGTGTCGTACATTTCGCCTCTTGGTAAAGGAGTGTTCTGTAGAGCCACATCTGGTGCATGAAAAGACCGCACGTTGAAAGATACACTAAATATCAACAGTGCTTCCGGTGTTTACATCTGGTACTGGAATGTACACTGAGAGTGGTGACCACAAAAAACAAGCACTCACCCTTTGCATCTTTAAACACCCTTTTTTCCTGTGTTTCCTCTTGTCTACGAAGTGCTCTCGGGTGAGTTTTTGGGCGTTAATTAGCTATCGCCTCATGCAGAGAAAATGGTGGCATGACGCGGACAGTATGCATGACGCCAAAAAGAAATACTCACAGGCCTACCACATTTATTACGGGGGATCCATTGTTACGGCTCAATGAAACAGTTAAGGATGCAAGTCTTGTGGACATAGACTAGTTCCATGCTGCTCATGACCTTGTCTTACATCGAAGAAGCTCCAGTAGAAGTTTTTCCGCGAACACTAGTGGGACTGGATTGGGTTTTCTGAGTTTGGCGTGCGTTTTCTGCCGTTCGGGTGTGTTTCACTGAGAAGGTTTTGAAAATATGTTCAAACTGGAATATGTTCAAACTGGAATATGTTCAAACTGGAAAATGTTCAAACTGCATATACCTGTTGCTGAGACCAAAATCTGCTGACCGGTACCTAATGGCATTTCGGGGATGTGCGGTCTCACTTATCGAAGTGCGATGCTGGTTTCCGTGCGTGAGTTTTATGCACTCTTCTAAATTTGGACATACAATGGATGTAATTCCTTCCCAACTAAATCCATACTAGCATCAATGCTTACCACGTTCCCGTGAGTGAAGCTGGTGTGATCCCGATGCCTGATTTTTGGCAGGTTTTTTTGGCTCGATTAAGAAGCGTGGAGAAGTTGCGCACTACAGCAAGCTTTCGCACCCATGGTCTAGCCTGTGGTAATAGTTACGAAACGGAATTCTGGATTGACAGTTTCTTTGGAATTCACTGTAAAGTCTCCCACATATGCTGAGTATCCGAAGCACTCCCCAATTCTTTTCTGATTTTCACCCAGAATAGCACGAGCCATGCTCTACAGAAAGCGTTATGGTGTCTTCTCTGGGCGATTTGCGTCGCCGCTGAATTTGCACCAAGTATTAAAACGTAAAAAATGTGGATTTCTTGGTGTTATTCGACAATAAAAACATCATTATCATGGGTGAGACCCTTATGTCCCATGATAGCGGCCTCTCATGGGGCTCGATTCCCGATTTCGAAGGATTCACTGTGTAGGAAATCCACATAAACCCAATCGAAGAAATATCCTTTGCATTTATGGAAGGCCACGACCATTTTTACTCTACAGACCTGGGCGAAACTTGGACGAAATTTTCGATCCACTCGCCAGACAAGAAACCACTTGATGATTGGGACTATGTCGAAGTGCTGTTCAATCGTTCTTCTAAGGGTGTGATTTTCCAGTTTCATAAATACAGGGGCTCTTCTCAAGCATAGATTTTCTTCCTGGAAGAGGGGCTCAAAACATTCAAAGCTTTGCGAGGCGGATTTTCCACGTGTGTGTTTCCCTGGGATTCTCCGTATTTCGATGAGTCGGTGGACCCCAAGACCATTTTCTGTTACAAGGAAGAAACCTCTTTGTTCGGGTATCGAACAAAGATTTCGCTTCACCGAAGTGTGGATTTTTGACGAAACGGACATCATCGAGGACTTCTCTGGGCTGGAGACCAAAACCACAGTCGAAGTTCGGATGAGTTCAGCGTATGATAGAAGCAATTCCTTGTCGCAGACTGATTGGAGCGTTTGGCGGGTTGACCTCCGCACAATTCTGCCATCTTCTGAATCTGGCTCGAATCTGTCCCATATTGATACCGCTGGGCTCCAATTGTCTCAGTTCTCGGGAGCTGTTTTCGGGATTCTCCGCAAATCAAAAGCGGCTGAGTCCATCTACTATGCATCTGAACACGGCCCTCAAACATGCCAGAAATGTCGACAAAGAGTGAATACATATCCTATGATCATGGCCAGACATGGAACAAGACGAAAGTTCTCAACGATTCAGATTGTCAGCTCCAATCGGGATGTGGTTTTTCCCACTTTCTAAAAACGCCGAATATTCTTGTTGCTAATGGTTTAAAAGGGAAGCATAGGGATATTTCAGGCCGAGGAATCAACCCCAACGATCTCGGTGGTGACTATGTTTCTCGTGATGGAGGTGGATCATGGACTTTTTCTCTCAAGGGTTTGCACACGACAGAATACCTTGACCAGGGAAATATCCTTATGGCTTACCAGACCATCAAAGACGAAGACGGGTATCGTAAGATCAAGGAGTTCAAATCATTGGACCAACTGCTTACATGGACGAATGTGAAATTGGATGACACCATTGCAATTTCCATTTCACTAAAGTGCCAAACGCATCCGATTTGAAGCTTTTTCTTATAGGGAAAACGGATTCTGGTCACGTGTTCAGTGTGATTGACTTTGAAAACGCTTTCGAAGGGAAAACTTGTTCAGAAAAGACCTTGAGCTCGTACAAGTTACTAGAGGCTCAGCAAAAGGCTCAGATGAGTACTGCTACAACGGCCACAACTTGTTTACCCGAAGAAAACGGGATGCCCATTGCCTTATGACGCACCCACAAGAGGCCATATTGAACCAAGGGCCTTGCGAGTGTTCAGCTCTTGACTACGAGCGTTCACCTTACTTCGAGCTCTCTCCTGAGAACATATGTGTATCCAGTGCGTTCAAAATTACAGAGTTGTGCAAGGCTCCAGACCAAACTATCATCAGAGTGCTGCTGCATTGAAAAAACCAGGCAACCAGTGTGTTTGGAATAGTAGCAAGGCCCCGGGATTTTTGTGAGCTCATCAACCGTGAGCCAAATCTTGACAATTCCAGATTCATCTCGAAACTCTGGAGTAAGATGAAATACTCGCTCGTTGGAGCCTTTTTTCATTATTCCCATGCACGTGAGTCGTTGCCACAACAAAAACTTTCATCACTGAATCATTTAACTGGATCTAGTGTGCGGTTATTATGAGCTATTGCTTTCTATTAGGCAAGCCACCCTATGGTTGTGCAGGAATGGGTGTTGTTGAGAAATCAAAAGGATAAACAGATACCGCAATCTGCACTATATGCACACCCTCTTGCTTTTGATTTACCCTCAGTATGGAAGGCCTTTCAAAGTATAAAAAGGACAAGAGTTATCCCTGGTCTAAATGAGTTGAATCAATAAGAACTCCCTTTGGGAAACAGACATAATTATGCCTCCAAGACCAGATCCACATCAAGTACGACCCGTGTAGCATCAATCAGAGATGGGTCACCTGGAGAATGAGAACTCCACCGAGAAATATTCATTTAGGCCATGAGATCGGTATCACAAGGTATTACTATGAAATCTAAAAATACTCCTTGGTCAACATATGGTAAGCCCAGTGTCTGTAAAGTTCACTGCGAACAGGAAAAAATATACAGGTGTAGAACGTGTTGAGCGAGTCGGTTACAGCAGTGCCCGTTTCTTCCCGAAAGGCAGACATTGTTATCTTTGCCGCTCTTCTTTACATACGTAGCCTGTAATAATCGAGTGACTGGGACGCTCAAGTAGTTCTGAAGACCTCGGAGGTAGCGGTGGTTTACAGTGTAGTGAGCCAGTGTTGAGTATTCCACTACTCACTCGAGATCTCTTCCTTCAATTTATCCTTCGACATAAGTATTCAACCTATTCTTCAACTCCATGTCATGGGCACTGTCACATGAAGCCTTGAGACGTGATCTCAAGTCATTCTTGAAAATGCAACAGATTCCAAAAATAGTTGCTGAATACCGCTGACGCCCCGGAAGAATATCAGGGTAATGAACACGCCACGTTTGCTATTGTGAGGAAAATGACACCGCGAGAATTCTCAAGTGTTCGCCCGCATGCGCGCCATGCGAAGGTCGCACGGCATGAGATCAGTGAGTATTCAGAACATGATGTTGCTATTTTGGTGGGTCAACTCCACTTTCTGGAGATGTGGGATGACTTCTTCGCAGTGATCTGGTAGAGTGGCTTTGATACTTCAGAGTTGCCTGGAAAGACAGAGGGATATGGCAACCTCCGATGCCACACAAGCTTGCGATGTACAAGACCCAGGTGATTTACCCAAGGATGTCAAGCTTAAGGTCCCTTGGGTTACAGTCTCGCTTGGCTGGAGGCTTGGCACTTTTTCATGCAAGAATATGCGGGGCTTCATGATCGTTTTCTGTCATCAATTGCGTCATCGCGCGTCGGTGTATGCAATGAGATGCTATTTTTATGCGTTCAGTGGTATTTTTAGATGGCTGCAAAAGTATATAAACCAGGCCATCTACTATCCAGTTGAAACCATCAAACACAAGCATTCAAGCTCCAACACAAGCATTAAAACTAAAAAAACAGTTACTTCATCGACAACAATGCAATACCTCCCATTTTTGAGCATTCTCGCCGTGGCACTTGCCGCCCAATCCATCAGTCCCGTTCTCATTAGATCTGGCTCTGAGTACCAGTACGCTCTGTTGGGTGCCGACGGCAACAACGTGGTTCCCAACGGAAAGCCAGCATTGAAGTTGGTATTGAATGACGATGGATCTTTGGTTGACACTCAGTCTGACAAATATGTCAACATCGGATCAGACGGATATGTTACCTTGTCGGATGAGGCACAGAAGGGATACTCCATCAAGGACAACTATTTGGCACACGACCTGAACAGCGGATTCGGGGTCCAGAACAACAGAATCGCGTTTGACAAAAGTGACTCTGGTTTCTTGGGCGTTGCTGTGAGAATCATGGACACCAAACAGACCGACAATGTCGAGCCAAAGGGAAAGGCCGAGCCTGCCAAGACTACCGAAACCCCCAAACCAACAACCGCCGCTGCTCCAAAGACCGAGGCCACTCAAGCTGCAGAGACCAAGGATGGCAAGTTCGGACTTGTTGCTATTCACTCCGGGTCCAATGTGCAGAACGCCCCAATCAAGAAAGTGGAGAGCCACCCCCACGTTTTTTCGGTGGGTGGCGTCGAAGGTGAGGACTTGCAGTTGACTTTTGGCAAAGATAAGACCACGTTGTTTGACCAAAACGGCAGAGGCATCAATTTGGACCAGAACACCGGTGAGTTGGGAGACGTTGCTCCTTTCGGCCGTCAACCAGCCACCACCGGATTCTCCATCAAAGACGGACACTTGGCCTACAATGGCAACACTGCATGGAACGCATGTCCTTCTGGAGGCAACAAGTTTTCTTTGTCCAACAAAGACTGCACTGGTGGAACCTCCATCGAATTGAGGATTGTCTAAAAGACTAGACTACCTATATTGAATTATGAAGTAATGAATAGCGTTTAAGAATTGCAACTGCACAGAATGTATTAGCAGAAATCGGGTGTCCTCTGGTGCTCTGTACAGGCGGTGCTGTGTCGTGCCAATAGAGTTTCCATACATTGGTGCATGCGAAGTATGCACTTTCAGCAAAATTTACTCCTAGTTTCGTAAGCATACGACGTAGGGGTATTATCATTCAAACCTATAGCCCTCTTTGACCCTCTAATCTTACTGCACCTTACCTCATATCTACTGCACTTGCTCGACACAATGCTATAACTACAATACAAGCTCCCATTATGGACAATATTCATTTACCAGTCTTTCCAGTTTATCACAGATCGGTCAGAGTAGGTGACAAGAAACTTCAATCAAGGAAAGAAATGTCCACATATTGAAAAGGCATTGGATTGCTAAAACAAGATAGAAAACCTTCGATAAATACCAGTCATATTCTCATGGTCCATAGCTGTATCAATGGCACTTCAGCGACAGGTAACGGGGCACTGCTGGAGAAAATCATAGAAGAGAACTTAATTTGGGTTCTGGTATTGCTTGAATCCAGAATACGTATTCTAGGAAAAACAGAATCTTCCTCCAGCTTTTCAGCGGAGTCGCTGTCTCTTCCATATTCACCTCTGGTAAGTAGTTTAGATTCGCTCTTGTTCGCTTCCCAAATTTTCCCGTTTCCTCTCAATTCTTCTTGTCTTCCTCAGGAGTTTCCGATACGGGTAATCCAAATTTTTCAAGATTATACTCATTAGCCACCGAGGCAATGTCATGGACTTCTTTTCCATCGGGATATTGGATCTTTGTTTTCAAACCGCTGGATTGGCGCCAGCTGAATACAACTATATCCACAAAGTAGTATAGCCCTTCTACCATATCCAAGGACGCAGTCTTTGCATTGCGGTCCAAACTGCCTCCTCCTCCACGAGGGCCCATGACTGTAAGTATGAAATTTTCCTTCATCAATTTGTCCTTGTTACAAGGTTTGAAATCCCGGATTTCTAAGGATGCTCCGTTATCAGCACTAATCGTAAATTTATGCTTGCCGGTCTGGGTAGCCTTCATCATGCTTCTCAATTTGATCGTGAAGTTGGTGGTGGTGATCGGATAACCATAAATTTGGTCTGTGACCGCGACGTCGGCTGCAACGTTGTTGACCACTGAGAAATCAGACTTTTCCACATTTCTGGCTGCACCAAGAGAACCGAACTTTTCGTAGCCATTAGACATGAAGTCATTATCCCATCCCAGATAATCATTCAAGGGGTACTCGTAGAAATGGGCAATAAAACCTTTCCTCAACACATTAAGACGGCAAAGAGAGCCATCTTTTCCATCCAATTCGTCGCTATACCCACCTCTGACGCGTGAATCCTTAGAAGCAGATTTCTCTTCATGTTCTTTTCCAGTAGAAACATAAGAAGATTGATATTCATTTTTCTGGTCTCCTTGTTCATTTGCTATGCAATTTCCTTTACTTGCGGCTTGCAATTCTTCAGAATTCTTAGCATTCCAGTCTCCATTTTCGACATGTGAATTTTCAGTACTCTTAGCATTCCAGTTACCATTAGCTTCATTTGAATTTTCAGAACTCTTGGCCTCCCAGTCTCCATTTTCGACATGTGAATTTTCAGAACTCTTAGCATTCCAGTTACCATTTGCTGCATTTAAATTTCCAGAACTTTTCCACTCACCTTTTTCGACGTGTGAATTTTCAGAACTCTTAACATTCCAGTTACCATTTGCTGCATTTGAATTTTCAGAACTCTTGGCCTCCCAGTCTCCATTTTCGACATGTGAATTTTCGGAACTCTTAACATTCCAGTCCCCATTTGCTGCATTGGAAACCTCGAAATTCTCAGCCTTCCAGTCTCCATTTTTGACATGTGAATTTTCAGAGCTCTTAACATTCCAGTTACCATTTGCGGCTTTAGAATCTTCTGAATTCTTGGCCTTCCAGTCTCCATTTTCGACACGTGAATTTTCAGAACTCTTAACATTCCAGTCCCCATTTGCTGCATTGGAAACCTCGAAATTCTCGGCCTTCCAGTCCCCATTTGCTGCATTGGAAACCTCGAAATTCTCGGCCTTCCAGTCTCCATTTTCGACATGTGAATTTTCAGAACTCTTAGCATTCCAGTTACCATTTGCGGCTTTAGAATCTTCTGAACTCTTGGCCTTCCAGTCACCTTTTTCGACATGTGAATTTTCAGAACTCTTAGCATTCCAGTTACCATTAGCTTCATTTGAATTTTCAGAACTCTTAACATTCCAGTCTCCATTTTCAACATATGAATTTTCAGAACTCTTAACATTCCAGTCCCCATTTGCTGCATTTGAATTTCCAGAACTTTTCCAGTCACCTTTTTCGACATGCGATTTTTCAGAACTCTTAGCATTCCAGTTACCATTTGCGGCTTTAGAATCTTCTGAACTCTTGGCATTCCAGTCTCCATTTTCGACACGTGAATTTTCAGAACTCTTAGCATTCCAGTTACCATTAGCTTCATTTGAATTTCCAGAACTCTTGGCCTCCCAGTCACCGTTTTCGGAATCTGATTTTTCAGAATATTTAATCTTTAATTCATGAATTCCAGCACCATCCCCTTCGGATACTTTCGGACACTCCCGATTTTTGAATTCCAACTGGCAAATCGCTTTGGCGATGTCATAGAGTTTCCTTCCATCCGGGAATTGGATCTCAGTTTTCAAACCCGCGTGTTGGCGCCAGTTGAAAACAACAATTTTCACGGGGTAGTAGGTTCCCGCCTCCAAATCGAAGGAAGCTGTCACCTTATTGCGGTCAACATTGCTTCCACCTCCACGAGGACCACGAGTGCTGATATCGAAGTTACCAGTGACACACCCCGAAGCATCATTGCAGCAAGTTTGTCCCGAACCGAACTGTAAGGAAGCTCCGTTATCGCCATTAACCGTAAAAATATGCTTGCCCGACTGGGTGGCCCTGTAAAAGCCGCTCAATTTCATGGAAAAGTTGGTGGAAGTTATCGGAAAGCCATAGATTTCGCTCTTGACGACGGTATGGGAGCCAACGTGGTTCGCCACAGAGAAATCGGATTCCCGAACACCATCAACCAGGTCAACACAGCCAAACTTTTGGTAGCCATCGAGAAAGAAATTCTCATCCCATCCCAGGGTGTCGCTCACGGGATAATGGAAAAAATCAACCCGAAATCCTCTCAGAGTAATCGTGTCTGGAGTGCAGCCCTTTTTGGCGGCCAAGCACAGCGCCAAAAGCGCCATGAAAGTAAATGAGCGATGCATTTGTTAATGAAGGAAGGAAAAAGTAGCAAGACATCAGCCCTTTAAATATTCAGGCCATGCTTGTTGGTCCTGTACCCTGTTCACCGGCAAGTTCCTTTCGCCGCCAAATTTAGCTTTTCGGCGAGAAGCGTTTTGCCCAGGATGCGCTTAAGGATTTCGCTGCTTAACAATACACGAGTGCGGGTTGTTGAGACAAACGATGCGAATGATACTTCACCCGAATTATAGGCAGGTCTGCACACAGTATAGTAGCTGTCTTATGCTCTGATTGCATGACTCCAGGGAGGAAGTGTCTCAAGCAAATAACAGCAAAATATGATCCGCTAGTCCCAAAGTGGGGAGCTTTTGCCTCAATATGGAGAATACACTGAGGGCCCGCTCAACACGCGACACACCAGGCACTATTTGGGAAGTCCACCTGAGGTGCTGGCGTTAATCTTGAAACCGGATGTCTTACTTTTCACAATAGCCAGGCGTGTAGGGAGGCCAGAATAAGCTATCTCGGTTGGTTTCGTGGTGCACATTGTGCAAAGGTAGTGGAGCGATGTTAGGATGGAAGCGAAGTACGTAATTGAATATTGGTGATTCTGAAGTTTACTTCTGGAGCGAAGTCTATTGCATGTACTTTTGGCGGCCATGGAGCGGTGCGAGACAGAGATTGGGCCTAGGTACTGATGACAAAAGAACCATAAAGAGATGTAATGATTGAATCTCAACAACGCGAGCTAAGGTTTCTTCATGGTCGAACGCAGTTTCACTGGTTTAGACTTCAAGTGTTTCAGATTTGTTTCAGATCATTCCGTGATGCGGTGTGATTTATAGTTGAAAAACCTAATAGCGAAACTGTTTATCCGGTGTGTATAGAAAGCTCCATGTGCGGAATATAATACAGGTTTTCTCTTTATTATTGTGAGGACCTGCATAGGCCGGAGCGAAGGAGACGCATAACCAGGGTCAAGCTTCACACTGGCCTCAAGTCAGGATATACCTATTAATAGTTAATGTTCACGGAGGCTGAGTGGTGTATTCTTCATGGTTAAATGGCTGGGCGGTGGTGCAAGGCCGTTAACGAGACGTGCACCCTGCTAGAACGACCAGAAGTTTAATTATGTGAGTAGTGACTCCAATCCTCTTCGAAAGGGCATTGCTAATCAGAATACACCAATCACGATGCCTAAGGATAAGGTCGAGTGGCAAGTATTGGCAGCTCCGGTGAATACTTCACTGCCACACCTATAGCATCTGTGACCTGCTTCATGATATGCATACGTTTATGGTACGCATATTAGCTTCATGTCTCACTAAGCGCACAAGCGATGCTTTTCCGCCGCGGCTGAATGGTCGAAGGAAGAACGCCTCGAAGCTCACCAAGATTGTCTTCGATACCCGACCCGTCAGCCGGACTGTTTGCAAATATTAGCATGTGTACACGCGACTTGAGACTCAATCCTATACTTCAAACGATGCCATGAAATCCATTGGCGATATAGACCCATTAATTGAGGTCCCCTTAGTTGTTGTATAGTGGACCACGTGCTCTGGTATCCACAGTGTAGCAGTCTACTTTCCGAGCCAGCTATTTTCTGCTTCTTAACTTTTCTGCTTCTTAACTTTTCTGCTTCTTAACTTTTCTGCTTCTTACCTTTCTCTGCTTCTTAACTTTTCTGGATGGAAAGTTAAATGTCGCAGAGGAAACCTTGTTTTCGCACGTCAAACACTCGGCAACCCAGTCAGAAAACGTCGCACTTAGGCCGTTAATGCGCATATAAAACCGTTGTCCCAACGATGGTGCTGGCTGCAGCTGCATATGATTGCCATAATCTCTTGTTGTATAGATGTGATTAGTGTAGGCAAGGCCCAAGCCAAAATCAAGAAAATATGCGCTTAAATTTTGGCTTGAGCCATTCGACCATTCGAATGGGATGTCTCGTCCCAGCGCCCATGGCCGTGATCGCGGGCCAAGTGATCGGTACTTGGTGATGGTTCACTAGTATGCGAGAAGACACGGCGAGAACATGAGATTTGGCGGAATCAGGCTTTGACGGAATAATCTTGCGAAACGAGATTTTGACGGAACGAGATTTTGACAATGACATTTTGACGGATTGGGATTTTGACGGGATGAGATGCTGGCAAAGTTAGATGTGATTGTGGCATTAGTCCACATTTCTGTGTACATGATCAACTCCCAGCAGGTTAGGGCTTCAATGCCTTAAAGTCTTTGGCCCCAAGTGTAAAGTGTGCAGAAAGGGTGTATGATCAGGGCATGTTCACGGGATCCCATACTTATTTTTTCAAAAACAAGGCCTTCCTACCCGAAAAGTTGCGGTGGTTAAGAGATAGTTCAATGTGCGATTAGTTCATTAAGTTTGAGATGCTTCTGGCCTTCCTATAAATTCGCTGCGGGTCCACTTTCCGTGAGCCTCCCATGTCAAATCATCTCAAACCATGAAAACGACTGGGTCCTTGCCTTTCATGTTACCACTATTACGTGGGCAGACTTTTCCGACCATTAAATTCTCCGTTGAATTCGATCACGCCTAAGGGCCGCCTGGCAATGTGTGGGCTTGCTGGCAATGCGACGACGACGTTCTTTCTTACAGACCATCGTCACCGTGCCCGTCGAGTACATTATACAAGGCAGCCACGTTGTCACTTAAGATATACTACGGGGATTGTGGGGCTTTCCACCGTATACTTGTTTTTGGCTCGAAATAATGTTGTGCCCGTGCAATGGATCTCCCAAATGCGAGGTGCTTTTAATCGGGCGCAAGCCAAACCAGAGAGCTCGTTCTGCTGATAGCTCGTTTTGCTGATAGCTCATTCTGCTGATAGCTCATTCTGCTGATAACTCATTTTGCTGATAACTCATTTTACTGATAGCTCATTTTGCTGATAACTCATTTTGCTGATAGCTCATTTTGCTCCTACTCTTGTTTAGGTACCAAACCCTTCGTTTCTACACAATACTACTGGTTCGGTCGGCAAAGATGTGCCTGCACCTGAGGGAGAGTGGGTTTATGTACTCGAGAAAAAGACATCTGTGGCGGCATTATTGTACCTCACTCACCAGCACCAATATTCTAGAAATATCTCTTTGTTAACGCCGGTTTAAGAATGGGTTCTATATTGGGCTCGCCTCTTGTTGAAGCCTCATGACATATTATTACCTTGGTAGACCCTCAACTTCAGTGAAAAATTACGCAATAAAACCTTTAATTCTTTTTGGTCGCGGTAGGTGATTTCTAATCCAGGATAGTCAGGATAGCAGGGCAGAGCGGAGGTCAACTCACTAACGTCCGAGTATTCCTAAGATCCAGGATCCTGTCTAGGTAAGATATACTTCCAAGAGTGAAGACAATGGTTTAAATGCAAATAAAAAAACCATCAAGCACATCATTTCACATTTACCAAACTCCTGTATTTCTTCATTTCGGGTTGGGGAGTAATATCTTGTCATGTCTACGCTTTAATGCATTCATGTGATTGTATACCGAACTGCGAGGACCTGTCCATCTCGTGTCTCCCATGTTGCTTCACGTTACTTTATGTTCAAGTATGCAGGAACAGCAATATCACATGACTCCAACAACCGCTTTAAGAGTGTCGTTGTCTGTAGTCATATCAAATATGTCCTATTCTTTGTACTATACTAAGGGTTCCATCACTCTTGATCTGTTCCGATGCTCTCATAAGAGTGACGAAGTCACTCTTAAATAGAGTTCAAATTAAGCTGTGTAATTCAGACGAGAGTCCAAATTCTTGGCAACATAGCCACCTCTATTATTAGACAGAAACTGCTTTACAGTGTTTTTCAAAACCATTCAAACCAGCGCGGCAAAACGATTCAAACCGCACTAGCCAAATTAAACAAACCAATAATTCAAAAAGTTTCGTACCCCTTCGCACAGTCTTTCAAACCAAATGGCGTAATGTTTCACACCAACTTTCATTAGAATTCAATATTCTGAAATCTTAAATCTGGAGGATTGCCTCATATGTACTACATTTGGGAGTCTTGCAGTACCAATCAAGGGTCAAAACGGACGGAACTGAACTGATTTCCTTGTTATCCTGTATACAAAGTATTGGTTTGTTTAATTTTGCTAGTGTGGTTCGAAACATTTTGTCTTCTTGGTTCGAACCATTTTGTCGCGCTGGTTTGAACCATTTTGTCGCGCTGGTTCGATTAGTTTTGAAAAACACTGTACCGCGGTACAGCTTCCGAGTAACCATGGATGTTAGCTTCTTTACACTTAGGGTATGGGAGGGATCCAACCTTATCGTAGGGCATTGGTAATCACAGAGCCGGTATTAGAGGAATACATAACATAATACGACTGTAGGTACCTATCTTGACCCGGGACAGGAAGTACGGAAGTTGTTAGAGTTTAACTGCACTACCTCACCAGAACATGCAAAAGTAGAACATTTCGCACTACACACTGCATCTTGCCGTATGCGCTAGTAGAATATGGTAACTCACTCTTCGTATGAGCCTTCTGTTTAGACCAGTGCACGGCAGTACATTGGTACAATCTTTAATTTTTCCTAATCGCATATGGAATTTGGAAATAAGAAATAACTCAGAGCATGTTGAACAATGCCATAGATGAAGACCATTGGTTCAAACGGATATGTGGCAGGACACGCTCGGGTTCATACTGGCTACAACCAGATCCCCCATAGGTATTGCATCTATGCAGATTATTCAAGCCTACGCTGTGCGACCATATAGGGGAGCTCCAGCCACCGCGTTTCGGACTACCCACCTTTGAGCAGCTCTAGATCCTCTCCTTGAGCGATCAACAATAAATCAACATGACTTAAGTACCAAGCTCACCCGAGAATCTAACATTTACTAGATCAATATAAAACTTCTTGGCTGCTCTAAGAACACCGCTCCGTCGCCTGAACATCTACTTATCAGAGTGCACTCACTCTCCATCATCATCTTCGACATGGATCTTTAAAATCTTCATAATGGTGTTGATTCTTTACACGTGGGATCTAATATGCGGTCTCCATCGTGTAATTCCCATCCGGAGGTGGATGTAAGGCTTTGAGTAGATGTGCACGCTGTGGCAAAGGCCTGAGACAGCATCTGATCCAAAGACCTAAGCACCAGGTATCTGTAGTAAGGTTTAACTTCAGTATCTTGAAGTTCAACCCTTTCAACTTTCAACAGTATGCAGCGCAGACCCAAATGAATCACCAATGTATGCCCTTTGGCATATAAATGTAAAACATTGATAATCAATCACTCTCTTCAGTATATCTGCGCCATCACTTTTACAGACAAAACCATGATTGTATTGTAGTACCACAAGTTGTGATTATGCTCATGAAATTGATTCAAGCAGGCGCGCCTATTGAGAGGTTGATTAAGTATTGCCCATGAGGTCCATATTCAATTGATTGGGAGCTGGAAGGAAATAAGACTTTGAAAATCTGATGAAGTGGTTTCAAAAAAGCATTTTGCAAAACCGCATTCGAATTGGACTTGATTCTGATTTATTGCAATGTAATTAAGAAATTGTGTATTTACAATTTTGCCAAATCCTGACTAAAAGTGCGAAACACCGTCTACCGAGTAAACCCAACACAATCCTACATCCAGGAATTACGAATAGAAAATTATTAAAAAAATAGTGCACTCAATTTTGAACACCTAGCAATTGACTGCTTTTCATACACTTGAATGTATGAAGTCATCCTAACAACAGGACACGGTGTGATGAAAAGTAGTGTTGAGAAACATCAAGGGAGTGAAACGTTCTGTGCACTCCAAAGAGAAAGGTGCGCGTTCACCATAAACGTTTCGGTGGAACGGCAAGGAAACACGGTCTTATAGGTGCTCAGCTGAAGTGGTCTTCACATGTTTTCTTCGCTTGCTTCTGTATTTGTATTATACTAGAATGCACTAAACAAGTGACTGGGCTTCATCCTCCTTTGAAAGAGTGGGTAAAACGATTCCCACCGGACCGTTGTTTTTAGTATCCTTGCATGACGACTATCCAATGGTTGTTTGATTCTAGAGATCAGCCCATATGCTCAATGTGTTCTTAAGATTGACCTGCTTTGTTGTGTTGCATATCATTCATGCAATATGAGTAGTTTTCTAGTCATCTGTCTCATCACAACAACAACGCCTGCACGATATCTGCATGTTTCGGGGATTTCTACAGCTATTGTTACGGCACCACTCTGCAAACGGGTGGCTATATGGGCGAGAACTTGGTGTTTAATGGCCGTGCTATAAAACAGGCCGTTTATCCTCTCTCCAGGAACATCAAAAACTACCATGAAAGCAACTGATTTGATAGTCGCCTTCGTTTTTACGGTTCTTGCGTGGGAATCCTCAGTCTTTTCGTTTGCTTTCTTCGCATTTATTGATGACACCTTTGTGCCGCTATCAGGCGATCGTTTTAAAGACAGCAGCGTCTTTTCCTATGGAAATTCGATGACTGCCTCCGTTGAGTTCATCTTGCAGGATAACTACGCTATCACTAAAGATGGACCCACACCGGGCTTTGCAGGGTTTTCTGAGGGTCTTTTTGTTTTCGGTCCTAATGTCCAGAAACTCCTCTTGGGTCTGGCCAGAAGACCGGGGGTCATAAAGAATATCTTTTATTCGTGTGAGAAATATCTTGGCAGCGAAGAACACTGGATTGCTATCAGGCAGCTGGTTACACCGGGTATCTCTTGTTTCCCGGTGGATGTGTACTTCTGGCCTCAAGTAGTCCATTTGCCTGAAGAGGCTTCGGATAATTCTTCGGAGGAAGGGGATTATTTCGAAGTTGGGGGGATCTCAGAAGACGGGGATTTGGAAGATTATGAATATTATGAGTCGGAGGATGAAGATTATTATGAGTCGGAGGATGAAGATTATTATGAGCCGGAGTACGACGATTATGAATCGGAAGATGATGATTATTATGATTCGGGAGATAAGGAGGGTTTATACCCCGGAGGAGGCGGACAATATCATTATGATGAAGACGGGACTTTTGAAAAAGAAGGAGAACATCATTATGTGGAAGATGAGGATCATAGGAAACTTGAATCTGAGAAAGATGAAGACAAGCGGATAAAGTCTTCGTTTGTGTCTCAGACGGAGGTCTCCATTGTTTCGGACAATAACACTAGAGTTCCCCCCAATCTCCCCTTTGAACCAAAGTCGGGGGCATCAGTAGTTGGCTCCAATGTGTCCGAAATGTCTACTTTCAGCAATTCTGGTGACTCCGAAACTTCAATAATGTCTAATGATTCAAAGTCTTCTACCTTGAACATGTCGGATTTGACTGAAGATTTGTCTTATGACTACTTCAATATCAAAAATAGCTCAGTGTCTGACACTTCGAACATGAAAAATCTGTCCAATATTCGATCAAAACACTTCAAGCACCAGCACCGAAACAGCACCTTGCAAAGTCTGGCAGTAACGTCGACTAAAGGACCGCTCAAATTCTGATCAGAACCAAAAATTTCACAACATTCTCCGTCTACATAGCTCCCAAGACTGCCATAGGTGCCCATATACTCGGGTTTTGCTGTCTTGGTGTTGTGACTTGACTCAATTCGATCTCAGGTATTTTTTGAAATCCTGAGAGCTACTTGATATTGGTTTATAGACAATAAAGGTATTTTTTTATGGTTGTTAGATTCTTTGATAACGTTTAGTACTTTGTAATTCTGTATTCGTTGATGATTTCTCGAGGGAAGGAATCAAGTGGTCTTATATAGAATATTCGGCATTTCTTATCTCTGTCCGTGGCTTATCAACAGCAATTGAGCAACGAGATAAGACCCACGATAGCTAATCTTTCCCGGTTTCGGAACGCTGTCTTATCGACGCTGATAAGGTGTCGAATAGGGGTAGTACCGATAGCTCTGGTCGATAGCAACGGTCGGGATATTCCGACTCCTATCAAAATAGGGGTTGTGGCTCGGCTATTCGGGCTTTCCCCCTTATCTCATCTCTGACCGAGCAGCGTAGGCTTTTTCTGATCCTGATGGGTAGTGCGCTACCCATCGGGGGTCTAACTGTATTAGATAAATTAGGCAAGACCCTGTCGAAAGAAGAGGCAAACACAATGTCGTACAGCCTCTCTTCGATATATTGTCCACCAAAACTCATGCTTCTCTTGCAGTCGTATCTGCCATCGTCATCTCCGTTTCATACTTGTATCAATTTTAGGTTAAGGAGATCATAATGCATGTGCTGCTGATGCACAGCTTGCAAATTGTTTCGCTAAGACGCTGCATGCAACGAGCGAGGCTTTAAGCGAATTTAAGCATTGTTGCATTGCCGCAATTTGGTCCAACTGCGAAAACAAACGAAACTGCATACAACTGATGTGCTCATTTCTGCCGTCGCTTCTAACCGGAAGTGTGACTTCATTTGCAAGACCGTGGCATGGAAATTGTATCACAAAAAACGTGGGCAGGTTTTAATGTTGTGGAATCAATAGTCATTGGGAAGAGGTCTTTTTGGAGTTGAGTAGTGAAAAGGCTTATTGCGAAGACGATGTGACATACAGGCGTACAAGTACAGAGTTATTTCGAGAACATGCGTTGTAGATCATATAGATATGTGGACCAATAAAAACATGTACGTAAACGTGGAGGTAAACCGGGTCATTCACGGAACTTGGACTATGTTCTTTTTGTCTTCTTCAAGTTTGAGAAGCAGGTCTTATTCTATGCCAAACGAATTGAATTTAGGCTTCATATGAGAGTGTTGTTTACAAGGTATTTGATGCTGAGATTTGCATATATCCGGTAATTGGTTGCTACCCTTTCTCTGTAGGCTACATCAATTAGCTCGAAGAACCCACTACTGTGATCTTTTAGCCTATTAGTACTGCATGGATGCACGGTCCTATCTGGGGACTGTCTTCATCATGCTAGCCACAAGTAAGTACATAACTAAATGGACTTTCTTTGCTTCCGAATCTGAGAAATACTCACAACTAGACTGTATATAGCGATGGCGTCTTTTAGTTCCAAGCAGAACTAGTTTTGGTCTGGACGTCAATGCAAGTGCTCATTTTACATACCTGGGGAAAATTCGGTTTTCATACATCTCTATCTATCTATTGTTAGTGGATTTTTTTCTGTATTCTACTGTAGTGTCCATAACACCACCACTATTACCAACACTTTGGAAAATTTCAAAACCATCACCACTGGAACTACTCTCCAGCCAAAATGCTGTTATAAAAGCTTTTCACTGACCGGGACCCCCATTACTTACCGGAATGAAGAAAATCCTTTTTTTGAAATATCATGAGTTCAGAAAAAATGTCCATTGCTGTTGCATCTTCAACTTTCCAGTGGCCTTCTCTTCATCAACCCATCATAAATACTTGAATCCTCATCTTTTGGCCCACTCTGTCTTCGCCGTGATACATCAGGTCTTCGGCTACTCATAGCAAAGTCATGGAATTTCTTTAGACTTGAGAGCCTTCTAAGACTCCCGCTTTAATTTAACCCTCTGGTGCTTTAATTACCTCGTGCGCAGGAAAAGGCGCAGTTGAAAGTGCGCTAGTGCTCAAAGTGCGCTAGTGCGCATTTTATGCGATGGATACACGAGGTATCTCAGGTGCTTCGAACTTACCAAATGAGCTATCTCAACGAGAATATGCACAACTCTACCACAAAATGTGACAGTGGGGGTGAATGCTCACTCCAATATAAAAGCCGCATATTCTGCATTGCAACCCATAGTTACTGAGAAGCCAGATGTACAGAGGTACAACGCGAAACAGATGTTCACTAGATCCGCGATGAGTATTTCACGACTAATCAGGATAAGAAGCCTACGCTGCTCGATCAGAGGTGGGAATGTCAGAAACCCAGAAAAACGGGAAGTCACCGTCTGTCATGGCCTGACTAACCGTTTCCCAACACTTCCAGAAGGGAATCACATGGGAGTGGGAAAACCTTCCCCCCTTCGGCACTCGAATAAACAGCCCATTTTAGGGCTGCTCGCCTATAGAGACTCCGGGATCCCCCTTGGGAGGAAGCATCAACGAATACACTGAATTCCAAAGTACTAAACGTTACCAAAGAATCTAAGCGGAACAAGGTATGTTTAGAAGAATATATGTTGATAGAAAACACCGCGGATTCCATTCAAGCAAATTAACTCTATGTATTTATCCCTGCTGCGTTGAGGGATTTCCTGAAACTTAAGGAGTGGGGTGCGGGATTTCTTGAAACTAAGGTTCAAGGTTTAATGCACAGACTGTACCAGAATGCTCAGTCCCCGCCCGTAGTGCGAGTGTGTCTCCTTAACAGTAACGTCTAAAAGTGCTTATTCCTCGCTTTCAGATACTAGGCACTATTGTTTGATGATCACGGTATACATGAAACTAGAAGACTATGTTTTTTGATCTTCGGTTGCGGCCATACCAAATGGACAATATACTGTTTCCCGTTTGATCAACGTTAGTCAAGCCACTGAGGGCCAAAGTGTGGAATGAAGTGGGGCGGGAGACCATGTGTGAAAGTGTGGTGCAGTCTTTTTTGCAGCCAACGCGCGCCCCTGGGGAAATCTAGAACGATATGCTTCCCGTAGATGTGTTCGGCGAAACCCACAGAAGAACTTTTGTCGGTTTAAATCTTCATGAATCTTTGGTATAAGTGGTTTGAATACTTTGAGTAGCGTCAGGAAGTTGTTTCGCCGTGGTTTAAGACACAATCACGTGACCTAAGGAATTGTAAACTATTCCAAGCAACAAATATATCATACTCAAGTATACAAGCTAAAGCCCAGACGATCGTATCCACATATTAAGCTGTACTCGTACCCAAAGAGGTTCCTAGGAGGTGCTGGTGATTGCGCGTGGGCACAAGCAGGCCAACATGTTTACTTAAGCCCCCGAAAAAATTAGACCACATACCGTTTTTTAAACTATGAGTTAACCATAGGAATCGGCAGCATTATACTGTTTGCTTCCGTCATAGATAACTTTTGTAGAGCACTCAGTGCTCACTCGTACTTTTGTAGACCTCCGCTGAAACGAGACGTTAATGAAACCACACCATCAAATCGAAAAACTAGATTTAAAAAGAAATAATATAAAAGGCGACCCTTTCCGCCATATTTCAAGAACCCTAAAACCTTGAAGTATATAAAGAGTGATTACAACACCTAAGATCAAGACACCTCTCTCTGCTTACACCAAATTAATTCGTCATCAAGATACAGATGGTAGATTCTGAACGTTCAGTAATTATAATGATCTTCTTCGGTGATGATTCCTCAAGAAGGGGGACTGTGTTTCTTGTATAGAAATTGATTAAGTCTTATCTCCACACGTCACTCATGCAGGTAACTACTCTAATCTGGCAAAGGACCATGCCATGGCATCGGCTACGATAGAGGGTACCGGAAAAAGGTCCAGCCTTTTCCGATAGTGGTCCTTTTTAGGGTCTCGGACAATCCCACACCTAACGGGGCAGCGTAGGCTTATTTGATGAGTCGTGCGATACTCATCGAGGATCAAGATGAATCAGAAGTGACGCCATTAAATTGGGTGGCTTTACCAGCCTCTTCCATTGTTAGTAATTGTGGTGCATTTGGGGTCGAGAACTGGTATGTTACTTTAATGTAAGGTTGTTACTGTCAAGGAACGAGAAGACGGCGCGTTAATTGTTTTGCACCTGTTAAAGGTCGTTTGAGAGTACGCGACTTATGCACCGCCCTAAAGCAGCTGTCTCAAATCTTTGACTTCCCAAATGTGCTATCTCAATATGTGTGTGCACTCACCCACTACAAGAGCGCTAGTGAAGGTGCAGGTCCACTAGCGACAGCTCGCGGTGACAATATTTAAGTTCATCTAAAGGAAAACATACCAAGAAGTCTCCCGTTGCCCGCAGAAGTACGTCACGTGTAGCTATAGAAGATGCTGATACATCTGAGATATCTGTGCTTGAGATTGAAACAAACGCAGAAATATTCATCTTCATGAAACCATGACATCTATCCATAATGGATATCCTGCATATATGGTTGTACACCGAGGTTGATCGAAGGCGCACCGAGGTACTGGGTTTTGACGCGACCACGGTTATCCCCTTCACCACATCTTCACCTACATAGACAATAGCAGATTTGCCAATCATACGCGCATCAGTCCTTTAACAATGTATGGCATATGGAGAACGCGCTACTTGCAGCGTGGACGCGTCTACTAACTAAGGGCCTAAGAATGGTTCGATGCAGAAGGTGAGTGGTTTAGGATGAAAATATCTGATCGATCTTGGGAATGTGGATAAAATTAACCAGATTAATGAAGAGTTCAAAATTTGGGATTCAGAAATACAATACATTGCATCATGCGATTTGTTGCTAAAGTGAGATCCATGACTTGAGTTTGTCCCAGTTATTGTACTCTTGTCTAACTAAGCATTCGATCTTTCTGTAAGCGAACAGCATTATTGAAAGACATACCTTGACCTCAAGTGTGCAGGTTGTTCATGTGCATGAATGTTCATTTTATTCTAGGTATCAATCTTAAGACAATGCATCACTGCAACACGCTTTTTCGATGCTTCAAGAATTTTGCATTTCGTGGCTTGTCTATAAAAGGAGCAGTGGGGTCTTTTTCCGAGAGCATCAGCAATCTCCATGAAATTCACTCACTTGATTCTGGCCTCCCTTGTGGCCGCTACTGCCTGGGCAGACTCCACCCACTCCTGGGGTTTGTTTGCAAAACTCAACGGCGAACTTTTGCCACTCCAAGATTCCAATGATCCAGAAACTGGGCTGTTTCGATTGGGCCAGTTGGGGGACATCCCAACTGATGTAGCCTTGCATGGCAGGCACGCTGAGACCCGGAAAGGCTTAGTGTCAAAAAATTCCGCTGACCTCATCCAAAGCAACTATCAGCCTATTTATTTCTTTTTCAATGCCGAGAACAGGGTTATTGGTCAACCTTTCTTTTTGTGTCCGTGGTATACTGACCCAGACACGATAAGGGTGAATTACATCCATGAATCGTGTTTTGAGATACCTGTATACCTCTTACGTTTTGACAGACAAACTGGCTCGGTTGTGGATGCTCAATATTTGTCAATGGAAGATGAGAATTTCCAACCTGAGTTTCCTGGGCAATTCCGATACCCATTGGTCCTTTTTGCAAACGATAATGGTGCCTTGATACCGCTCACATGGCAAGAAGCTGATCCCAGTTATGAAGTTCAATATTTAGATTGGGTAAGTACGCCGGACCACCCAGTTTACTTTTTCAAACATGTCCAGGTCCCAGAATCGGAACTTGATTATGCGGGAATTGTAGGTCCTGATCTACAAATTAAACATTTTGAGATGGAACCTGATACACTAAAATTAACCAATCGAGACATTCACTACTTATGTCCGGATCATAACACGGCTAACCGTGTACTTTCTACATGGAAAAGCTATCCATCCTGTGTTAGGGTTAGGCTTTACCTCTTACCTTATGACATGAGCACTAAATCTCCTATGGAAGGGAATTATTTCTTGAACGATTTGTCACTTAAGCCTATTGAAAATAGTTCAAGCAACCCTAATCAGGAGACGCCAACCACCGTCACTGAAACGGAGCCGCTTAATCCCGATCAGGCGGCGCCAATCACGTTTGATGAAAAGGATTCAATTAAGTCTGATGAATACAAACCAATCAATCAGGGTGGAAACAAGCCAATCAAGTCTGACGGAAATCAGCAAATTGAGTCTCCAGAACAAGTGCCAAATAGATCTGATGAAAAGATACCAATCCATCAGGAGGGCAAGAACCCATTTAGGCCTGATAGAAATAATCCCATCAAACCTAATGGAAATCAGCCAATGAAGAATGATGGACACAAGTCAACCAAGCATGATGAGAACAAGTCAAGCAAGCCTGATGGACACAAGTCAACCAAGCATGATGGATACAAGTCAATCAAGCATGATGGATACAAGTCAATCAAGCCTGATGAGAACAAGTCAATTAAGCCTGATGGACACAAGTCAATCAAGCATGATGAGAACAAATCAACCAAGCCTGAGGGAAACAAGTTAATCAAGCCTGATGAAAACAAGTCAATTAAGCCTGATGAGAACAAGTCAATTAAGCCTGATGGACACAAGTCAATCAAGCATGATGAGAACAAATCAATCAAGCCTGATGAAAACAAGTCAATTAAGCCTCAGGAAAACAAGTCAATTAAGCCTGAGCGAAACAAATCAATCAAGCCTGATGAAAATAAGTCAACCAAGCCTGAGGGAAACAAGTCAATCAAGCTTGATGGACACAAGTCAATCAAGCCTGATGGAGAACAGTCAACCAAGCCTGAAGGACAGAAGTCAATCAAGCCTGATGAAAATAAGTCAACCAAGCCTGGTGAAAACACGTCAATCAAGCCTGATGGAAACAAGTTAATCAAGCCTGATGAGAACAAATCAATTAAGCCTAATGAAAATAAGTCGATCAAGCCTGATGGAAACAAGTCAACCAAGCCTGATGAGAACAAATCAATCAAGCCTGAGGGAAACACGTCAATCAAGCCTGAGGGAAACAAATCAATCAAGCCTGAGGGAAACAA